>JAYESA010000015.1:56412000-56609500 GCA_036927795.1 Iris macrosiphon
TCAGCAGTAGTCTGAATATAATACAGTCATGTAGGTTACTAGTATCCAGATTCTTCGGCTAACAGGTGTCGGTTGGCTAAATGCCCAAAAGAATATATTTTACAAAAGAAGAGTAGTAAAATAAGAAACCTCGTGACCCTCAGCAGCCATCCTTCTGGTGCGTGCCATCAGTGAGGGAGAAGTAAGCTTGATCCTAAGGTGCTGGATCTAAACCTGGGCATGCAAAACCAGTGGGGTCAGACC
Organism: Iris macrosiphon; assembly: GCA_036927795.1. NCBI lineage: Eukaryota > Viridiplantae > Streptophyta > Magnoliopsida > Asparagales > Iridaceae > Iris > Iris macrosiphon. The sequence continues at coordinate 56,412,244 of JAYESA010000015.1, forward strand.
CCAAATAGAAAGTACCATAAAGGAAGCACGAAATAATGAAACAAAACCAGTTCTATAAGATGAGATGCATGAGCGAACAATCAATGGCATATGTCCCACCCATGACATGATACGACACCCCTTCACCAAACAATGACAGGAAGTGCCCTATCATATCAAGATAGAATATGTCCTTTGATTATGGTCAAGCTAAAATACTTCTGCGTCGTAGTTTCAGTCCACAGTCCATCGTAACACGATAACGCAACCCAACAACCAAACAATAATATAAGTTGAACTATCATGCCACAACAGCATGTGTCCCTAATTCTACTCAACAGAAGGCACAATACGCAAGCAGTGATACAATATAAGAAATACATAGCTTCGGTCCATAGATTATTATAACATAATGACGTAACCCAACAACCAAACAAGGACATGGATTGATGATCATCATACCACGATAGACCACTTTCCTGGCTAGATACATAATATAAGCAAATTAGATGGCCAATCATGTATTACGACTTGATATGTGATCTCTGAGTTATCCCAGTAATATAATATATGAGTATCCTCAGATCGTACCATAATCGAGCAGGGCTGGCTGAACCAATGATGTACGAGCAAGTATATATATAAAATGATGCACCAGTCCCTTGTAAGGGTACTGAGCTAATTATTAATCAGTAACAGTTTCAGGCTTTCTATAGGAAAGATACTAGCTCGGTCTTATAATTAAATCAGATACTGCAGTCCACTAGTGCGGATGATATACAGTATTCGTGGTGGCCAGCCTTTACTCCCAGCTAATTTAGGGTGGTTCGACATGCACGATCTCGAGATACCGTTCCCTTCCAATGCTCTACAAATTTAGTTGCCTAGTTAACCTAGGTTAATTTAGAATCCCATGTTGTGGTCACATGAGCATTCCTTCTTGGATGTCGTGCTTTAAGTACAAGCACTCTTGATACGAATCTATATTGTCCCTCGAAAGTTAAATCTGGATTCACCCAAGTGTGACGTAATAATCAGTACTATCTAGCCACGGCTAAAGTAACGATCCACTACCAGATCCGTTCATGAAAATAATTACATATATCACGTAGCAAGAGTGTGTGGCACGATAACTCACTATATTTATATCTATCAAGTAGCACTCTCGGTGCGATCAAGCGTATCAGCACGGATACAATAGTCAGGACAAGAACAAGTTCTAGAATCAAGATCATAGACAAGTTATCATATAACAAGTTATACAAAACATGACAGTCAATCACTGGTCACATTATTTGTCACTTTATTATATCGATAGATGAGGATAAGAGTAGTACGAGAACCCCTCGAGATCAGATTCATAATCCTTGAACCAAACAAGGACCGGGATTGGAGATCCTCCCCCGAGTTGAACTACGCCCCTTATTCTATCTAATGTATAATAAGGTGGTCAAGGAAAAGTATTTTAATTAGCAAGTTAGTACATATAAGGCCAAATCTACAGGGCTCATGTCAGGTACTTAGTCAAATTTAGCACATGGTCACATCTGGGTCATACAAGTCATTTCTAGATTCAGCACATAGCATCACAATCATTTAATCAAACAAAAACATTAAACAAAGCCAGTATCCAACGTGTGCACGAAACAAGGTACCGCATAAGAATAATAGGCGCATAGGCAAGTTGCTGTATGAAGAAGGGTGTCGCATGAGACAGGGTGTCGCAATCGAGGCCGCATGAGACAGGGTGCCGCATGAAGTCGAGGTCGCATACTCCTCTTGGCCGCATACACACTTGGCCGCATAAAATCTTTTGGGACTTAGAAAATTGTATTCAACTTGTGAAGTTTCATTCGTCCAAGTTCATGCATTTGGTCAAGGGGCGCATGTGCAGATTCAGTCATGCGTCCAACAAGGTTGGTCGTATGCTGACTTGAGACGAGAAGTCCAGACCGCATAGAACTCCTTCGTCTCCTCCAATAGCAACTTTTCAGCCAAGGCCAAAAGCTCAAAAATAAAAATTTATTTCTTCCATATAAACCTCAAATGAAGTACAAATCCAGCAAAGTAAAGTTCTAAAATACTCAAAATCAAGTGCTCATCAACATAGAACAACAAGTTTTCAAAAACATAGAGTTTTAGGAGATCAAAACCCAAAAAAACTCAAGAACACATGAAAAGCTTCTAAACTAAAAGTCTAAATCTACACTAATCCATCCACCACAACCGAAAATACCAAGTTCTAAATGTATAAAAAAATACATAATAAACATAATAGAACAATAAAAAGAGGATTTCTCCATTCCTTATGCAAGGTGTACTTGCCATGGAGAGAGAGAAAAACTAAGAGAGAGAATGGAAGAAGAATAATGAGAAGAGAGAGAATGAAGTTGGATTATATATGGAGGGTTTTAGGTTTGGACCACGGGTTCAACTCATGATCAACCCAAACCAAACAAATAAACAAAGATCCAAGTGAACCAAAGAATGGGTCTAGTCTCTCTACAACATACAACTATGCTAGCAAAAAAATTAAATACGATCCAAATAAGAAATCGAGATCGGGGAGTGACACCATTGCTGGGAGTAAGGCGAGACGGTGACCAAAAACTAACTTCACAGCATGGAGGATGAGATTGCGACTAGCCCTCTCTATTGGCCCGAAACCTCCAGGGACTACTCAATTTCGAAGCCATATCATCAAGAATTCAGCCAGCACGACGTTGTCAGATAATGGCTGGGTATCTTGATAAAAATAACTGAAGATATTGCCAGAGTTACTAAACCCCTCATCGGTTGCATTCGTTCTCTTAGTGTTGTGCACCAGATCGCAGACATCCGTTTGAGACCAAGATTTTTAAACGGTGACCTGACCCGAAGCTTTGATTTCAAAAAGATTATGGAACCAGGTTGTGGTATGGGGTAACGTCCCCTCCGTGCTTTTATCTTTCTTCTTCAAAGTCTGCTGACAAGTGCTATGGTGACATAATAATTCCATGTACACTACAAGGAACCCCTGGTGTTGTTTCTCCAATTCCTTGAATTCCTCGTTATCAGGTGTGTACTCCTCATACGGCTCCTCGCCCCAGGACAACCGCGAAACATCATGCATCTCGTGGAGAGCATGACCCATCTCCCCACCAGGGGTAAAGAAAGTCCCAGTGCGACAGTTGAACATCTCGTTCAGAGCCACAAATAACATCGAATTCTTCTCCAGCCATAACAGGAACCCCTTATGGCGTAGTAAAGGTTGGCCCCCTTTAAAAACTGCCCATACTTCTCTAGTACCCACATGGTCAAAATAATCTAAGAAGGTGAATAACGCACCCAGTTGAGCAAGTGTATTTTCTCTGTCGGATAGGATCACTTGTCTGCAAGCTGGTTCAGAAAGGTATCAGCAGCATAGAAATGGACGTTGGGCCCCATCTCACTCTCGAAGACGCCGGGTTCCAACCCGCGAAGGGAGTAAGAGAACGATTCCTTGAAAATTTTTACTTCTATTTTCAGCTTGAAGTTAGGACAAATACGACCGACCAGGGCTACCTTTTGGTCTGGGGTCAGGTTGCCCAACATCTTCCTCGGAAGAGACCATATTAAAAGCCGATAGAGGCAAATGGTGCTCCATCGTAGGTATGTGTATCTACATCCCACCAGAAGAGAAGTCCCAGTTCTCTTTAATCTTTACCACCTTGGGGTCCGATATGGTAAGAGCATCCCCGAATAGAAAGATGGGCTTCAAATGAGAAACGTTCTTGCTATCCTCAATTGGCCCGGAGTTCAGTTGGCTAAGCAAGTAAAACGAAGGCTGGCTCCCTATCAACTTCAGCCTCGCCTCAGTTTGACCATTGTTTATCTGGGCCTGGACATGTGCCACTACATGGTCAAACCTTACGTCCAATGCGGCCTGAGCACAACCGACTAGCATCTCCCCTGATGGAGCCACGGGTAAAGTCACTGCAAAGTCAGGAATAAGAAGACAGTTATAACCACCAAGATAGCATGCGCACCAAAAGATAATTGGCACATGTAATAGTATTCATGCGGCCGAGTCATGTCAGACGCATGTCAGGACATCCATTCGCTCGAGAGAGACGCATGAGATGACATTCATACGGCAGGGTCAAGGCCGGCGCATGCGGCCCAAGAAAGACCCGCGCATAAAGCATGCGACAGGGTCATGTGAAAAAGTTCACACATGTTCTAATCCATGCGGCGGTCCGTGTGCAAAATATCCACGCATCCAGACTTCTTCTCCTCCAATCCTTACCTTAGATGGACACTTGAACATCTGGGTGAAAAGTCAGGGCCTCAACCTTGGCCTTAGGCGAGGACGTAGGGCGCTTTCCCTTGACAGCATCAGAAGACGAAGCTTTGGGAGCCATAGCAGATAGTCGAGCGGAAGCAGAGAGAAGGACGAGAATGAAAGGGAAAGAGAACTCAGCAAAGCAAAAATTTCTCTCTCCTCCCCAAAACCCCTATTTATAGACCATTGAAGAGATAATGGCAAACTCTTCGATTTTCGTGCCCTGTTGACATCTAATAACAGCGGCGGACGGTTGGATTTTTGATGCGGCTTTATCCTTACAGTCGTCAGTTTGGGATCCGAGTGAAGAGGCGGGACAGAATCCTAGGGGATCCGCTCCAAGATCGAGCCAAATCTCTGTATTTAATGATCTGACAGCCTGGCGGAAGCGCCTATGAGGCAACGTGCCAATGCGGCATTACAATCATGCGGTCTAAAGTGCTTGACCATGTTTCTTGTTCAAAGTATTCCAAACTTGTCATTTTGGAAACTTTGAAGGGGGTCTTGTAGAAGAATGGAAAAATCAGATCCATGCGTCCGACAAACATGCGCCCCATGTTCGACTAAGGAGAAACTAAGCCAAAGAGAAAGCCGCATAGCAGAATTCATGCGGCCTTAACAGCCATGAAGTAAGGGCCGTATGAGATTCCCTAACACGACATTTAATGCATGTCAGAAGTTCTGACACACCACTCATCACCGAAAGCGCTTCGAGAATCGTAAGAGAAGCGGCGGCTCATAAGAAAATAAAAAGTCACATCAGTGCATTAATGACTTCGTCAGACGTTCCATGCCACGTGTTCCCTCATATGCGGCTACGGTCCTATGCGGCCTCGTCATCATGCGGCCAAAGTGTCCATTCGACCAAGGTCAGACGAGAGTTTGCATGAGGCCACAACGTCATACGGCCAAGTGTCCATAAGACCAAGGCCAATGAGAGCACATATGCGGCCAAGACGCTATACGACAAGGATGTTATGCGGCTTTCATCTTGCAAGATCTGTCCATTGCAACCGAAAAGATCTTCACACAGTTAGTGCTGATTACGTATCCAGCTGACCAAGTCACTCATACGAGGGAGTTGAAAACAACCCCGAGATCTTATCAAACAGCAGATCCCAATCGAAGTCGTGCGACAGCCTGCCCATAGTATACGGCTACAGTTACAACCGCATTCCGTTGAAGGAGCCATCTACGGCCACCAAACAGAAGCATATGCGGCACCTATAGCCCATCAGCATGATGGCTGTAAATAGGAAAAACTTGGACGTTCCAAAGGGCTGATTTTTCTTCTTCAGAAACCATACCCCCCCCCCTCCCAGGCGAGCTACGTACGTGCACACAAGCTCAAGAAAGAGAAAAAAGAGCATCCTCATACCCTCGTCGGACCGTCAACGGAGTAAAGAAGTTGCTGCAGTACTCGATCTCCATCATCACATTCCCCAGATAAAAAATAGTGTACTTAGATTTTTTGTCTAGAATTTCTTTGTACTTTTTTTTTGTTGTTGAACAAAATTTTCTTAAACTCACTTTAATGGCGAACAACGACAAGTTGCTGAAAACTGAAAGCAATTAAAAATTTTGCAATCACAGTTGCTACAAGAAAAATAGAACCAAAAAACACAATGAAAAAGAAAGTTCCTAGGGGTGATGAAGATCATTGTTGCTCAGAGTAAGATTCGACTCTTTCCGTCGATCTGTTCCCAGGAACCAGTAAGTTCGTAAAATAGAACTTTTGTAACGCTCCTTTTTTATCTCGTTGTTGATCTCGATCTGGGAACGAACTGACCGACAGCACTTCGAGGATCTACTTTGGCTGCTGCTAACTCTTCTCTCGTAGTAATATATTTTCTAACTCTTTCTGAAAAGGATGAGAAGAGAATATATAAGGAAGGCATGAGCCAAACCCTAACAACCGCGCTCACTTAATCCGAAGATAATCCCAATGGATAAGGGGCGGTTAGTAACCATTATCTCTAAATTTTCTCAAATCAGGAGCAGTTAAAACAAACAAAAAATCCACTCAAACTGTCGCCATGTGCATTTTTCGTGATCAGAGTTTTCATTCGATCACTCTCCGCATGAAAATCTAGCACACATGATCATTTTTGAGGTTACAACCTCTGCACAAAAATTTACACCCATGCACAGTCCATGTGGCACCCACGCGGAAGCCCACGATGAGCACGCACTACCCGAACGCAAAAAATGCACGGGAACAAGCGTTGAACGGCGCAATGACGATCAAAAGCACCATCTCATGCCAGATGCGTATGTGCGAAGTACGCCATCAAAATGCCCTTCACCCACACCCGCGTACAAGTTCGAGTCGTTAGTCCCCTTCGGGACCTAGCCCCTAAGAACCCCCCCCCCCCCCCCCCCCCCCCCCCGCCCGAAGAAATTAGTAGCAAAAATATAAATGTTCATTGGAGGTCTTAATCTATGTCCTCTAGAAAAATATTCCACCATCTCAACTACATGGACTACCACTCACCATGTGCAAAAGTCAACAAAAAAAAATCATATATATTAAAATACACATTTGGGGTTGCCACATGGATGTTGAACTATTTTCTAGAGTTCAAAATCAAAAATTCCAACACTTACTAACAGTAGAATCATTATCAAAAGCAAATAACATAATCATGAAATCCGCCAATAATAGAATCTCCATCATCCACAAACACCATAAATAGCACAATGGAATTATCTAAAACGACATCGAGAAGCAAAAAAATATATATATCCATTGGTGTTTTGGCGTTACCAAAGGCTAAATTAGAAAACCGTGATATTTCAGGATAGTCGGGTGAGAAATAAAGATCAGGGTATTTGATTGGCCAAAAAATTAATATTTGAGGTTGGTCCATAGATGACCCGGTCCCACTACTACACTCTAACTCTCGTGTGTGTGTGTGTGTGTGTGTGTGTATTTCAATATTCATAGATTTGTACGCATGTGATGTGTTAGCTCAAGTTGTGAATTTTTTTCTAGTGGGCTAGGTTCAAATCTTATAATCAACAAATGCTTTGTCACCATTTTTGGAGAAATTCTTTCGGAGCTAGGTCCCTCGGACTAGGGTGATAGCGTGGGCAAAGGACGCAAAGTGGTACTTTGATGATGCATTTTGTACTTCGCTTGTTCACGTCGGAGACATGTATGTGGAGGAATTGGTACAACGGGGATGCTTTGCATCGGGGCTGCGTGGTTGTGTGCGATAGCGTCGTTCCGCTGAAGCCTAGCTTCTTGATGGTTGTTCAGTTTCCCACGTTCAGGAATGGCTCCTCCTTTTCAACTACCAGTTTGGGGTTGTATACTTTCTGTAACTGACTAAAGAGTGGTTCCTCTCCTATAAAAGTAGAGCACCACCTCTTTGCAGACATTAGAGGGGGAAAAAAGTAGGATAAAAATAGAAGAACTGTGCAGGAGAGAATTACATAGAAAGAATGAGAGAGTCATCTCTAGCCTCTACATCCATTCTTTAGCGCATTTGCACTAGCTTCGTGAAAGGATGTGACAATGAGAACGTTCCAAAAGTTCTTCATAACTTGTTGATTTCTAGAAACAAATCGACAGTGATGATCGAATCTCACTTTGAACAATGGTGATTCTGACCACCCGACAGATGGTTCTGCTAATATGATTAGCAAACTTTACAACAATTTTACTGCTTTATTCTTTCAGCAGATCTTAATGTTTTAATTGTTTGTCATTTCTATTAGCAAGTTCAACTTGGTTTGAACTCACTGGAATCAACAACAAATAGTTCGTGCTACTTAGTTGCCAAGAGTTGATTGTTTAAATCATTTAAGTGCAAATTAGCCATGAAAGCTTTTACAACCACAATTTTTATTTTTGAAGCATCCAATCAAGTCTATACAATCTGTTGACAATATACGCAAATACAACATATGAAGCATTGAGCACAGCCTTTTACTCTTATACAGCAATAGCAACTATTCTTTACCTAAAATGCCCCGGAAAGAGAAACTCAACCACCAAACAAGATAGAATAATAATGTGGAAAACCAAAATAAAATCCCTCAAATCAAACTCAACTCTAACCCTAATCCTAAGAAGACGTGCACTCAGAACATAAGTTTGGGAGTCAACTGGGTGTGTTATGTTGCTGTACAAGTCGGAACATCAGATCATACTTCCGTACATCAGTTTTTGGTCCTTGAACACTTCAAAGGAGTAGAACGTGACTTGTCGATCCAGCTATGGAGCACCATAGAACAGAAGCCCAAGTCTGAGTCGGATCCAAGATACCGTATCTGATTAAATGGCAAAATTCAGTCAGTGACCAACATCTTGCTCAACAGTGCTGATACAAGTGAACAAGAAAATAGCAATCATAGACTCGATTACATATTTATAATGGAGGTATACAAATAGACTCCAGCACCACAACCAAATCGGGGGAACACTTCATAGATGGTGAGTTAATGTTATAGACGAACGAACCTTTACACAGCTGAAGATACATAATTTGACCCTAATTGAGGGTTTCGAATTCCATATCTGGTGTGCATCAGTGTATGTAATATTTATACGTGTCCACTGTCATGTATCCACCATGTTGTATCCTATTATGCAAGGTTTGAGTGTTCCAATTGTGTTGCATTGCTCCCACGTATCTATATGATGGTGCAACACAGACCAACACTTAGGTGCACATGTATGTGGCACCATCAATTCCCAACTATCTACAATATTGATAATTGTTAAGTAGCAAGCAACCACCTTTTACCAGGGTGCAATGCTTGAATCAAAATGAAAATGTTGCTTATTATTTAAAGAGGAGACATCCAGCTACATTCTAATGTAGGACCAAACCAAGGTTCGCAGTATTGGTATCAGAATTGGTTTCAAAACCCTTCCTATGAGTATTGGTATCGACACTTTTGGCAATTTCAACTGTTTCACATCAGAATTTCGGAGTTCTAGGTTTCAGCAAACCAACAACAAATAAAAATTTATGTTTAAATGTTAGAAAAATATTTTATACCATAGGCCTAATCCTATGTATTATTTATTGTTTTCCGTTTGAAATAATATTCAACATTGTTGGATTATGTATATGTTACTTGCTTTTAGAAGAAGTACCCCACAATAGATAATTCTAATGGAATAATATTAAGAGGTATGAACGTTCTGAATTTATAATATACAAATTTCACAAATGGTAATGGTCATGTGCAGTGTTCTAAATGACGGTCAAGGTGGCCGCCTAGACAGCGCCTAGACACTAGGCGGTCGCTCCCCGCACCGCCTTTGCCATAGGCGGTGGAGTAGGCGGTCGACAGTGGTTTAGCGGCGTAGGCATACGCCTAGACGGAACAATACCTGACAAGATGTTTTGGCAAAACAATTTTGCAAGCATTATGGACCTATGGTTCACTTTTGCAATACTGAAACTCCATAAAACTTTCTTCTAAAACTTAGTTATGCATAAAATACCCTTAAAGTATGCATATTATGCCAAAAAACACAGTGGTAAAATAATTAAAAAAAATGTCCAAAATGTATCAACTGCCTAGGCAATGGCAAGGCGGCCTACCTCCGTGGTATGCGGATCCTCTCCTCCGCGCACCCACCTACCGCCGTTTAGAACCTTGGTCATGTGTTGATAAAGAATTCTATCGACATTGTAGCATGTTGATCTTAGGCGCGGTAGAATCATACCATTCTATTGACATTATCTTTTGTCATACTACTCTTTTTTTAAAATCTTTCTTTGCTAATTTGACCAAGAACCAAAATTTCCATATCAGCCAATACCTGTAGGGGTGAGTATCCAAACAGACATGCCAAAAGCGATACTGTCAATACGTATTGGTATTGGCCGATAGTGTGCATCTTATAAACAAACATAAGTTGTATGAAGTGTGAACTCATTTTCTTTCAGCTAATACACTGAATTAGATTGAATTTGTGAATCAAGCCTAATTTTATAAACCTTAGAGTCTACGCCATAATTAAAATTCAAATGGTCTCAAGTCTTTGTCAAAATTATAATTCATTTGGGCTCTTCTGCACATTCACTATAGTTATTCTAGTATTTACAATAATAACAAATAACAAGTAGTAGTAATTCTGCACAGTTTTGGGTTTCATAGTATTGTTTAAAAGAAAGAATGTGAACTTAATGTTTCCATTTTATGTTGGTCTGGTTTTGAGTATAAAATTAAGTTTCCAGTTTGATTTGGGTTTGGTACGCTTTTTCGGTTTAAAAAAATATGTTTAATGTGGTTATAAATCTGGTCAAATTCCAGTGTCTTTGGACTCTAAATCCATAGTTGTTCAGATATGGTCTACTCTACCATCAGTGCTGATTCGTTTTAACCAAATTCAGACCATCATACCTGGATTCCCTTATTTGGTCCATATTAGATCTACTCTAACATCACCTGCAGGTTTATTTGAATCAGTTGGTACTAACATAACTCAGTGGCGTAGCCAGAATTTTTGTCTAGGGGGTGCGGCGCTTACTATTAATTTTTTAATAATAATTTAATAAATACATTTATAGATCCAAAAATATCATATATTAATACTAAATATTAATTATAAACTATTACTGGATTAATACGAATAGTAACAATATAAAGCATCAACCTAATAATTGATTAATATGAAAGAAACATTACGATTCACCTATCAGCTTAGGTTAAGTGATCCATTAATTGGATTGGCTCTGAATAAAGAATATGTTGCCACATAATCAATTATAATAAGAGTTTCAATGGCCCTAACCTGACCGGAAATTTTTTTTAATCCCCATCCACGTCCTTGTCCTCATTTTTAAATTTCCAAACTCGTTCCCTTCGGGAAAAAAAATGGGGTCTCCGTCGGGTTTGGAACAAAATTTCCATCTCTAATGACATTGTCTAATACTTTGAAGTTAGAAAATACCTACAACTACCTAGTTGTCCTTTTTTATTGTAAGTGAGCTAGGATGCTTTGACATTATATATATAAAAGATGGTGATAAACTAGTGAGTGTTGTCAATATAGAAATATATCTTATGAACTTTATTCTTTTAGTGATGTATATACTGCTTTACTAATTCTCTTTTTCTTCCATGTGCTACTAAGATAAATATTCAGAAAACCAACATATTTAGAAACTTCATTACACTTTAGAATTTTGCTCATAGTAAACAAGTTCTCGAAAGTATACTGCTATGATTAGTTGATGTTCTATTGAAAAATTGTTCCTTAAATATATTATTTCACTGATCTAGTATTGTGTTGTCGTAATTGAACGTCATGCTAGTTTTTTTCTATGTCCATTATATATATATATATATATATATATATATATATATATATATATAATTTGAGGGGGCGCAACCGCGCCCCCTTGGCCCCATGTGGCTACGCCACGATTCAGAACTATGTTTAGAACTCGTATCATGATTTGAAGGCCATTCTTACAGAACTGGAAATGCAGCAAGCAAGTGAAGAACAAGAGGGTTAACACATCTCATGCTAATGTATCTCTGATTTGTCAGGAATAGAGACATTAAGTCGAAACATGCTAAAGCAAGTTGAGTTTTTCAAAAGACAGATGAAAACCTTCCAAGACTGACAGTCGAGTGGAAGTTCAAGATAAGGAAGTTATCCACGTGTACTTTCATGGCTTTTTCTTCTATGAGGAAGAAAAAGTTTAAGGAAACAACTATTCAATGACCCCTTCAACGAGCTTGTGACATGCTAATGTGCATTAAGGGCAACTTGACTGTTTTCTTTGCTTGAATCATGGTGTTCCATCCTACTTTCTGAAAAAAAAAAAATGGTATTCAATTTGAACACCATCTGTGCTATTGATGCAAACAAATTCGAACTTGTGCAACATGCTAGTTCCCAATGTGGAGCTTTCAAGAGGAATTTGTGTGGCTGGGACCCGCTGCAGGGACCAGTTGAAAATTCCTAAACTAAAGACAATTGTTAGATGATCATACCTAAATGGAAGAGAGGATCTATTGGGATCTGTTTTAGAACTGTATAAACACTAAACATTTTAATGACGATGGATTAGACAATAAGTTTTCTAACCTAAGTTGATGCCACTCAGAGATGGTAACTTGGATAGAACCATCTTCGTTTACTCCAAACTTGTCCTTGCCTCTGGAGGATAGTATCACCACTTCGAACCTTGGAGTACTTGGGACGGACAAATTAACTACTTGAGAAGATCAGTGGCTTATGCTCATGTTTTGTAAGTCAATGTAGCTCTCTCAACTTTACTCATTACTACTATAACTAGGAGGAACACAATATATCCATAATTGTGAGGGTTGAGGGTTAAATTATTGATTCAAATACGCCCCCACAGGTTGCAGGTCCATTATTGTTGGTTGAGAGCAGAATTTAGCAGCAGTATAATTTCTTTTTGCTTCATATGACTTCAAAATTGATGACTATCTCAATACCCACTCATATGTGATCAGTGTAGGTGCATAGGTCACTTTGTCAGGGTTTCCCATGATATTGCAAGGTTTGCAACACATTTAGAGCATCTTCATGGATCTGACACATTAATCTAAAACATATTTCTTTGTATACCCTCCAACATTTCGAGTATAATACCCTTTTATTTTGTGTATAATACATTTTATTAAGCTCTAAACAGCCAAATGTAGATATTATTATGTTTCAAATTTCCTTGATATTTGATCTATTGGTGTTTGTAAAGTAGATCCAGAATAAATCATCAGATGTTTACACCCATCAAAGGCCACAGCAGAGACTTCATATACTTCGTTTTTAAAGTAAATATAGCACATCAACAAAAAATCACAGGTTGCATGAAGATTTATTGACAATAAGAATCATGAAGACTAGACATTTGACACTTTCTGCTCTGATTCAGATTGCTATATAGGTATTTTAACCAAATAAATGTAGGACAGTGATGTGCAGAAATAATTTGTACTGCAAATCAAATTGCTATAGCTTTACTTGTAAAAGATTACCTCTGAGATGGGAACAGGAAGACTCATGCTACACTATGCTCTCTTCGTGCCATACCAATTCTTCGTAATTCTCGTAGGTCAGAAGCTATCTCCTGAATAAATTGTTTGCCACTGTCCCCATTTTTAAGAGAGGTTATAGTGTATTCAAGAAATTTACGATCTCCTTCGAGTGCTTCAAACCTTTCATTTAGGTGTGAAACTTCAAGTTGAAGAGCAGCGAAGTTACTCTCTTTAACATCAGTTCGTGAAGCCAGGCTGTCATTATTAGAGGTAGAAGATATGAAAGTTTCCTTATAGTGGCTTTTAATAGTTCCTTGTGCTGACAAACTAGAGCTTGTTTTAACAATAGAATCCTCCCTAGATAGAGAAGAGTCTTTCGACAACACCCCACCAGCCATATGACTATGTTCCTGAGGCAGAATATTCCACTGAGTTTGCTCCAAATAAATACTCCTAGTTTCCACATCAGAATACTGACCATTTGTCTGCGGATTAATTTTTTCATTATCATCTTCACATGGTTTATTGAGATGCACGTCTTTTTCCATATCAAAGCTGGAGAAGAGATGCAACTTCTCCTCCAACTTCTTCAAGCAATCCAAGATATAAGCCTTCTCATCTTCAAATCCCAACAAAGGATCATCCAAATTAGCTAATTCAGCCTGCTCAAACTTGCTAGAAAAACTGAACCTGAATTTATTATCAAGTGACGCAGTAGGGTTATTTTCTACTGCCAGCGAATGGTCAGATGGTTTTCTTACATTCACATCCAATGACTCGTCACCAAACTGCTTGCTATAGCTTTCTATGTCTGCTTCAAGATCTTGTATATCCTTCTCTCTTTCAGCAAGTAGCTCATTTGACTTCTGAAGGGCCTCTTGGTCATATTCTGCTTGCTCTTCCATCATTCTCTGGTACTGCAGGGCCTCCATCTGCATCGCAGCCTTCTCCTCCTGTAATCTAGTTATCATGGCCATTGCTTGATTTGCTGCAATTGCAGAAGCACTTCTTTCTTCTTCCAACTCCTTATATAGAAGGTACAATGACTTCCTGTCCAACTCAAGCTGTCGCTTCAACCGATCAACTACACTTTCTCCTTCAATTTCACTAACTATACTCCCGTCCAATGGCTCCAAACCAGACTCATTTCTGTCAATAGATATCCTCTTTGTGATGTTCTGTAACACGGCAGTGCTAGACGTATCAGAGAACTTGTAATCATCTCCTTGACCTTGGAATCTTGGACTAGGGCTCAAATCATTCCAGGGAGATTCAAGACCACGAGCAGCAGACATTTGTGAAATTAGTATCTTTAGATCTTCGTAAACTCGAAACGAATCCCTCCCTGTAATTACTTCACTGACACTAGGAGAAGCCAAGTTGCTCTTATAACCAATCACAAGTTTGTAAGCATCATTTAGATCCATATTAGTGGGCACAGACAGACAAAGCTCACTAGTAGTTTGGCTAATCTTTAAATTTACTTCAGACGAACTCAAAGCCTTGGAAGCCTGCTCACTTGAAGTTGTAGAGAAGCAAGCAACATTAGGATCTTCTGAAAGAGCTGGTGGAGAAAGATGATTTAGAGATGGACTTAAAAAACTGTAATGCTTACCAATCTACAAAGGGAAAATAAGAACTCACATTTGGCATCTGCGGCTTCTGAAAGAACCTTCTCGGATATGGTTTGACAAGGTGCAGGAGTATTATTCCTCACTTCAATTTTATTCCAGTTGATTTCTTCTAGACCATGCTCAATGGCCACAGTAGATGCCATTGATGATACATCATTAAACGTGCCTATATCAACTAGTTGTTTCTCTGGGATTGGAAAAGATGAATCCAGTGTAAGAGGAGCTGCATGAATCAATTTCTCAAGGGATGCATCATCTAAAAGTGCTTCTGGTAACTGACTGGGGACAACATTGTCAGGGTTTGGTGGCAGACCACGATCTATAACATCTTCTTTGAGATCTCCAATTTCATGACCAATAATAATCCCACCGTCAGTGTCCGAGAATGGGATTTCGGACTCGGAATCAGATGTACCATTAACTTCACGGTACTCGTGGTCAAATCCACGATTTCCTGAATGATTAATTAATGTTGAACCCAGAGACTCCTTGAGTATCGCGTTCAAACCAGCTTGATGATGTGTAGGTCCTGGAAACTTTGAGAAAGAAATGACATTTCTGTCAACATTATCTTTGGTGAGTTTCTTTTGAAGCAAGCTAACAGAGTCTAACTTGTTTCTGAGTGGCACAGAACAACATGAACAATTGTCTGTGACTAAATAATCTTTGTCAGGATCCTTCTTCAGTAAAGGAACTTTTTCTACATCTCCTCCATGATAACTGTTTGGAAGATTAAAATCACCGATACTCTCATCGGAATCTGCCCCGATCTCATCCACCAAAGATCTATGCATGTCAGGGTTGGACTGTTTCTCTGTGGCAAACATGGTGAGGCAGCCTTCACCCATTTCATGGGCATTGGCAAGCTTTTGGTGAACATGGCAATAACACAACAGCGAGGTCTCTGATTTATGGAATTCACAAATTAAATCCGTATAAAATCCTGGATTATCGTGACCAAATATATGATCCAGCCTTGAGCACAGCAGGCATGGGATTTGTAGCTTACAGAAACGAGCAAATTTAGTGACCAGGTAAGAAAATGCAGCATTAAGGAACAGAAGAAGCATCAATGACCATTCAAGAACAGCATATGATAGAACAGATGAGATCCGGCAGGACTCTATATGGCTTCCAACTTTCGATGTTGAAGCCATAACCAAAAGAAGCACTTAAACTTCCCAACTGCCAGGCAGGTAAATTGGATATCTCCAAAGAAGAAAGATTGCCCACAAACTGTGAATTTGCACACTGCAAACATCAACATGGTCAAATTGGTACAAGAAGAGAAAACTATACTTGAGAAGAAGAAAAAAGGGGCAAAAATTGACAGCTTCAAACAAAGCCCAGCATCCAATGTGGAATGAAGCATGCAGATTGAGTGCAGCTAATAAGCATAGTCGTTCACTACTTACAATGGGTCAGAACTTTTCTTGGTTTGTCATGCTACTACAGTATATTTGCATCTACTTAATGTCAGTGAAAGGTGCATTGGATGCATGCAGAATCCAGAATAGTTCCAGATAGAAAGGATTTGAGGAGTTCTCTATGTAAAATGGCCTATGATGTGTGGACCAATAAAGATATTCATGCTTTCTTGGAACACATTTTTAATTGGAAATTTTTGGATTTAAATACTAAATATAGTATAAATGAGCAATATCCAACCTATAAGATCCATAACCAAGCATGGAAGAATCACCCATCCACCAAAAAGCACGATCTTTGATCAACATGTGAAAGCTAAAGAAATAATTGGGAATAGAAGAGATCGTTTGCTGTGTAATCAGAGGAAACTAGAAAAGAAAAGAAAATCCATCTCTGCCAGACCTCGTATGTTTGGAGAGCACTAATAAACTGATAGGAACAAATACCAATTTTGCAAAATCCAACCAATATAGATGCATGAAAGAAGCAAAATTGTATTTCAACAGTAGCCCAAATAATCAAACTAAGAACTTCTCAACCAAATTGTGCAAAATTCAATCAATAAACAGGTATTAAAGAAGTAAACTTTACTTCAACAGTAGCTATCCCAAATGATCAAAACATCAACTTTTCAACCGATTCATAAGTAACTAAGAAAAGACAGATCAAATTCACATAAAAGAAGCAATTTGAATAAATCTAGCAATAAATATGCATCAAAGAAGTAAAATCATACCTCAAAAAAAAAAGATTGGGAAAATTGTTGGCAGAGCCAGAGAGCAACAGTGGTCTGGACTTGGGAATTTGATGGCAAAAGAGACAAAAGCAAGAGAAAGGTGGGAGCTTTAGTGGTGGATCTCAACTCTCCATAGTAGTAGAAATTTTTAATGCTGACATCGACAAGAAAAAGTCGGGTAGTGCAAGGACAGAAAAGGGCATATTTTGCAGAAAAAGTCCAATCTTTCTAACATGTAATTTCAATTTTCAAGAGATAGGATTGAAGAATAACATAGTAAAATAAAAGGGGCAAACGAGAATTTTACCCCCTTTTTTTCTTTAGAAAATTTATTGTATCGATAATGAATTTATATTAATTAAATATAGCAATACAAGTTTGATAAATTTTAAAATTACGATAGGAATCGTCAGTTAGGTTAGACAAAAATTTGGATAACTTGATTTTCGCCAACCCAGCTGGCAAAAATTCGACCAAAAATTCGACGTGGCAAAAAAAAAAAACAAAAAACAAAAACAAAAACCATATTTTCGCCAACCGAGTTGACGAAAATTTGGATACCCAAATTTTTGCCAACTCAGTTGGCGAAAATTAGGTCCTTGATTTTTTTTGGTTTTTTTATTTGGTTTTTTGTTTAGGGGTTTGATTGGTTTGATTTTTTTTTTTTTATTTGTGTTATTTTTTCTTTGTGGGTTTTTTTTTGTAGGTTTATTTTATAGTTATGTTAATAGTAAGTTTGTATGTTAATAGTAACTGATATAACAATTTCATCGACCTCTCTTGGCTAATTCTCGATAGTTCGGACGATCAATCTTTCTTAGATTGAGTCGGTCCCTCTTTTCTCGTGTATTCTCCGGGGCCACATCATCACCACCTACTTGACTGTCCTCCATTTGAGATGGCATCGGTGCTGATGGAGTTGTCAAGATATGCGAATAGGTGGTAACGCCGGGGGCGAATAGGCTATCCCACTGAGAATCTCCCTCAGGGGGCCACTGAGAATCTCCCTCGGGGGCCCACTGAGAAGTGCCCGCACCGGCCGTTGCTTGAGAAGTGTCCCATTCAGGCCAATGAGAAGTGCCCATACCAGTCCACTGAGAAGTGCCCGCACTATCCCACTGAGTAGTGCTCGCACCGGCCGTCGCTTGAGAAGTGCCCCAGTCAGGCCAATGAGTAGTGCCCGCACCAGCCCACTGAGAAGTACCCGCACCATCCCACTGAGAAGTGCTCGCACCGACCGTCGCCTGAGAAGGGACATCGTCATCTTGCAGTGGCAGACTATCATCTTGATACCAAACTGAGTTATACTTTCTAGGGGGCGTGTTTGTCGTTGTGCAACAAGACCCTGAGTATAATCTCCTGGAATAAATAAGGGAAGGTTCGGAAGAGTCGGTCCTCGTTGCATAGCAGTCAAAAATTTGCCAACCGATGTGCGCAACGAGTCGCCCACTGGCTGATTTTGGTATGCAGTATTTAAATCTGGAAGCTGAAATATAACAATTTATGAGAAGGAGATTTTGGTTTAGGACACAATAGAAGGAGATGTATAAACCAAGAATAAAGGCATTGCCGTAGATTTTTAAATAGTTTTATTTTATGAAAACAATATGTAATTTCATTGAAATAGAAGAAAGTTACATTCCAATAAAGTTTGTACTGATATAACAATTTCATCGACCTCTCTTGGCTAATTCCCGATAGTTCGGACAATCAATGTCTCTTAGATTGAGTCGGTCCCTCTTTTCAAGTATATTCTTTGGGGCTGCATCATCACCACCTCCTTGACTGTCTTCCACTTGAGATGGCATCGATGCTGATGGAGTTGTCAAGATATGCGAATAGGTGGTAACGCCGGGGGCTCCAAAATTTTTGCCAACTCAGTTGACGAAAATTTGTCTATTTTTGCCCAAAAGTCAAATTTTTGCCAACCTAGTTGGCGAAAATCAAGTTCTCCAAAATTTTGATATGTATCAGAATTTAAAAAAATTCCATCTATCTTTATATTTAATTAATATAAATTTATTATCGGTACAGTAAAGTAAATTTTCTGTAAAAAAATCAAAAATAAAATTACCGAAAGTAAAATTTAGAGGTCGAAACATCATTTTTTTACGATTCTAAAACTTTTGGAAGTCCGTCAAACGGTGAAATAGTTTATCCCGAAGTATTTTTCATACGGTCATTTTGGCACAAACTGGACCTTGTTTCGATCTCCCAGTCAAAAGTTATGATACTTTAAAGTTTTATATTTTATATTTTTGCCTGTAACATGTACGTCTTACTTCGGATGAAAATTCTCTCTACACGAATTGTGTTACTCTTGTCGAAAACATACAAATCGACCTATTGTTTGACGAAAAACGATTCCAAAACAAATAGTTATGGCCGTTCGTAGTCTGCTCGACGGTAGACGTAATATTCTTACGGTAGGTTTTTTTTATTTTTGGTTCAATGATAACATATTTTATTTTGGATGTTAAATTTTATTTTTTTCTACTTTATTTAAAAAATTTATTGCTACAACAACTTTTTTAAAATAGAACTAAACCTAAATAAAACTAAACACAAAAAAACCTAAAAAACAAAACCAAAAAACCCAAAAAAAATCGAAAAAAAACCGAAAACAAACCATTGGCATATTTCGCCAACTCGGTTGGCGAAAATTTGGCAAACCCAAATTTTTGCCAACACAGTTGGCAAAAATTTAAAAATATATATAAAAAAATATTATTTCATATTTTTGCCAACTCAGTTGGCGATATGTATTGTAATTTCAAAAAATTCTAAACTTATATCGGTATATTTAATTAATATAATTTATTATTGGTACAGTAATTTTTTTGTTTTTTCTTGGGTAGCGTTTTTAAGAGGAATATTTTTTCTCTAGTCCTATCTGACACACAGTGCAAGACAAGGGGCAAAAGAGAATGAGGTTAAGGGACTGTTTGATATTTAGTTTTGGAAAATGCTAAGTTTACTACCAAATGTTTACGACCTTCTTACAATCCTCTCTACCCCCCCCCCCCCCCCCCGGCTATGTGGGTCACAGCTGGCCCACCTCTCTCCCAATTAACGGCCGCCACGTGGCGGCCACCCGGACAGCTACCGGATCCCATCTCTTCCTCCTCCTCCAATGAGTGATCGTCATGTGGACGCTACGTGACAGTTGTAAGTGGGTTGTAAGCATTTGGTTGTAGTTGTAGCATTCCTTTTAGATTTTATGGGAACCGAAGGAACCAAGTCATTTTTTATAAATTCTTTTGTCTGGTTGTAATTGTAAGAACCAAAAAATAAAAAAATATGGATCTTTATTCTTTAAAGATATATTTTAGCAAATGTTTCTATTACAAATGTAAAATCTAAGTATATGTTCCCACTTATTTAAAAATTTACTAAATATCTCTATTATGTGTAAAATAATCAAAATTTTAGTTAAAATAGTGAGAATATATCTTAAATTTTTTAATGTTGCATACAAAGAAATTGAAATATTTACTAATTTTTAAAAATAATTGAGAATATATAGTAGTTTTATATTTATAATAGAAACATTTGCTAAAGTATCTCTTCTTTAAATTAGGATCCATGTCCCATGCTGCATCGTCATTCGCTTCTTAAGATTCTGATGAATCACTATTTATTTTTCATGTTTTATCATTCTTTTCCAATATCAAGGATTTGAACTTTTTAGTCAAAAATCTATTATGTGGTCTCAACTATATAAGTTAATCCAAGTAATTAAGTTTTGTGGCTCGATCTACCAATTTTACACCACCTAATCATGACTCTTATGTCTCTCATCGGTGACCACAAGAGTCATTTGAGTTCGACAGTTCTTTAGGTTCTTAATGTTCCAAAGATCAAACATGTCCTAAGAATTAATGTTGCTTTATCTTTTAGACTTTTTCATGTTTCGAATAAATCGAGGATTCATTCACTTGAATTTTTTTTTTTCAAACATCCACTTCATGGTGTGTATTGGGTCGGTCCGGGCCAGCTCGATGTCTGAGTCAACTGGATTTGATCTGGTTCGGTCCAGACCGGACTCAACTCGTGAGGAGAGACGGGCCGGACCGGCTCGGTCCGGTCAGAAATAATTCCGATCCAGCGCGGACCCATGACCCAATCAGGGGACCGGGTTGAACCGGTCTAGGTCCGGGCCGGTTCACAGTCTGGCCACTCCGGCGCGATTTTTTTTTTTTTTTACGTTTATTTATATATATTTTTTATATATAATCTATATGATATAACTTATATGTTAATAACTTCAAGTTAAAATTTATAGATTTTTTGTTACTAAGTTATTTTTGAATAATTTAAATTTTATAAGTTATTTGTTAGAAAGTTTTTTTTATATAACTTTAAGTATAAATTTATTTGAAATTTATAAGTTATATGTTTAGTATAATTAAAATTTATAAATTTATTTGTTAGAAAATTTATTTAATTTTTTTATATCAATATTTATATAACTTTAAATCTAAATTAAAATCTAAATATTTATAAGTTAAATTTTTTTAAATTTTTTTGGAATAACTTATTAAAAATGTATAAATCTATTTTTTTGAATTTAAATATAAATTTATAACTTGAATTTAAAGAAGCTATTTATATAGACATAAAGAAGTTAAATGTAAACAACTAACAACATTAAGTAATAAAAAGCTAAATTTCTTTTATTAATGTCAATAAAATTATAAATGTATTATAACATTAAGTAACAAAAAAAAACTTGTAAATAATATTTTATTTGCATAAAGCTTGTAAAAAAAAGTACAAGTCTTTCAAAAAAATTTACCGTCCGTCTTTCGTTGAAGTTTATTGCTCAGCTCCTCCTTCAGTAGCGTCATCCATAGTAAGAGATTGAAAGTCCAGCTTTGAGATATCGGCACTTTCATCTCTTGAGTCTTGAGTTCTTTTTTCAGCACGGGTCCAATCTTGAACGCAGACACAATCTTCCAAAATATCTGGCAGCAACCGACTCATCTTCTTGCTTAGCATCCTTGAACCTGCACTAAAACAAGATTTCGATGTTACCGTGGACATCTGGACAATTCGAATATCGCGTGCTATAGAATAAAGTACATGATACGTTTTTCGTATCTCTTCCACAATTCTAAAATTGAAAAATAAGACGAACAGTCATCTTCATCTTTTTCATAAGAATTTAGATATAGGGACAATTCTTGCGTAGGTTAGGAAGATTATTTTTGTTTCTTCCTTTGCAGTACACTTTTAGAATATGATAATTTAGACATAAAACCAAAGCTACTACCTTGAACGGTTGTACCGGGTCGGGTGGATACAGCTCTTTCTTCATATAAAACAATTAAACTATCTAAAACATCTATAATTTCTACTTTTAAACTACCTACGTCAACTCTCATATTATCTTGAAAATCGTCTAATAAAATATATACACCATCTAATTTAATCTTAGGATCAAAAACCGAAGCCAAACAATATAGAAGAGGTATATTACCCCAATATTTTTTTAAATTTGGCTTCCATTTTGGCAACAACATAATCAAAACCAGAAATATTTCTATATTTACAAAATAAATGAGACATGTTAAGAATTTCTGTTAAAGCTAAAGGAGAAGTTGGATAATAAACTCCAGATAGAATACATGTAGCATTGTAAAATAATTCTAAAAATTCAAAAATAGAAGTAGCAATTAACCAATCATTCTCAGTTACTTGATAATCAAAACTAGGATTAGTATTACAATAATGTGTAATAACATCTTTAAACTTAATAGAAGATTGCAACATTAAATAAGTAGAATTCTATCTATGTGGTGCATCCTTAACAAATCGTCTAAAAGTAATACCATATTGTGTACATAAAATTATAAAAGCTTGTTGTCTACTTGCAGAAAAGTTCAAACTATGTAAACATGATCTAAGATTTTCTAAATTTAGTTGAAAGAATTTAAGACATTATTGTACAATCAAATTAATAATATGATAAGCACATCTAACATGAAAAAGTCTACCTTCTAACATAGGCATAAATTGTGTTTTTAAAATATTAATAGTGTCACGCCCCAGTCCCAGAATACGTAGGACTAGGAATATGCAACATGCCAGCCGTATGTATACGAAACTCCAATGTGTTGGAAGATCATAACACATACGTACGTTGTACATGAATATCAAATCCACAAGTGGTAATATACTGTCAACACAAGTCACAAGCAATCTATATCTCATCCACAGCATAAATAAAAAATAGGAAATAAATAACTGAATCTCAAATATGAAGTATCAAAGAATGATAGTTGGGTGGAAACAAATCCACTGCCAATCGACTATACTAAAACTAAATAAGGGAAGAGATCAAACTCTAATATAAGATAAATGTCAATAAAAGAAATAGCACTAGAATATCCATCAACTGCGATGAATCAAAGGTACTCTGAAGGTAAGACCTCCTCAGTCTGGTATGAAGCGTCAGGTCCGGGTCCGTACTCCTGTGGATAATCCTGCACGTCTATACCTGGAAAGGTATCAGGTCCTCAGATGGACATAACAAGATACATAGAAGCAGGCCAATAAAGTACTGAAAATAAACATCCAATGGGTTGCCTAACCATCTATGTGAATACAATTTGAGAATAACTTTCCAACACGTGGGCTATCTGGCTAAAATAGGATTGGCATGATTCTCTCGGAGATTCATGGGCCTAAAAAGCATATCGTCTTTTGAACGCCAGAGGCCGCCTGATAATAATAATATATATAGTGGTCATCATGACCGCGCATCTCCGGCGGAGTGTACGGGTTACACAAGGAAAGTGCAAAGGAGCCCAAACGCCTTACTTGTTGTCCTCTCCACCCCATGCTCTAAGCATGTCACATCCATGACACGATGATACCGCTAAATAACTGTCAGGTCTTCTAGCATGCAATTTCTATCAGCAATTATCCCTATCCGTCGCACGTCCTATACGTACCAGTGGCCAGCCGAGTACGCAATTCCATGTCCTACATGAGACTCACACTCGTGTAAATAAAGTATCATGGCTAATGAAACATAAGAATGCCTCATGATAATGGGGTGGTCTCATAAACTAGGTCAACATGCATATATATAAATAAAACAGAAACTACGCCACCGTCGTTGCACCCAAGTTATTCACGTGCAGTTTATATAACAATTTAAAATATGTGAACTAAATGGACAAAAATAAAATACATGCATCATATGGAATGTAAATCATAGTACAATGGCAAGGTATACTTGCTTGGCAAGCAATCTGTGTAGTGTAAGCGTCCAGACGTCAAGTACACAAGATCAGAAACTATGGCCTCCGAATAAATATCTCATGATGCTGAAATAAACATCACCAACGTTCCCGTAATCAGCGAGATAGCTATAAAAACACTACCCTTTCGTCCAATTTGGACACAGGGGCAAAACGGTAATTTTAGGTCAAAGCGGGGTCCACATGTGGTCCACTTTGCACCAAAATATATGCCAGAGGTAAAGGTCTCTAAATGGGACAAATTATAGGTCAAACAAATTCTAAACGTCAATACGAACTCAACCGTAGGATCCGTAAATAGGCAGCTTAGTCAACTATCTTAAAATTGCGTGAAACTTAGGTCACAGGACCAGCGTGATACCACGAATCCAGTGGCGCAAGTTTCGTCGTATTTCGACGAGCGTACACAAAATGGTGCGGTATTTTGCAAAAGTCGTGATACGGGAATTTTTTACGGATACGGGTTGATTCCGACGCACACACGCATCCAAATCATTTTCCGCAAAAGCCCACACGTCAGGACATACCATACGCGCCTTTTGGTACAATTGGTACGCGATGGGGCAGTCCCGTTTGGCGGGGTGCGCTCCGTATCATAATTTCTAAAGTTTTAGAAATAAATTTTTCATGATTTTCAACCCAATCTATCTCTGAATTTAACGCGAAATAAAACAATCTAATTAACATGGAATGATCTCGGTTATATGGACTTCACATAGCAAAAAGTAGATTTAAATTTGGATGTCTGTGGTGTGAGATAATAGCCTCTAAACATAGGTGGTCGAAACAGTTTACTGCAGTTTTAAAAGATATGATTTTTCTTCAACTTGACCTCCATTTCTACCTAGTGTTAAACGTTGATCGATGGAAACTAATTAACATAGTTGAGAGGGGGATAGGTTGTGATCATACCGACGAAGATGGTTCGGAAATCGATCGAGAGACGAGGCGGGAAACGATGTGTGAAGTATGGCACGTCACTGCTCGAATCTGTCGCGGACGCTTAAGCGGGTGACGCGGTCGCGGGCATTCTCTGGCGGCTCTCCGGCAGTGGCACTGCATTTCGGTAGTGGAGGTCGGTGGCACGGAGTTGGGGTGTGGGAGTCGAAGGCTAGGGTTATGGTTAGGATATAGAATAGATGTATATATATAGGTAGGGGGGCGGGGGGTCGACGCTCGCGGGCTGCCTACCGCTGGCGGGTCTGTTCACGGGTTGGGTTAGCTTAGGAAACTAGTTAAGAGTATAAGATTAGGGTTAAGGGTTTAGTTAAGGTTTAATGATTAGGGATTAAGGATTTTATTAGGATTTCTGTTTCCTTTCTTTTTCTTTTGTTTTCTTTTCTATTATTACTATTTATTTATATATGTATATATGGTATAAAAATTTCAGAAAAATTTATAGCACATCCTAAAAATCTATCATCCTTCTACAAGATTTTCTAAATAAAATAAAATATAATAATAGTTTTGTTCCATAAATTATAGATGAATATTTACCTAGGTAATTAATTCAATTAAATTTTTTATTTTCTAATTAACTAAGAAATACTATAAATAAATTAAAGAATTAATTAAATAATTATAATATTTAAAATTAGGGGGGTTTTACATTCTACTAAACTTATAAAAATTTTGTCCTCGAAATTAAAACTAAGCCACGATAGAAAATCAATGATGGTATATGGTAGAAATGAACGAGGTAAATTCATACCTTGATCTACGAACAGATATGAAAAATGTTTGCGCATGTTGTCCTCGTGCTCCCAAGTGGATTCTCCTGGCGCACAATGCTTCCATGCCACGCGGACCAAGAGAATATACTGATTCCTCAATACTTTCTCTCGACGATCAAGGATCCCCACGGGTTGCTCTTGGTATAACAAGCTCGGCCCAATGGCGATCTCAGAGTGATCGAGAACATGACTGTTATCTGCCACATATCGTCTAAGTTGGGACACGTAGAATACATCATGCACTCCCTCGAGTGAAGGTGGTAGTGCCAGTCGATACGCCACTTCTCACACTCGCTCTAGCACGTCAAATGGTCCAATATACCTTGGGCTCAACTTGCCACGCCCTCCGAATCGAATAGTGCCCCTAGTAGGTGATATCCTCAAGAAGACATGATCACCCTCTTTAAACTTCAAGGGACGACGATAAAGGTCTGTCCACTGCTTCTGCCTGTCTTTCGCTACTCGCAAGTATCCTTATATCTTCTTCACTGTCTCCACGGTGTTGACTACCAACTCTGGTCCCAGAATATGACGTTCTTTCATTTCACTCCAACATACGGGAGACCTACATTTTCTTCCATACAATGCTTCAAACGGAGTCATCTGGATGCTCGCTTGATAGCTATTGTTGTAAGAAAACTCCACAAGATATAGGTGGTCCTCCCATGATCCTCCAAAGTCCAACATACAAGTCCTCAACATATCCTCCAGTGTCTGAATAGTACGTTCGGACTGCCCATCTGTCTGCGGGTGATAAGATGTACTGAACTTCAGACGAGTCCAAAGACTCTCCTGCATGCTTCTCCAAAAGTGAGATGTAAAATACGAATCCCTGTCTCACACAATGCTGACTGGAATATCGTGCAACCTCACGATCTGCCTCATATATAAGTCAGCCAAAGCTTTTGTAGACTAGCCAACTCTAAAAGGCAAGAAATGTGCGGACTTGGTGAGTCGATCCACTATTACCCATACAGCATCTCTCTCATTTGGAATCTTTGGAAAACCCGTGACAACGTCCATAGTGATGTGCTCCCACTTTTACTCAAAAATCGGAAGTGGTTGCACTAGCCCTGCTGTTCTCTGATGCTCTGTCTTCACCTGCTGACATACTAGACATTTGGCTACAAAGCGAGCTATCTCTCTTTTTATGCCATGCCACCAAAAGTGTTGTCGTAAGTCACGGTACATCTTGGTGCCTCCAGGATGAATAGAATATATCGAGCTATGAGCTTCTGCCATCAGCTCCTGTCGATCTCTCCATTGGGAACATACAGACGATCACCACATCATAATATCCCGTCACCATGGATGCGCAATCCCGTCTGCTCTCCGGCCTCTGTCCTTTCTTTCAGTCTCCTGAATCTGGCGTTTGTAGGCAAGGCTGCCTTGATCCTCTCTACTAGTGATGACTGTACTTGCAAGTAGGCTAATATCCCATCTGCTCCGAGTAATACCACTTCTATGCCAAGTTCTTGCAAGTCCTCCAATAATTCCCTCTGTGTCGTCAAGAAGTAAGCTGCTAGTTTCTGGCTTAATACGTCGGCCACTATGTTTGCCTTGCCTGGGTGATAATATAGCTCTATCTCAAAGTCCTTCATCAACTCAAGCCACCGATGTTGCCTCATATTTAGCTTCTTCTGCGTGAAGACATACTTGAGGCTTTTGTGGTCTGTGTAGATCTCTACTCGTTCCCCATATAGGTAATGTCTCCATAGCTTCAGAGCAAAAACAACGGCTGTAAGCTCCAAGTCATGAGTTGGATAATTCTTCTCATGTACTTGTAACTGTCTAGATGCATATGCAATCACCTTGCCATGATGCATCAATACACATCCCAAGCCTTTTCCCGATGCGTCACTGTAAATCACATACCCTCCTGATCTCGATAGAATAGTCAATACTGGCGTTGTGGTCAGTCGCTTCTTCAACTCCTCGAAAGCGGCTTGACACTCGTCGGTCCATACGAACACTTGATCCTTGTACGTCAACCGAGTCATAGGTGCTACTATCCTTGAGAAGTTCTCCACGAACCATCGGTAATATCCCGCAAGTCCAAGGAAAATTCTCACCTCCGATGCTGATTTAGGAACGGGCCATGTCTCGGCTGCCGAGATTTTCTCTAAATCAACAGAAATACCATCTCCCGTAACGACATGCCTAAGACACGAAACTCTGTCCAAGAAAACTCACATTTACTGAGCTTCACATATAACTGCTCTCCCCTCAAGGTCTCTAGGACGATCCGCAGGTGCTTCTCGTGCTCCTCGTGGCTTTTCGAATAGACAAGTATGTCATCTATAAAAACGACCATGAACTGGTCCAAATACTGATGGAATACTCGGTTCATTAAGTCCATAAAGTTAGCTGGAGCATTGGTCAACCCAAATGGCACGACCAGAAACTCGTAGTATCCATATCTTGTCCTAAATGCGATCTTCGAAATATCCTGCTTCCGTACCTTTACTTGGTGATATTCCGATCTCAAGTCTATCTTCGAGAACACCTTGGCTCCACTAAGATGATTAAATAAGTCATCAATGCGTGGCAATGGGTATTTATTCTTTACAGCCATTGCATTTAAGGCTCTGTAGTCGATGCACATATGCACTGACCCATCCTTCTTTGGTACAAACAACACTGGTGCTCCCCAGGGTAATGCACTTGGTCGGATCAAACCTTTCTCCTCTAATTCTTTCAACTATGCCTTCAGCTCATCCATCTCCTTCTTTGCCAATCTGTAAACATGCGACGCTATAGGTGCTGCTCCTGGTGTCAATTCAATCGAGAATTCTACATCTCTGTCCGGAGGTAGTACTGGCAAATTCCTCTGGAAAGACGTCTTGGAACTCTGAAATGATGGGGTGATAAATAACGTCGTCCATTGCAAGCTGCACACCATCAAGGGTTTATATGGATCCCCGTGCAAACTCAAGTTCCGGCTGGCCTGGTAGCTTAAAAAGAATGCTCCCTCCAAAATAGTCAAAGAAAGCGTGGTACTTGCTCAGCCAGTCGATCCCAAGCACAATATCAAAATTTGGTATAGGAAAGACTAAGAGTCGGGCATTCATCTCTCTGCTAAATCACTACAGGATAAGATCTATAAATCTAACTAACTGGTATAACTCCTCCGTCGGTGAGAATTCTAACACAATAAGGTAAAGGTGTAGGGGAAATATTATGTTTGGCAATAAAACTAGAAGATATGAACGAGTGGGTGTCTCCCGTATCAAATAATGTCACAGCAGGAAAAGTAAAAGCAAGAGTAATACCTGCTATAACATCAATCTCCTGATCCATGTCATCCACTTATAGTGCAAAAGCTTGTCCATTCCTTGTTGGTAGTCCATGACTGGCCCTTGTGAACTGATCCTCCTGAGTAGGTAGCGGTGCTTCTCGCTGAAATCCTCCGGCTACTGGGGGTCGAGGTGCTCCTGGTCTAGTCATCTGCTGAATTGGCTTTGGTGCTGGAAGTGCTATCCTCTGTATTAGCAGTGGAAGCGTCAATGCGGCTGCATTGGACAGTCTCTCGCCATATGCTGTCCGGAACCACATCTCATACATTGTCCCAAGCGAGTCCGACAGTCTCTAGAAATGTGTCTACGTTTCCCATAATAACTGTAGTGGGGCTTCCTCGAATTCTGGTATGGTCCTGCTCTGTGCTGATGCTGCTGTTGCTGTGCCAAAGGACGTCTAATAGGCCCTCCTTGTTGTGTCCTTGTTGGTCCCTGTTGTGTCTTCAGTTGACCTCCCTTTTCCTTGCTGATGGTCTTTTGTAGCCTAGCTTCTGTCAATAATTCGGCATAAGAGATCCGGGATTGTGAGCTAGTGTAGTATTGGAGCTCCTGAGTCAGCCCGCGGTGAAACCTCTTAGTCTTGTCCAAGTCATTCAGTATCAGGGCAGCGCCATATTTACTGAGGCGACTAAACTCTGCATCATACTCGTCAACTGTCTTGTTTCTCTACTCTAGATGGAGGAACTGATCGTACAACGCATCCTTTACAGTATCCGGGAAGTACTTTTTCTCAAAGCACTCCAAGAATTATTTTCCAAGTCTGACGCATACCCAACTGGCGCTCCATT
Organism: Iris macrosiphon; assembly: GCA_036927795.1. NCBI lineage: Eukaryota > Viridiplantae > Streptophyta > Magnoliopsida > Asparagales > Iridaceae > Iris > Iris macrosiphon. The sequence continues at coordinate 56,442,397 of JAYESA010000015.1, forward strand.
GATTCCTACCAGTGATGAGCGTTACTATCTAGCTGGGTCCTTATGCCTATCATCCATAGATCTGTAGGCAACTGTGATGCTTCTAACAACTTTTGAGTGTGGATAATCTAGTTGGTGGTCTCCTCTGGGCTCTCAGTGCCTTTATAGGATTTTGGACCCATCTGTACAAAGTCCTTGACTGAACCAACTCGAGCTTGCGGTACTGGAACCAGTGCCTGGGCTGGTACAGGTGCCTGTGCAGCCATTCTCTCAAGTGCTTCCAGAAATTCTTGCCTCTGTTCTGCCGCTTGATGTCTCTGTTCTATAGCTAGTGCGGCCGGCTATTGTCTCTATTCTTATATCATCATTTGGAAGAATGGGAACAGCTGCGTCTGGCTATCCTGTGGTATCGACGAAGTTGGAAAAGTCCCATTAGGCGATGCAGAAAGATCAGATGGAACTGGATTGTGAGTCTGTCCATCCGGCCCCGGAAGTTTAGGAGTCATTGGGGCCTCTCCTCTGGTTTGGATGTTGGCTCCTGAAAGTGCGTCGCCTCCGGTGGCAGTATATCCACTATGCAAATCCATCTCTCTGCAAGAGGTAGACGAAACGATTAGAAGGAGTACAGGAATCAAACAGGATGCAAGCATTTAAATGGAAATGTTGAAAGGGAAGATGAGTTTTAGACAAGCGTGGATAAGATCCTATACTCTATTCCTATACGCAGGCTTGTTCGGTACAGTAACATAACCGAGACAATATATTCGTTGACCTGCATGGACCACCATAAAAATATGTCATGCCCCAGTCCCAGAATACGTAGGACTAGGAATACGCAACATGCCAGCCGTATGTATACGAAACTCTAATGTGTTGGAAGATCATAACACATACGTACGTTGTACATGAATATCAAATCCACAAGTGATAAAATACTGTCAACACAAGTCACACGCAATCTATATCTCATCCACAGCATAAATAAAGAAATAGGAAATAAATAACTGAATCTCAAATATGGAGTATCAAAGAATGGTAGTCGTGTGAAAATAAATCCATTGCCAATCGACTAAAATTTTCTTTCATCTTTCAATTCGTGCCACCTAACCCTTCTTATTATAGGCCAAGTGATTTTATTTTATGTTAGGATATATAGTTTGCTAGGATTATAGTTGTAATCTTAAATTTTAAAATTATGTGCTTAGTAGTTAGAACTTAATAGTTTGAGTTGTTCATTTAGATTATAATTGTATGATTATCCTTTAGTTTCATGATTATCCTTTAGTTTTAAATCAAGTAATCTATTCCACATATCTGCATACAGGTTATGTCCTCTTTCACTTGAGAGCCAGTAACTTCTCCATTCTTAATATTAACGCTTTTGTTCTATTAATACTATGATTAAGACTTAAGATGACCATTACCTATGGAGTTTCATAATGCAATAGGATACCCTAATAAATACCAAGATCTTTTTCTCGTATACCCTAACAAGAGTTTCTACTTTATCCCTATAAGACAGTTACAGTATTAGTTTATTCTTTTAAGTTAGGTAGTATGCCTCACAATATAGTATCACAAAGTCCTTTTGACCGATTGATGAAGTATAATTGAATGACACCAACTATAGACTTGCATAAGAAGATAGTGTTTATCCAGACTATAAAACTCAGAGGCCCATACCCCCATTTGGTCGACTATAGACTTAGACAAGAAGTTAGTATGGCAACTGTAAAGGCACAACACCGGACGAGTTTCATCTTCTTGGTGAACTTGAATTATTTTGTACCTTCTCTCATCATAATTCAGCGTACTTATATTTTTTGGACTACCTTGACTTATGCTGCTATTATAGCCTACTTTTGCAAGCTTACTCTTTTATCGAGCATGTTCATGACCTGTATTATTGGGGGCCCACACTAATACATTGTCTAAATCAGAATCAGTATATTATGGTCTAGCTAACCTTAGTGTGCTGGTTCGCTCTTCGTATGACTACTTTACATGGATTGAGATATATAGTTGACTCAGTTTGTTAGACAAATATACTTGCCCTCTAGACTGGTTAGAGCATATCATATCAGGTATATAACTTTTCTGATATGAGCATGCGAATAGGAATTTACCAAAATAGGATTTCAATCCACAACTGCCTTGACCACTCTCTTTTGAATTCTTTAATCGTCTTTAATCCCGTACTTGTATTCTATCACCTCCACCTTGAATTCTTTATTCTTGTTTTCCGTCTTCCCCTATTTCGGAAAGACGAACGCTCATGCTTGGTATATGTTTGATACACGGATAGTACTAGATATACCCCATAGGCCAATCACATTACTTGGTGACTATCTTTTCTAATTAAGGGCATATGACATGTGATATATTTGGTGTTAAATTTTTTGAGGATTGAATAACACGATTAAATAATTTGAGAAAGTTTTTCTCAAAATGTATAGCCTTATGTGATAGATGGGTAAATTCTAAGTTGGGTAGAAGTTGCATTGTCAACTTGAGATAAATTTTTTTTTATTATGATCAAGTAAGATTAGATTGAGATATTTAAGTCAATTTAATTTTGAGAATTTTTAAAAGAATGATTAAGATGATGAGGATTTAATGAATTTTGAAATCTTGATATTGCGAACCAAATATTTATACTTTGAGCACATAATTTAAATTTTGAATATTGGAGATTGAATCAACAATTTAAATTTTGAGGACAATAAATAAATAAATAAATGATAGAACTCTAAATATGAACATTGGTGGATTGAGTTCAAAATTTTATAATTTGATGATTTGAATTAAAAGTTGAATGTTGATTGTTGGATCATCTATTTAAAATTTTGAGGATGGAAATTGAATTTAAATTTGAAGAGTAAAAAAATTCATAAGTTGAAAATAGGAATAAGATTTGATTAGAATTGTGTATTGTTTAAAATCTAGAGGAGATTATGATAGTTGAAAATCGTGATATAAAATTTGATATGGGTTATTTAAATCTTGAAGATGTTGTATGAATTTAACTTAAATTTGGATATTGATGATTTGAAAATCGAGAAGAGATTATAATAGGTTGAATTTTGATTAAACAATGGTTATTTTAAATTTAAAGTAATGTCATATAGATTTGAATGAGATTTGGATATTGTTATTTAAATTTTTGGAAGAGATGCGATTGACTTGCCTTATATACGAATGTGAAAAATTTAGCAATTAATGCCTTATTTTTAATTTTGATGACAAAATTCTTTTAAGTTGTGTAGATTGTAAACCCCCTCGCCCAAAAATAGGTATCTTGTGTATATTTTGTATTCCTTGTATTTATTTTAGATTATTTTTCAAATCAATTAAAATCCAATAATTTTATTAGGACACTTCACCGTGGTTTGGACATTAATATATAGGATGGCCCAAAACCTGTATCGCCCATCATTGGAAGTAGCCTACACAGGAGACACTACTTGTAGGATCTTCTCGTGGCACAGAAATTTGATCCTTTGATATTAGTATGACATTAGTGTAACAAACCTAGATTAAGTGTTAAGTATTTAGATATTATATATGTAATTTAATTGTGGTTATTTTCTTATTCCAACTTTTCTACAATTAGCACCCCATAATTCTCCGTGCCAAAATAGGTAAATTCGCTTTTTATAGATTTGCATAATATTTTTTATTACCTGTTTTGTGGATAAATATTTAATTAATTACTTAGTTAATTAGATAATACAATTATTTGATTTATATAACTAGATAAATATATATTATTAATTACAAAATATTACATAAAATATTTTGAGTGTGGTAATTTATTTAAAGCTTCATAAAGCAAATTTTCTAGAATTTATTTGGTGTGCAGATATTATTTTTGGGATTTTTAACCTCATCTATATATGTAAATATATATGTTAATAAATATAAGATTAATAATAATAATATTAATATTAATAATGTTGTGATAATAATGATATTAATAATGTTAGTAATAGTAGTAATAATAATAATGATGATATTAATAGTAATAATAATAGTAGTAATAATAATAAGAAAATAAAAAAAAAAGAAAAAACAAGGAAACAGAAATCCTAATAAAATTCTTAATCCCTAATTATTAAACCTTAACTAAACCCTTAACCCTAATCTTATACTCTTAACTAGTTTCCTAAGCTAACCCAACCCGTGAACAGACCCACCAGCGGCAGGCAGCCCGCGAGCGTCGACCCCCTGCTTCCCCCTACATATATATATACATCTATTCTATGTCCTAACCCTAACCCTAGCCTTCGACTCCCACACCCCAACTCCGCGCCGTCGACCTCCACTACCGGAACGCAGTGCTGCCGCCGGAGAGCTGTCGGAGAATGCCCGCGATCGCGTCACCCGCGTAAGCGTCCGCGACAGATTCGAGCAACGACGTGCCATACTTCACGCATCGTTTCCCGCCTCATCTCTCGATCGATTTTCGAACCGTCTTCGGCGGTATGATCACAACCTATCCCCCTCTCAACTCTGTTAATTAGTTTCCATCGAACAGCGTTAAGCACTAGGTAGAAATCGAGGCCAAGTTGAAGAAAAACCACATCTTTTAAAATTACAATAAACTGTTTCGACCACCTATGTTTAGAGGCTGTTGTTTCCCACCATAGATATCTAAATTTAAATCTACTTTTTGCTATGTGAAGTCCATATAACCGAGATCATTCCCTGTTAATTAGATTTTTATTTCACGTTAAATTCAGAGATAAATTGGGTTGAAAATCTTGAAAAACTTGTTTCTAAAACTTTAGAAATTGCGATACGGAGCGCGTCCCGCCAAACGGGACTGCCCCGTCGCGTACCAATTGCACCGAAAGTCGCGTATGGTATGTCATGATGTGTGAGCTTTCACGAAAACTGATTTGGACGTGTGTGCGCGTCGGAATCAAGCCGTATCCGTAAAAAGTCCATGTATCACAACTTTTGTAAAATATCGCACCATTGTGTGTACGCTCATCGGAATACGACGAAACTTACACCATTGGATTCATGGTATCACGCTGGTCCTGTGACCCAAGTCTCACGCGATTCCGAGATAGTTGACCAAGCCACCTATTTGTGGGCCCCACGGTTGACTTTTAGGGCGAATTTGTGTTCGGCTCTCCGGAATCCAAAATGGACATACCGTTGAGTTCGTATTGATGTTTAAAAAAATTTTGACCTATAATATGTCTCATTTAGATACCTTTACCTCTGGCACGCTTTTCGGTAAAAGTGGCCCACATGTGGACCCGCCTTGACCCAAAATTACCGTTGTCCCTGTGTCCAAATTGGACGAAAGGGTAGTATTTTCTAGCTATCTCGCTTATTCTGGGAACGTTGATGATATTTATTTTAGCATCCGGAGATGTTCATTCGAAGGTCATAGTTTCTGATCCCCTATACTTGACACCTAGACGTTTATACTATGTAGCTTTTTTACACGAGTTGTGAGTCTCATATAGATCACGGACTTATATATTGACTGATCATCAGTACGTGTGGGACGTACGATAGGGATAACTGCTGGTAGAATTTGCATGCTAGAAGACTTGGCAGTTATTAGAGGTATCATCGTGTCATAGATATGGCGCTTAGAGCATGGGATAGAGAGGACAACAAGTAAGGCGTTTGGGCTCCTTTGCACTTTCTTTGTGTAACCTGTATGCTCCGTCGGAGATGCGCGGTCATGATGACCACTATATATATTATTATTATCAGGCGGCCTCTGACATTCAAAAGACGTTATGCTTTTTAGGCCCTTGAATCTCCGAGAGAATCATGCCAACCCCATTTTTGCCAGATAGCCCACGTGTTGGAAAGTTATTCTCAAAGTGCATTCACATAGACGGTTAGGCGACCCATTGGATGTTTATTTTTAAGTACTTTATTGGCATGCTTCTATGTATCTTGTTATGTCCCTCTGAGGACCTGGTCCCTTTCCAGGTGTAGACGATCATGACTATTTGCAGGAGCATGGATCAGGACTTGTTGCTTCGTTATCTTTCGAGAAGATCTTTCCTTCGAGCCTCTCTGATCATTAGCTGATACTCTTATTGTGGTTACTTTTATATTCTAGTTTGGTAGTAGATTTGTCTCCATCCAACTACTTGTTCTTATCAAGCATTTTATACTTGATTCAGTTATATAGTTGATTGGTTATTCATTTCTTTATGATTTATGTGGATGAGATTTAGTTATGCCCTGTGACTTGTAACAAATATGTACTACTTGTGAATTATTGTTCATAATACAGCGTACGTATGTGTTATGATTTTTATATATTGGAGTTGTCATATACATACGGCTGGCATACTTACGTATTCCTAGTCCTACGCATTTTGGGACTGGGACGTGACATATTTTTGTGGTGGCCCATGTATGTCGAGAGTATATTGTCTCGGTTATGTTACTGTACCGAGCAAGCCTGCAAATAGGATTAGAGTATAGAATCTTATCCACATTTGACTATGACTCACCTTCCTTTTAATTCGTTCTATTTAAATAATTGCATCATGCTTGATTCATGTACTTCCCTAATAGTTCCTTAAGTATAGCCTTCTCCTAGAATATAGGAATCCTTGTTGTTAGGATGATAATTAGGGTAATATTTCTACTAAGAATATAACTAGAATATTGACACATCACTAAGTTTAGAATACCAAATAAACCCTAGCATCTCTTACCTGTAGATTAATTGACCATTATCCCTTGATATAATTAGGAATGACTTGAGAGTAATATAGACACTACTAGGGTTAGTTATAAATTTGACCATATTGTTTGACCCTTGTATTGAGGAACCAATAGAAATCCAAGGTTAATATTAGGACTAAACCTAACTTTCATAGTAAGATAGTATTAGAGAACTATAAATTTAGATTCTTGTTTTGATATTAGCAGAACTCTACCTTAGGAAACCAAGAGGAATTAATAGAATATTTTCCTTGATCATACCTCGAACGCAGAGATTAGCATACCACATTTTTTCTTAGAAAACCATGATATTATCAAGAGTCTCTCATTTTAATTTTATATCTTGTTCCTCCAAAACCTTAACGCTCGCTAATTGTGCGACGACTAAAATTTTCTTTCATCTTTCAATTCGTGCCACATAATCCTTCTGATTGTAGGCCAAGTAATTTTTTTATGTTAAGGATATATAGTTTGCTAGGATTATAGTTGTTAATCTTAAATTTTAAAATTATGTTCTTAGTAGTTAGAACTTGATAGTTGAGTTGCTCATTTAGATTATAATTTTATGATTATCCTTTAGTTTCAAATCACGTAATTTGTACCCATATCTCTATATAGGTTATATCCTCTTTCACTTGAGAGCCAGTAATTTCTCCATTCTTAATATTAACGCTTTTGTTCTATAAACACTATGATTAAGACTTAAGATGACCATTACCTATATAATGCAATAGGATACCATAATAAGTACCGAGATCTTTTTCTCGTATACCCTAACGAGAGTTTCTACTTTATCCCCATAAGGCAGTTACAGTATTAGTTTTTTTTTGTAAGTTGGATAGTATGCCTCACAACCTAGTATCACATAGTCTTTTTGACCCATTAATGAAGTGTAATTGAATGACACCAACTATAAGCTTCCATAAGAAGATAGTATTTATCCAGACTGTACAACTTAGAGGCCCATAACCCCATTGGGTCGACTTGAGACGTAGACAAGGAGTTAGTATGGCAACTGTAGAGGCACAACACCGGACGAGTCTCATCTTCATGGTGAACTTGAATTATTTTGTACCTTCTTTCATCATAATCCAGCGTACTTATATTTTCTGGACTACCTCAACTTATGCTGCTATTATAGTCTAATTTTTCAAGCTAATTCTTTTATCGAGCTTGATCATGATATATGTATTATTGGGTGCACACACTAATACATTGTCAAAAATCAGAATTAGTGTATTATGGTCTAGCTAACCTTAATGCGCTTGGTTCGCTCTTCTCATGACTACTTTACGTGGATTGAGATATATAGTTGACTCAGTTTGTTAGACGAATATACTTACCCTCTAGACTGGTCAGAGCATATCATATCAGGTATATAACTTTTCTGATATGAGCATGCGAATAAAAATTTACCAAAATAGGATTTTAATCCACAACTGCCTTGACCACTCTCTTTTGAATTCTTTAATCACCTTGAACCCCGTACTTGTATTCTATCACCTCCACCTTGAATTCTTTATTCTTGTTTTCCGTCTTCCCCTATTTTGGAAAGACGAACGCTCGTGCTTGGTATAAGTTTGATACACGGATAGTACTAGATATACCCCATAGACCAATCACATTACTTGGTGACTATCTTTTATAATTAAGGGCATATCACATATGATATATTTGGTGTTAAAATTTTTTAGGATTGAATAACATGATTAAATAATTTGAGAAAGTTTTTCTTAAAATGTATAGCCTTATGTGATAGATGGGTAAATTCTAAGTTGGGTAGAAGTTGCATTGTCAACTTGAGATAAATTTTTTTTTATTATGATCAAGTAAGATTAGATTGAGATATTTAAGTCAATTTAATTTTGAGAATTTTTAAAAGGATGATTAAGATGATGAGGATTTAATGAATTTTAAAATCTTGATATTGCGGACCAAATATTTATATTTTGAGCACATCATTTAAAATTTTGAATATTGAAGGTTGAATCATCGATTTAAATTTTAAGGATAAATATAGAATTTTAGACATGAACATTGATGAATTGAATTTAAAATTTTACAATTTGATGATTTGAATTAAAAGTTAAATTTTGATTGTTAGATCACCTATTTGAAATATTGAGGATGTAAATTGAATTTAAAATTTGAAGAGTACAGAATTCATAAGTTGAAAATAGGAATAATATTTGATTAGAATTGTTTTCTAGGGGAGATTATGATAGTTGGAGATCGTTATGTAAAATTTGATATGGATTATTTAAATATTGAAGATGTCATATAGATTCGACTTAAAATTGGATGTTGATGATTTAAAAATTGAGAAGAGGTTGCGATAGGTTGAATTTTGATTTAAACAATGGTTAATTTAAATTTAAAGTAATTACGATGGATTTGAAAAGATTTTATTATTTAAATTTTTGGAAGAGATTGTTATAGACTTGCCTTATATACGAATGTTAAAGATTTTGCAAATCATACCTTATTTTTAATTTCAAGGACGAAATTCTTTTAAGTTGGGTAGATTGTAACCCTCCTGCCCAAAAATAGGTATCTTGTGTGTATTTTGTCTTTCTTGTATTTGTTTTAGATTATTTTTCAAATCAATTAAAATCTAATAATTTTATTAGGATACTTCACCTTGGTTTGGGCATTAATAATATAGAATGGCCCCAAAACATGTATCGCCCATCATAGGAAGTAGCCTACACAGGAGACACTACTTGTAGGATCTTCTCGTGGCACAGAAAATTGATCCCTTGATATTAGTATGACATTAGTGTAACAACCCTAGATTAAGTGTTAATTATTTAGATATTATATATGTAATTTAATTATGGTTATTTTCTTATTCCAACTTTTCTACAATTAGAACCCCATAATTCTCCGTGCCAAATTAGATAAATTCTCTTTTTATATACTTGCATAATATTTTTTATTACCTGTTTTGTGGATAATTATTTAATTAATTACTTAGTTAATTAAATAATACAATTACATGATTTATATAACTAGATAAATATATAATTATTAATTACAAAATATTACATAAAATATTTTGAGTGTGGTAATTTATTTAAAGCTTCATAAAGTAAATTTTCTAGAATTTATTTGGTGTGCAGATATTATTTTTGGGATTTTTAACCTCATCTATATATGTAAATATATATGTTAATAAATATAAGATTAATAATAATAATAATAATAATAATAATAATAATAATATTAATAATGTTGTGATAATAATGATAATAATAATGTTAGTAATAGTAGTAATAATAATAATGATGATACTAATAGTAATAATAATAGCAGTAATAATAATAAGAAAAGAAAAGAAAAGAAAAAGAAAGGAAACAGAAATCCTAATAAAATCCTTAATCCCTAATAATTAAACCTTAACTAAACCCTTAACCCTAATCTTATACTCTTAACTAGTTTCCTAAGCTAACCCATGTAGCGCCCCGTTCTCCCGGTGTGGAGAGCGCGGCTAAGAAACACAAGACGATATCGTTCGATCGGGATAGATTGAACTAAGAACTCGTCCTCGTTATGGATTTGTTTCTTCGGAATCGATTCCCATATTCAGTGGACCGTGCCCCCGGGATCGGCTTAGCTGCAGAGTCAGGAGGGACCTCTCCGCTGCTATCTTTTATTGCCTCAGTTTTCGATGTCGCTTGTTGCTTTCGTGCTTTGAGTTGGTTTTGGGATTTGCTTGTTTTCCTTGAACGGTCTCGATGATTTTCATTGTTTTCGTTCATTGAACTGCACTTCAATTCTGAGATTGGAAAAGTGGAAGAGGTATTGATCGAGCTGTTCATAATGCAGGTGAACGAGCAGTAGGCGGCTTGCGAGCGGAGTCGTGAAGCGCCTCTTTCCTTCTCCCTTCCAACAATCTAAGTGAGTGGCTACCAACCCGATTAGCTAGCCCTGCTTTCAAGCTTCACATCTAAATAAATCTTGTACTCTTCCTTGCCCCGATCAAACAATACCAAGTAATAATAAAAGAAACCAAGATAAAAGAGAATAGACTTGGTCTATTATGCTTGTCAATAACTTTATGAACGGATACTAAACTGCATGCTTGTTCGTTTGGGAATAAATCATGAATTATTGCTTGTCTTGTACTCTTGTTGCCTCAAATTGCACTCTTGTTGCCTCAACTGCAATAAATTGTTACTTGTATATTGTTCGATCATGGACAACTTGTGCACAGGGTAACGGTCTTGCGGACGATGTTGGGGCACTGGCATCGATCCGGTCCGGGCGAGACCTATTGTTTAGTCTCTTGTTCTTGGCGGAATGGCTTGCAACGCCCCTTGTACTTTTGTTGCATACCATTCTTGTCAAAGACTATCGTCCATTATGGCAACCAAGCCAGTGATCATCTTGTATATTTAAACCTGTTACAAACTAACTTGTGTCTTCGTGGCAGGGAAGGCATGGTAAGTATTGTGCAGGTAGTTCAGACGGGAAGGTAAAAACCACCGAACGGCTACTTCATTATCATTATCATTCGAGGAGATCTTCCCTTCGAGCCTCTCTGATCATTAGCTGATACTCTTATTGTGGTTACTTTTATATTCTAGTTTGGTAGTGGATTTGTCTCCACCCAACTACTTGTTCTTATCAAGCATTTTATACTTGATTTAGTTATATAGTTGATTGGTTATTCATTTTTTTATGATTTCTGTGGATGAGATTTATTTATGCCCTGTGCCTTGTAACAAATATGTACCACTTGTGAATTATTGTTCATAATACAGCGTACGTATGTGTTATGGTTTCCATATATTGGAGTTGCCATATACATACGGCTGGTATACTTACGTATACCTAGTCCTACGTATTTTGTGACTGGGGCGTGACATGTTTTTGTATATACGAAACTCCAATATGTTGGAAGATCGTAACACATACGTACATTGTACATGAATATCAAATCCACAAGTGGTAATATACTGTCAATACAAGTCACATGCAATATATATCTCATCCACAGCATAAATAAAAAATATAAAATAAATAACTGAATCTCAAATATGAAGTATCAAAGAATACTAGTTTGGTGGAAACAAATCCACTGCCAATGACTATACCAAAACTAAAAGAGGGAAGAGATCAAACTCTAATATAAGATAAATGTCAATAAAGAAAATAGCACTAGAATATCCATCAGCTGCGATGAATCAAAGGTACTCTGAAGGTAAGACCTCCTCAGTCTGGTATGAAGCATCAGGTCCGGGTTCGTACTCCTGTGGATAATCCAGCACGTCTATACCTGGAAAGGTACCAGGTCCTCAGAGGGACATAACAAGATACATAAAAGTATGCCAATAAAGTACTGAAAATAAATATCCAATGGGTCGCCTAACCATCTATGTGAATGCAATTTGAGAACAACTTTCCAATACGTGGGCTATCTGGCTAAAATGGGATTGGCATGATTCTCTCAGAGATTCAGGGGCCTAAAAAGTATGTCATCTTTTGAACGCCAGATGCCGCCTGATAATAATAATATATATAGTAGTCATCATGACTGCGTATCTCCGGCAGAGCGTACGGGTTACACAAGGAAAATACAAAGGAGCCCAAATGCCTTACTTGTTGTCCTCCCTACCACATGCTCTAAGCATGTCACATCCATGACACGATGATACCTCAAAATAACTGCCAGGTCTTCTAGCATGCAATTTCTATCAGCAGTTATCCCTATCCGTCGCACGTCCTATACGTACCAGTGGCCAGCCGAGTACGCAAGTTCGTGTCCTATATGAGGCTCACACTCGTGTAATAATAGTGTCATGGCCAATAAAACATAAGAATGCCTCATGATAATGGGATGGTCTCATAAACTAGGTCAACATGCATATATATAAATAAAAACAGAATACGACACCACCGTCGTTGCATCCAAGTTATTCTTGGACGCGCAGTTTATATAACAATTTAAAATATGTGAACTAAATGGACAGAAATAAAATACATGCATCATATGAAATATAAATCACAGTACAATGGCAAGGTATACTTGCCTGGCAAGCAATCTGCGTAGTGTAAGCGTCCAGACGTCAAGTACACAAGATCAGAAACTATGGCCTCCGAATAAACGTCTCTGGATGCTGAAATAAATATCACCAACATTCCCAGAATCAACAAGATAGCTAGAAAAATACTACCCTTTCGTCCAATTTGGACACAGGGGCAAAACGGTAATTTTGGGTCTAAAGCCCACACGTTAGGACATACCATACGCGCCTTTCGGTACAATTGGTACGCGATGGGGTAGTCCAGTTTGGCGGGACGTGCTCCGAATCGCAATTTCTAAAGTTTTAGAAATAAGTTTTTCATAATTTTCAACCCATTCTATCTCTAAATTTAATATAAAATAAAACAATCTAATTAACAAAAAATGATCTCGGTTATATGGACTTCACATAGCAAAAAGTAGATTTAAATTTGGATGTCTGTGGTGGAAGATAACAGCCTCTAAACATAGATGGTCGAAACAGTTTACTGCAGTTTTAAAAGATGTGATTTTTCTTCGACTTGGCCTCGATTTCTATCTAGTGTTAAACGTTGATCGATGGAAACTAATTAACAGAGTTGAGAGGGAGATAGGTTGTGATCATACCGGCGAAGACGGTTCAGAAATCGATCGAGAGTCAAGGCAGAAAATAACGCATGAAGTATGGCATATCGCTGCTCGAATTTGTCGCGGACGCTTACGCGGGTGACGCGGTCGCGGGCGTTCTCCAGCGGCTCTCCGGCGGCGGCGCTGCATTCCGGTAGTGGAGGTCGGCAGCGCAGAGTTGGGTTGTGGGAGTCGTAGGCTAGGGTTAGGGTTAGGATATAAAATAGATGTATATATATAGGTAGGGGGAAGCGGGGGGTCGACGCTCGCGGGCTGCCTACCGCTGGCGGGTTTGTTCATGGGTTGGGTTAGCTTAGGAAACTAGTTAAGAGTATAAGATTAGGGTTAAGGATTTAGTTAAGGTTTAATGATTCGGGATTAAGGATTTTATTAGGATTTCTGTTTCCTTTCTTTTTCTTTTATTTTCTTTTCTATTATTACTATTTATTTATATATGTATATATGGTATAAAAATTCTAGAAAAATTTATAGCACATCCTAAAAATCTATCATCCTTCTACAAGATTTCCTAAATAAAATAAAATATAATAATAGTTTTGTTCCATAAATTCTAGATGAATATTTACCTAGGTAATTAATTCAATTAAAATTCTAGATTGGGCTCAACTTGCCACGCCCTCCGAATCGAATAGTGCCCCTAGTAGGTGATATCCTCAAGAAGACATGATCGCCCTCTTTAAACTCCAAGGGACGACGATGAAGGTCTGCCCACTACTTCTGCCTGTCTTGCGCTGCTCGCAAGTGCCCTTGTATCTTTTTACTGTCTCCACGGTGTTGACTACCAATTCTGGTCCCAGAATCTGACGTTTTTCTATGTCACTCCAATACACGGGAGACCTACACTTTCTTCCATACAATGCTTCAAATGGAGCCATCTGGAAGCTCGCTTGATAGTTATTGTTGTAAGAAAACTCCATAAGATGTAGGTGGTCCTTCCATGATCCTCCAAAGTCCAACATACAAGCCCTTAACATATCCTCTAGTGTCTGAATAGTACGTTCGGACTGCCCATCTGTCTGCGGGTGATAAGATGTACTGAACTTCAGATGAGTCCCAAGACTCTCCTGCATGCTTCTCCAAAAGTGAGATATAAAATGCGAATCCCTGTCTGACACAACGTTGACTGGAATGCCGTGCAATCTCATGATCTTCCTCATGTATAAGTCTGCCAAAGCTTTTGTAGACTGGCCAACTCTAAAAGGTAAGAAATATGCGGACTTGGTGAGTCGATCCACTATTACCCATACAACATCTCTCCCACTTGGACTCTTTGGAAAACCTGTGACAAAGTCCATAGAGATGTGCTCCCACTTCCACTCAGGAATCAGAAGTGGTTGAAGTAGCCCTGATGTTCTCTGATGCTCTGCCTTCACCTGCAGACATACTAGACATTTAGCTACAAAGCGAGCTATCTCTATTTTCATGCCATTCCACCAAAAGTGCTATCATAAGTCACGGTACATCTTGGTGCATCCAGAATGAATAGAATATATCTGTTTGTGGTTATTTAAACGAAAAGAATAGGAATGTATTCGATGTGGGGGTTTACACGGAACCCGCCTTCTTTTGTTTACAAACAAACTTGTACAATATAATCCTATACGAGGATGTGGGAGTACAATTTATTTAATCTGGGTAGATATTGCTATAGGTGTCTGATCTGTGGTCGATCACTTTAGCCCTTGGACCACACGATGTTGAAGAAGTGCCGTAGGAGATAGGAAGCAGCTTCGAAGGTTGCAGAAGAGGGTGGATGCACGATGCTGAAGTCGTCGATCCCTACTCTTTGCCTGAGCTCCGGGTGCCTCTCTCTCTCTCTCTTTTTCAATTCTCTGACCTGGTTCGATCTTTCAAATTATCGACCTTGTTCTCCATTGATAGGGGTCTCTATTTATAGAGTTTTGGTGACAGTGACCACTCCATTGGTGTAACAACCGAGGAGTAAAAAGTACAACACCCTTTTACACAACGGTTAAAGTAACCAATGCCTACGTATAGATGATCTTTTGAATGAGCGTGTGATGCGGGTCCAACTAAGGGGACACAACGCGTACAAATTGCTACTAAGATTACGACGTAAAAGCCACGTAGGTAGGTATCCATTGTGTAGCAGAGGTTGGCATAGAAGCCAAATGTATGTCACCATGGCATAAAAGCCAAGTAGGCATAGAAGCCGAATAGGCATAGAAGCCGTGCAGGCATAGAAGCCGAACAGGCATAGAAGCCGAGCAGGCATAGAAGTCGAGTAGTCGTAGAGACTGAATGGTCGTAGAGACTGAGTGGGCGTAGAAGCCGTATGAGCACAGACCCTGAATGGACGTAGAAGCCGCTGCGTACTGTGCTAGAATGGGCGTAGAAGCTGCTGCGTACCGTGCTGATGTGGACGTCTTAGCCGGAATTATGACTTTTAGAGACATAATCGAATCTCAGAGATTTTCCACCATCTTATGCATTAAATGCGGAGGCGTATTTTGAAGGTCTGCAGCCCTTCTGTGCACCCGTCGCAGAGACGTGCCTTGAGAGAAACTGTCACCGCTCTGTGCAATTAGACGTGGAGACGTGCCTCGAGTCCTGTACGAGGTGCAGCTTTTGACGTGGCAGGCGGTTTGCCTGCTGCGGAGCGTAAAACAGCTCATGTTTGCCTGTGTAAAACAGGGCGGCGTATTCCCTTATATGCGAAAGAGCGATTTATGCTGAGAGGACTCCAGTAAACCACGGTTTGGTGATGCTTTAACCAAATCCTCTGCATTAAATACAGAGATCCGCCATCATACTGTGGGGCGCGTCCCGAGGGGTCTGCCATCGTTTCCAGCCGTCGTCTGGGTAGTCGTGCAGTACTTTTTGTCAGGAGTCAGAGGTCAGATTCACTGCATGACTTGACAGGTTTATTTCGGGGAAGACGAAGCGTTCCTCGTACGCATTAACGCTACTTTGAGAGCGGTTGAGTTTTACGCCATGGAGGCGATGAAGAACTCTGTTTTACGTTGGAGCGGCCTGGACGTACTACACTTACGCGGATGGTCCTTTGAGCTTTATACTTCATGCCATTTTTTTAGCGGAGAAAGCTCTGTTGCACGCTTGATGGCTCTGAAGGCCTCCGTTTACGCTGCTCTGCATCAAGAGGCTGCGTAGCTCTTCCCAGCGTATTTTTCATGCTTCTACAAGACCCCCTTCAAAGCTTTTAAATTCCTCAGAATTTGAAACGCTTTGAATGAAGCATGAACGGCCCCTCGTAACTCGAAATGTTTCTGAATGGAGCGTTGAAACGGTTGATGCTGACTTTATGGCAGATTTATTGGGGACCACTGTGATCTCTTTTGCCTATAAAAAGGCTGGGGGTGAACCTGTTCTCACCACATTTCCATCACCATGCAGAGATGATCGCCGAAGTTTGTCGGGTCGACCTGAGGAAGAAGGAGACAATGTTCTTCCAGCATGTAGGGAGCCGAAAAAGACGGCGTCTTCGAGCAAATATCCACTGCAACGATGGATCATGGAAGGATATCTTAGCCTCCCTTGCTCGGGATAATCAGCAACTTTGTATGGTGGTTCTTCCGGTAGAAGGGAAGGGTCATATTAGACCATACTGTTTGCAAGCTGTATCTCTTCTTCTGAGATCCTCGCGGACGAGATTAGACAAACCGTAATCTGTCATCCTTGATCGAGTTGGGTAGAAGATACCTCAACCGGATCGGCCATGGCGAATGGAGGATCTTCTTGTTCATGACTGTGGTAGTCGATGAACTGTCCTCGAAGAAGAGGAAGATCTCCACCCATACGAGAGCCTGTCAGGACAGCTTCTGGGCGATCTTCAGACGACGAGGGGGTATCTCCTTTGTAGATGGAGTTTCCCTCAGATGTAATCATGAAAATGAAAAGAAAACCCTTGTAGATTGGATTTCCCTCATATGTAATCATGATTTTGATCTTTAATAAAATCGTCTTGCTTCTTGATATGATCATTTTGCCATACGTTGCTGTAAAGTCTGAATATGTGTCGCTTCAACACGTCTGAATCTTTACGCCGACTCTGTAGAAAGAGTGCTAGGTCCTGTCCTTTACGCGTAGTGAATAGTCCATAGAACGCTGTAGAGCATTTTGAACATTTTTAGAACTGTCCTGTTGCTAGGACTGAGGAACCGCGTAGAGCTCTGAACTTCTGATGAATAGAATTTTTGTTCAGACTTCGTCTTCAAGAGTGACTTCTCGAAAATCCCTTGGGACAGGGTCGAGGAATGGCTGTCAAAACTGAGTTTGCCATCTTGGTAGACGAGACGTTCAGACTGGAGTCTGGATGAACCTCCAATTGATCTAGAGCGGGCTCTTGGCTTGGGTTGGATGGTGGCAAGTCCACCCCCACACGTATCTGAGTTGGCGGGACCGACGCTTGAGCCACGGCAGTTGCGTGTTGAGTTAGCATCATCTGGTGCATGTTCTCCATTACGGATTATATTTGTTTCAGAGACGTCTCCAGCACAGTGATGCGTTGTTTCGCGTTTCCTGAGGGCGAAGCTTCCTCGCGTCCATCTTCAACAGCGTAAACTCCTATTTCCCTGGGCGTCACCGAAGGATTAGTATAGGTCGCTGCAGAAGTCGACTCTATACTCTCAGCATCTGATCTGGGAGATTGGTGACCCCCAGCGTTGGAATCAGATGAGTACGAAGCCAGTTGCTGTGACCTTGCACGGGTGTTTTGGAACACCCCAGCTTCAGTGTTCCTGAGGAGGTCTTCGAATCTCCTTCGGCTCGGAGGTCCAGAGGGATGACGTCTTGAGCTTGACCTTCTTCTAGGTATGCGTGAAGCCATGTTCACGGATGCATACACGGGCTCTTCTTTCGGGAAAGACTGAGAGCAGCTCAGTCGATCGAAAACCGACCGTCTTGCTTTAGAACAGTAGCAGTCAATCATGATTTTATGACTATTACAATATTGCTCTCTAGGGGGCATAATAGACATGTTGGAAGGTCCCCTCTCCTTACGCTTCTGGTTTAGGCATTCGCGTAGGTCAGGAGTAGCAACCTGAGCTTGCTTCACGTCGTGGGACCTCGCCTGGCATAATTTAGAGATTCGCTCAGACTGGCGTAAAGCTGAAGAGGTCCTCAGTCGGCCATCGGCTTCTCGCATAATCCGGAGAGTAGGCAGATTGTTCTCTTGCTGGCGTAAAGGCCGAGAAGCTGAGTATTCGCCTGTTTGCTTCCCCTCGCGGAGATCACAGCGCTCATCTGGTTTGCCGTAGAGGTCAGATATTGTTTTGCGCGTGGAGCGTGATCTATACTTCCGATTTGGCGTTGAGGCACCATCGAAAGTTTTGTTTGTACCGCGCGTAGCGGGAGACTGATTCCTATGCGTAGAGCACAGTAGATACTTCTGGGTTAGCGCTGAGGCTTTGCCCGAAGTTTTGTCTGTACCGCGCGTAGCGGGAGACTGATTTCTACGCATAGAGCGCAGTGGATACTTCTGGGTTAGCGCTGAGGCTTTGCCCGAAGTTTTGTTTATATCGCGCGTAGCGGGAGACTGATTTTTACGTGCAGGGCACGGTGGATACTTCTGGGTCAGCGCTGAGGCTTTGCCCGAAGTTTTGTCTGTACCGCGCATAGCGGAAGACTGATTTTTACGTGCACGGCACTGAGGGAGCGATGCTACCACCTCATTGGTCGGAGAGATCGGAGAGATCGGAGAGTCCACAGGAACGGTAGAGGATGTCTTGGGCATCCACACTTTGCGCAGCTTCCTGTTGTATTGGACGGAGAGAGAGTGAGAGCTACCCCCAGTCCGAAGCATGTCTTCGTAGGCAGACTGGTCGAATTGGACGACCAGTGTCTTCTTCACGGATCCCACGGATACCGTATCGTGTTGAGCAATTGCTTCCTCGTCAGAAGAGAAAGATATCCCCAGCAGAGTCGCCATCTTGTTTGTGGTTATTTAAACAAAAAGAATAGGAATGTATTCGATGTGGGGGTTTACACAGAATCCGCCTTCTTTTGTTTACAAACAAACTTGTACAATGTAATCCTATACGAGGATGTGGGAGTATAATTTATTTAATTTGGGTAGATATTGCTATAGGTGTCTGATCTGCGGTCGATCACTTTAGCCCTTGGACCACACGATGTTGAAGAAGTGCCGTAGGAGACAGGAAGCAGCTTCGAAGGTTGCAGAAGAGGGTGGATGCACGATGCTGAAGTCGTCGATCCCTACTCTTTGCCTGAGCTCCGGGTGCTCTCTCTCTCTCTCTTTTTCAATTCTCCGACCTGGTTCGATCTTCCAAATTGTCGACCTTGTTCCCCATTGATAGGGGTCTCTATTTATAGAGTTTTGGTGACAGTGACCACTCTATCGGTGTAACAACCGAGGAGTAGAAAGTACAGCACCCTTTTACACAACGGTTAAAGTAACCAATGCCTACGTATAGATGATTTTTTGAATGAGCGTGTGATGCGGGTCCAACTAAGGGGACACAACGCGTACAAATTGCTACTAAGATCACGGCGTAAAAGCCACGTAGGTAGGTATCCATTGTGTAGCAGAGGTTGGCATAGAAGCCAAATGTCTGTCACTATGGCATAAAAGCCAAGTAGGCATAGAAGCCGAACAGGCATAGTAGCCGAGCAGGCATAGAAGCCGAGTAGTCGTAGAGACTGAATGGTCGTAGAGACTGAGTGGGCGTAGAAGCCGTATGAGCACAGACCCTGAATGGGCGTAGAAGCCGCTGCGTACTGTACTAGAATGGGCGTAGAAGCCGCTGTGTACCGTGCTGATGTGGACGTCTTAGCCGGAATTATGGATTTTAGAGATATAATCGAATCTCAGAGATTTGCCACCATCTTATGCATTAAATGCGGAGGCGTATTTTAAAGGTCTGCAGCCCTTCTGTGCACCCGTCGCAGAGACGTGCCTTGAGAGAAACTGTCACCGCTCTATGCAATTAGACGTGGAGATGTGCCTCGAGTCCCGTACGAGGTGCAGCTTTTGACGTGGCAGGCGGTTTGCCTGCTGCGGAGCGTAAAACAGCTCATGTTTGCCTGTGTAAAACAGGGCGGCGTATTCCTTTGTACGCGAAAGAGCGGTTTATGCTGAGGGGACTCCAGTAAACGACGGTTTGGTGATGCTTTAACCAAATCCTCTGCATTAAATGCAGAGATCCGCCATCATACTGTGGGGCGCGTCCCGAGGGATCTGCCATCGTTTTCAGCCGTCGTCTGGGTAGCCGTGCAGTACTTTTTGTCAGGAGTCAGAGGTCAGATTTACTGTGTGACTTGACAGGTTTATTTCGGGGAAGACGAAGCGTTCCTCGTACGCATTAACGCTGCTTTGAGAGCGGTTGAGTTTTACGCCATGGAGGCGATGAAGAACTATGTTTTACGCTGGAGCGGCCTGGACGTACTGCACTTACGCGGATGGTCCTTTGAGCTTTATACTTTATGCCATTTTTTAGCGGAGAAAGCTCTGTTGCACGCTTGATGGCTCTGAAGGCCTCCGTTTACGCTGCTCTGCATCAAGAGGCTGCGTAGCTCTTCCCAGCGTATTTTTCATGCTTCTACAATATCGAGCTATGAGCTTCTGTCATCAGCTCCTGTCGAATCTCTCTATTAGGAACATACAGACGATCACCACATCGTAATATCCCGTCACCATGGATGCACAATCCTGTCTGCTCTCCGGCCTCTGTCCTTTCTTTCAGTCTCCTGAATCTGGCATCCGTAGGCAAGGCTGCCTTGATCCTCTCTACTAGTGATGACTATACTTGCAAGTTGGCTAATGTTCCATCAGCTCCGGGTAATACCACTTCTATGCCAAGTTCTTACAAGTCCTCCAATAATTTCCTCTGTGTCGTTAAGAAGTAAGCTGTTGGTTTCTGGCTTTACGCGCCTGCCACTACGTTAGCCTTGCATGTGTGATAATGTAGCTCTATCGCAAAGTCCTTCATCAACTCAAGCCACCGACGTTGCCTCATATTTAGCTCCTTCTGCGTGAAGACATACTTGAGGCTTTTGTTGTCTGTGTAGAACTCCACTCGTTCCCCATATAGGTAATGTCTCCATAGCTTCAAGGCAAAAATAATGGCTGCAAGCTCCAAGTCATGAGTTGGATAATTCTTCTCATGTACTCGTAACAGTCTAGATGTATATGCAATCTCCTTGTCATGTTGCATCAATAAGCATCCCAAGCCTTTCCTCGACGCATTACTGTAAATCACATAACCTCCAGATCCCGATGGAATAGTCAATACTGGCGATGTGGTCAGTCGTTTCTTCGACTCCTCGAAAGCGGCTTGACATTCGTCGGTCCATACGAACTCTGGATCCTTATACGTCAACCGAGCCATAGGCGCTGCTATCCTTGAGAAGTTCTCCATGAACCTTCGGTAATATCCTGCAAGTCTAAGGAAACTCCTCACCTCCGATACTGATTTAGGAACGGGCCATGTCTCGACTGCCGAGATTTTCTCTGGATCAATAGAAATATCATCTCCCGTAACGACATGCCCAAGAAATGAGACTCTGTCCAAGAAAAACTCATATTTATTGAGCTTCGCATATAACTGCTCTCCCCTCAAGGTCTCTAGGATGATCCGCAGGTGCTTCTTGTGCTCCTCGTGGCTCTTCGAATAGACAAGTATGTCATCTATGAAGACGACCATGAACTGGTCCAAATACTGATGGAATACTCGGTCCATTAAGTCCATTAAGATAGCTGGAGCATTGGTCAACCCAAATGGCATGACCAGAAACTCGTAGTGTCCATATCTTGTCCTGAATGCGGTCTTCAGGATGTCCTGCTTCTGTACCTTCACCTGGTGATATCCCGATCCCAAGTCTATCTTCGAGAACACCTTGACTCCACTAAGCTAATCAAATAAGTCATCAATGCGTGGCAATGGGTATTTATTCTTCATAGTCACTGCATTTAAGGCTCTGTAGTCGATGTACATACGCACTGACCCATCCTTCTTTGGTACAAACAACACTGGTGCTCCCCAAGGTGATGCACTTGGCCAGATGAAACCTTTCTCCTCTAATTCTTTCAACTGTGCCTTTAGCTTACCCATCTCTTTCTTCGCCAATCTGTAAACATGCGACGTTATGGGTGCTGCTACTGGTGTCAATTCAATCAAGAATTCTACGTCTCTGTCCGGAGGTAGTTCTGGCAATTCCTCTGTAAAGATGTCTTGGAACTCTGAAATGATAGGGTGATAAATAATGTCGTCCATTGCAAGCTGTACACCATCAAGGGTTTCTGTGGATCCCCGTACAAACTCAAGTTTCGGCTGGCCTGGTACCTTAAAAAGAATGCTCCCTCCAAAACAGTCGAAGAAAGTGTGGTACTTGCTCAGCCAGTCCATCCCAAGCACAATATCAAAATTTAGCATATGAAGGACTAAGAGTCGGGCATTCATCTCTCTACCACGAATCACTACAAGACAAGATCTACAAATCTGACTAGCAGGTACAACTCCTCCGTCGGTGAGAATTCTAACACAACTAGGTAAAGATGTAGGGTAATATTGTCTTTGGCAATAAATCTAGAAGATATGAACGAGTGGGTGGCTCCCGTATCAAATAATATCACAGCAGGAAAAGTAAAAGCAAGAGTAATACCTGTTATAACATCAATCTTCTGATCTATGTCATCCACTTCTAGTGCAAAAGCTTGTCCATTCCTTGGTGGTAGTCCATGACTGGCCCTTGTGAACTGATCCTCCTGAGTAGGTAGCGGTGGTCCTCGCTAAAATCCTCCGGCTGCTGGGGGTCGAGGTGCTCCTGGTCTAGTCATCGGTTGAACTGGCTTTGGTGCGGAAGTGCTAGCCTCTATATTGGCGGTATAAGAGTCAATGCCTGCTGCATTGGACAGTCTCTCGCCATATGCTGTCCGGAACCACACCATATATATTATACCAAGCGAGTCCGACAGTCTCTCGAAATGTGTCCGCGTTTCCCACAATAACTGTAGTGGGGCTTCTCCGAATTCTGGTACGGTCCTGCTCTGTGCTGATGCTGCTGTTGTTGTGCCAAAGGACGTCTGATAGGCCCTCCTTGCTGTGTCCTTGCTGGTCCCTGTTGTGTCTTCAGTTGACCTCTCTTTTCCTTGCTGATGGTCTCTTTTAGCCTAGCTTCTGTCAATAATTTGGCATAAGAGATTCGGGACTGTAAGCTAGTGTAGTGTTGGAGCTCCTGAGTCAGCCCGCGGTAAAACCTCTTAGCCTTGTCCAAGTCATTCGGTATCAGGACAGCGCCATATTTATTGAGGCGACTAAACTCTGCATCATACTCGTCAACTGTCATGTTCCCCTACTCCAGATGGAGGAACTGATCGTACAATGCATCCCTTACAGTATCCAGGAAGTACTTCCTCTCAAAGCACTCCAAGAATTGTTTCCAAGTCTGACACATACCAAACTGGCGCTCCATTGATTCCCATCAGTGATGAGCGTTACCATCTAACTGGGCCCTTACGCCTGTCATCCATAGATCTGTAGGCAACTGTGATGCTTCTAACAACTTCTGAGTATGGGTAATCCAGTTGGTGGTCTCCTTTGGGCTCTCAGTGCCTTTATATGGTTTTTGACCCATCTGTACAAAGTCCTTGACTGAACCAACTCGGGCTCGCGGTACTGGAACCAGTGCCTGGGCTGGTACAGGTGCCTGTGCAGCCATTCTCTCAAGTGCTGCCAAAAATTCTTGCCTCTGTTCTGCCGCTTGCTGCCACTGCTCTACAGCTAATGCGGCCATCTGTTGTCTCAGTTCTTGCATCATCATTTGGAAGAATTGGAACAGCTGTGTCTGGTCATCCTGTGGTGTCGACGAAGTTGGAAGTCCCATTAGGCAATGCGAAAAGTTCATATGGAACTGGATTGTGAGTCTGTCCATCCGACCCCGAAAGTCTAGGAGTCATTGGGGCCTCTACTATGGTTTGGCCGTTGGCTCCTGAAAGTGTGTCACCTCCGGTGGCAGTACATCCACTACGCAAATTTATCTCTCTGCAAGAGGTGGACGAAACGATTAGAAGGGGTACAGGAATCAAACAGGATGCAAGCATTTAAATGGGAAGGTTGAGAGGGAAAATAAGTTTTAGTCAAGCGTGGATGAGATCCTATACTCTATTCCTATACGCAGGCTTATTTGGTACAGTAACGTAACCAAGATAATATATGCGTTGACCTACATGGGCCACCACAAAAATATGTCACGCCCAAGTCCCAGAATATATAGGACTAGGAATACGCAATATGCCAACCGTATGTATAAGAAACTCCAATGTTTTGGAAGATCGTAACACATACGTACGTTGTACATGAATATCAAATCCACAAGTGGTAAAATACTGTCAACACAAGTCACACGCAATCTATATCTCATCTACAGCATAAATAAAGAAATAGGAAATAAATAACTGAATCTCAAATATAGAATATCAAAGAATGATAGTCGGGTGGAAACAAATCCACTGCCAATCGACTATACTAAAACAAATGAGGGAAAAGATCAAACTCTAATATAAGATAAATATCAAGGTCACTGGTTCCTGCGGATGGTCGCTGGGGCACTGGCACCGATCCGATCTGGACGGAACTTCACTGTAGTCTACTGCATCTGGACGGGATGGTTTGTAGCCACTACTGAATCTTTGCTGCATTCCATCCTCGTTCAAGACTAAATCGTCTATTATGGCATCCCGCCAGTGATCTACTGTATATTTAAACCTGTTACAAACTAACTTGTGTCTTCGTGGCAGGGAAGGCATGGTAAGTATTGTACAGGTGGTTCAAACGGACAGGTAAAAGCCACCGAACGGTGGTAAGTTTATTTCAGTAAATTCTATATGCTGCTTACTTGTAAATGAACTAAGGCAAGATAGAAACCCACAAAATATGTATGCTTCATTAAAATAACGTATTAACTGGTATAGTTCGGTTAGGTCGCCTTCACCAGTATGTTTTGACATGCTGACCCTCGTTGAAACAGGTTCTCCGCACTAAGGCGAACCGAGCGAGGAGCCGAAGTCGTCTTTTCCGATCCAGTCCAGCTGTAGGCGCATCCTGATCGCGCCATCCTTGAAGTATTTTGAAGCGGGAGCTTGCAACTCTTTATACACAATGCAGCTCCGTGGCAAAGCCGTCCTCCAGCCCGGAGGTCTATATCATTTTGAAGTTTAGTAAAGGGATATAATGTATAGGACTGCTATCTCATTTTAAGTCAACACTTTTGTAAGCCCGTGCGGCAAATTAGCTGACTCGTTCAAGAGTTTGTAATAGATATTCATTATCAATAAAGAGAACTTTTCCATGTTTCAAATCTGTGTTCAATTTATCTGCGTACTCTGAATATGTGCTCATTATGCAAAACATTAAAGCCTTGTGCGGGTGCAACCCCAGGCCCGCACGACATCACGATTCGGGGGACGCCCCAACGATTCCATAAAATTGGGTCATGACATAATGGTATTAGAGCACAGATTCAAGTTCCTAAGACTCTCGTACTAGAAAAGTTCCTTTAACGATCAATTCTTGTGCAAACTCTTGAACTCGCTCGGCCAAAATGAGATATGTTCATGCAATGAGTCTATAATACATTATGATCCTAAAGTAATTTACCTTCTTTTGAAGGAATGGTACCACCGCAATCTGCAGCGCTAGCACCGGACGAAATGCAAGGCCAAGAAAGTAGTTCGGGCACTTCGGAAAGCTCTCGGAGCCAGCGAGGCATATCTCAAGTCGATCTGCTTGAACGGGTGATGCAAATGTTAGAAGCACAACGACAAAGAGATGATGCTCGCCAAGCCAAGTTCGAAAGCAATCTAGAGACCCGATTCTCAGTCCAACAGAAGCAGGTAGATACCCTACAACAGATCGTTCAGACTTTGGCTTCCAACCATTCTACTACAACAGCAACAACTCCGGTGGAACAACCCGTGCTTGAAGTAGAGATACCGCAAATTCCAAGGCCGAGGGAAGTGACTGCCTTCGACTTTGGCCACTTCAAGAAAGTTTTCAATACCCCATTCAACGGGACTGAGGAACCAATTGTGGCTCTATATTGGTTGGCCGAACTTGAAGACCACTTCGCTCTGCTAGTGGTCCCCGAAGAGAAGTGTGTCGCCTGTGCGCCACTACAGCTCTGCCTCAACGCGCACGATTGGTGGGACGTGCATCGACGATCTCTCCAATTTGACCATAGAGAGGAGGCGATCTCGTGGACGACTTTTCGTGCCACGTTTGAAGAGGAGTTTATACCCCCTCCAGTACAACGTCAGATGGAAAACGAGTTCTTGCAACTGAGGTAAAGCAGCATGACAGTTAAGCAGTATTTTGCCAAATTCAACCGACTCTCCAAATTCGCTAGGGCCTATTTACCTGATATAGCGAGTCGAGCTAGAAGGTTTGAAGGTGGTTTGCGCCCTGCCATCCATGCGCATGTAGTCATTCATCAGTACGGTACAATACGGGAAGTCATGAATCATGCCCTATCTTTTGAACCGCAGTATCCTCACATTTCTACCAGCGCTGTGCATACCTACAATCACAAACGCCAAAGCAACGATAGAGGAAACACCGCTGCAAAGCGCCCTAACCACGGTGGTCCACGGAGAGGAAACCCAGGGAACCCATATTTTTATTGTAAAAAAATAGGGCATACAGCTGAAAAGTGCCACAAGAAACTTGGGCAATGCCTCATTTGTGGGGATCCAGATCATACCGTTCCTGCCTGCCCACTGAGCCGCCTCAATAATCCTTAACGGTAGGCTTTATTCCTAAGTTTTGGGACGAAACTTCCAATAAGTTGGGTAGGATGTAGCGCCACGTTCCCCCGGTGCGGGGAGCGCGGCTAAGAAACACAAGACGGTAGCGTTCGATCGGAATAAATTAAAACAAGAACTCGTCCTGGTTATGGATTTGTTTCTTCGGAATCGATTCCTATATTCAGTGGACCGTGCCCCGGGGATCGACTTAGCGGCAGAGTCAGGAGGGACCTCTCCGCTGTTATCTTTTATTGTCTCAGATTTTGATGTCGCTTGTTGCTTTCATGCTTTGAGTTGGTTTTCGGATTTGCTTGTTTTCCTTGAACGGTTTCGATGGATTTCATTATTTTTGTTCATTGAACTGTACTTCAATTCCGAGATTGGAAAGAGTGGAAGACGTATTGATCGAGCTGTTCGTGATACAGGTGAACAAGCAGTAGGCGGCTTACGAGCGGAGTCTTGAAGTGCCTCTTTTCTTCTCCCTTCCAACCATCTAAGTGAGTGGCTACCATCCCGATTAGCTAGCCCTGTTTCCAAGTCTTCACACCAAAACTCTTGCATTCTTGTAGTCCCGATCAAGCGATACCAAGTGATAATAAAAGATACCAAGATAAAAAGAGAATAGACTTGGATAATACTGCTTGTTAATCAAACTTGTGAACGGTTACTTACGTGCAAGCTTTTTCGTTTGGAATATTTACCATATGCATAAATACAAGTTAGAATGTATGCTTTTCTTTAAATTGTGCTATAAAAAGAGCTTATCCTGAATGCAATATACTGAACCGGGAGGTTACGCAACTGAATCATGAAATACTGCTTGTCTTGTACTCGTGTTGCCTCAACTGCATGAACTGTTAACTTAATAAACAATATCGATTCGATCACGGACAACTTGTGCACAAGGTTACTGGTTTCTGCGAACGGTCGCTGGGGCACTGGCACCAATCCGATCCGGACAGAACTTTTTTGTAGTCTACTGCATCTGGACGGGATGGTTTGTAGCTACTACTGAATCTTTGCTGCATTCCATCCTCGTTCAAGACTAAATCGTCCATTATGGTATCCCGTTAGTGATCCACTGTATATTTAAACCTGTTGCAAACTAACTTGTGTCTTTGTGGCAGGGAAGGCATGGTAAGTATTGTGCAGGTGGTTCGAACGGACAGGTAAAAGCCACCAAACTGTGGCAAGTTCATTTCAGTAAATTCTATATGCTGCTTACTTATAAATGAACTAAGGCAAGATAAAACCTACAAAATATGCATGCTTCATTAAAACAACGTGTTGATTGGTATAGTTCGGTTAGCTCGCCTTCACCAGTATGTTTCGACATACAGACCCTCGTTGAAACAGGTTCTCCGCACTAAGACGAACCGAGCGAGGAGTCGAAGTCGTCTTTCTCGATCCAGTCCAGCTGTAGGCGCATCCTTATCACGCCATCCTTGAAGCATTTTGAAGCGGGAGCTTGCAACTCTCTATACACAATGCAGCTCCGTGGCAAAGTCGTCCTCCAGCCCGGAGGTCTATATCATTTTGAAGTTTAGTAAAGGGATGTAATATACATGACTGCTATCTCATTTTGAGTCAACACTTTTGTAAGCCCGTACGGCAAATTAGCTGACTCGTTCAAGAGTTTGTAATAGATGTTCATTATCAATAAAGAAAACTTTTCCATGTTTCAAATATGTGTTTAATTTATCTGCGTACTCTGAATATGTGCTCGTTATGCAAACATTAAAGCCTTGTGCGGGCGTAACCCCAGGCCCGCACGGCATCACGATTCGAGGGACGCCCCAACGATTCCACGGAATCGGGTTGTGACAACATGGTCGTCGACAGAAAACTTAAGAGGTCGCCGATGCGAATCGGCCCAATGACGCTAGCGATCTTGAGCTACCTTGATATGCTTTCGGACTTGCTTGACTACTTCAACTGTCTAAGCTATCATTTTGAGACTAAGCAATTGCCTCTCGCCAATATTATCCTAAGCTATAGGAGATCTGCACTTTTGGCCATACAGTGCCTCGAAGGGTGCCATCTGGATACTTTTCTGGAAACTATTATTGTCAAAGAATTTGACAAAGTGCAAGTGAGTCTCCCTATAACCACTAAAGTCAAGGGTACACGATCGAAGCATATCTTCTAGATTCTGGATGGTACGCTATGACTGACCATCTGTCTATGGGTGGTAGGCTGTACCGAACTTTAGACGGGTACCTAAGCTCTCCTGAAGACTTTTCCAAAAATAAGAAGTAAACCTGGAATCTCTATCCGAGACTATGCTAATTGGCACTCTATGTTGTCCGATAATCTGTCTCATCTATAATTCGGCTAACTATTATGTGGACTGGCCAATTCTAAAAGGAAGAAAGTTTGCAACTTTCATGAGACGATCCACTATTACCCAAATAACATCTATGTCGGCTGGTGATCTAGGAAGACCTGGCATAAAATCCCTGGTGATATGCTCCCACTTCCATTCCAAAATTGATAAAGTTTAAAGAAGTCCTATTGGCCTCTGATGCTCAGCCTTAACTTGTTGACAAACCAAACATCAGGAGACAAACTGTGTAAGGCCATGATCCGAACATGCGAAGAAATAGCTAAGCCACAAAGTCGCAAAGTTAGTCTCCAATGCAGCAAAAAATTGAACGTTACGAGTAAACGACCGTTCGATAACTAGTTCATAAAGTCATTATAGCGAAAGCATCGAATGAACATAAGTATAAAACGAAAGCAAGCTCTTTATTGATAATCAAGATTTATAACAAGCGGCGCTAGGCCGAGATTACAAGTCGCTCAAGCTCTTTCTCTCTCTCTCAAACAATAAAGGCGTGCCAAGCGGCTTACAACTTGGGATGATACATGGGAGATGTTCCAATATTATATCTTGTATTTGTTGTCACTACCACATTCCGAAAACAGGGGTATTTTTGACTTTTTATAATATTTAATATTAGGGTAGTTACAATTATATAATTGCATGATAATTAATTAATTTAAATAATTATGTGTGATGTGTAATTAAATATAGTATTAGATGCAGTGTTTATTTATTTTTAGCTAGCAGACTAGACCTAGAAGCCCAGTAGATGACCACCTGTCCGAATTATAGAATTCCAGATTTTATTATTTTATCTAGAATTTAATTCTTGGAGTTTGTATTTGATTACCATATTTTATTTAATATTTTTGCGCATTGCCTTTGCTTCGATATTTGGGACACTACCTTATCTTTTGTCTTCCAACAAATTTTACCATCTTACCCTAGACCTGCCCGCCTTCCATTCTGCTATTTTTGCAACTCATAATTATGCTCCCTGTGCATTGTTTCTAGCCGCACAAAAATTATCGCGGACGTTATTTAAATAATCCCTATTTTGTATTGTTGTGCGTTCCAATCGAATTTGGGGACAATCTTGACCTATTTTTTGTGCGGCCCAAATTAGGGTAATATTCTGTTCTGAGTCTTCTTCATTATTGGTATTGATGACCTGACCTGATTTTGGCCCCATGTACTCCTAATTAATTCTTGAACACAACTTGCATTTTATTCTAATTAAATTGAGGATACTATTTAAACCAATTCTAAAATCCCAATTTAATTCCAGTGCCCTGTAAATTGAGCCCATACCGATTTTACAGCGCCCCCTGACCCTATAAAACACCGGACATTGAATCAACCACCAAATTTTCGTCATTTTTATGCGCCTGTGCAAATACCCAAATTTAAGGGGGTTAATTTGCAAATTTTCATTTTGTCATCACCTCATTTGTTTAAAAACAATGAGGAATCCCTAATAATTTTATTTAGCCTCTCACCCTCATCCCCACATGAATTATTCCTTCATGGTCAAATCTGGACCCCTCACTTAAAGGGGGTCAAATCCTCACCCTTCATCAAACCCTCTCCCCTATATAATGACATATCACATCAACCCTAATCCCTAGAAAACCTAGGTAGCCCACATCCCCAAGCAAGCCTCCACCTCTCTCTCTCCCCCATCCTCAACCGTAGCAAATTTCTTTTCTTTCTTCCCTTCTCCTTCTCTTTTCTTTTCTTCTTCTCTTCCTTCTCCTTCTTCCTTTCTCCTTCTTCTTTAATTTTCATTTGAATTTAAAGGAGGAAGGGGGGGAACACTGTTCACCCCCCCCCACATACAGTTTTCCCGGCGGGCCTCTGCACCTCCGGCGGGCGGGCCAGCAAGCCCCGATCATCCGGCGGCCGCTGCTACTCCCATCTCCTCCCGCTGACTGCCCGCTCTCCCGCTGTTCACTGATCCCGGCGGACTGCTCCTCTCTCTGCGGTGGTCCTCCGGCGGCCCCTGTACTCCGGCGGCTCTCCTCCTCGGCTCCACGCTCACCGCTCCTCCAGCCCGGAGGCCGAGCCCGACCCCGAGCATCCTCCTCGCCGCTGCCTGCTCATTCCCACGGCGGCTGCAACTCCTCCCTTCCTCCCCGTATCACTTCCCTCCTCCTCGTGGCACCCCTCCGGCAGCCACCTTCAACTGCATACACCACCATCAGCCGCCCTACTCCATCTAAAACCACCACCATCTCCCCCTATCACCACCTCCATCATCCATCCATCCATCCAGCCATCCCCCCATCAAGTCGACCCGGCCATACTCCGGCTGCTCCTCCCCTTTCCATCAAGCCGAGCCCGATCCCCCGGTCCGGCTGCCCCTCCTCCCGGTACTCCGGCCAGGCCGACCCACATCTCCCCTGAAGCCCAGTCCTCCGGCGGCCCCCTCACTGCTCCGGCGGCCCTCTGTCCTCCGTTCGAGCTCCTCTCCACCTTCCCTGCTGCTCCGGCGACTGAACATCCCTACAGCCGGCCAACCACCAACCGAGCCCCGGCCAAATTCCGGCCAGCCCCACTCTGTGAGTTCTTTTTCTTCTCCCCTCTCCCTCTTTCTTTATATATATATATATATATATATATATATATATATATATATGTATATATATATATAATGTATGTAGGTATGTATGTAAGTATAATTAATGCATAGGAATATGTATATTATTTTTATTAAATTGTATAATTGAGTATGTATCTAATTAATGTTTTAAATACATGAATATGTATAGTATATAAATACAATGGTAATGTATAATTTAATAATATGAATGTATTTAATTTATGTTAATACGTGTGTATGTATAGTATTTATTTAGTTAATACTATATACACATATGTATAGTATTTATTTAATTTATGTTTAATATGTATAAGTATAGTATATATATATATACTTAGTATATATATGTATTAATGTATAAATTAGTGTAATTAATGCATATGTAGGTATATGGGATTATTTCATATAATATGCATTAATAAAATGTATACTAGG
The DNA here is from genome assembly GCA_036927795.1 of Iris macrosiphon. Lineage (NCBI taxonomy): Eukaryota > Viridiplantae > Streptophyta > Magnoliopsida > Asparagales > Iridaceae > Iris > Iris macrosiphon. The sequence goes on from JAYESA010000015.1 coordinate 56,474,846, forward strand.
TATAATTTCAATTAATGTTTTAGTATCTGTATTGTTAACTTTAATGATGGTATATATATACATATTTTGTATAAGTAATTAGTATATTCTTAATATATATTTTGTATAAGCATTTTAGTATATTTTTAGTATATAAATTGGTATGTACGTATATCTGTATTTCAGTTTATGTTGGTAATTGTTAATTTGGTATATATATTAATAAATATATGTATATTTATTTTGATATAAGTGCTAATTTGGTAATATATATATATATATTTGTTTTGGTATTTGGTTTATATATATGTACTTGTATACATAGTATAATTTAATATAATTAGTATTTTGGCACATATATATATATTGTATATGTATTTATATTGGTGCATGAATAAATATTGTAAGTATTAATAAGTGTAATGTGGTTTATGTATATCCTATTAGATGACCCTAGTTGACTAGTGCCCTGCCTGGCATGGCCCTGAGGCCAGCGTTTATAGACTGTGTTAGTGTAGCATCTGATGCAAATGTGATATGGTGATATGTTTATAGGACTGTTGGTTCACCCAGGGGATACTCTGGAACATGACATTCATAAATACCAGCTAAGGACCCAAGGCAAGTACATTCTCTGATAATTTTCAATTTCTTGATAATTTCTATAAATTCAATAATCCTGAAATGTTACAACTGAATCTTTGACACTGTGCTACACGGACTAGTATAGCTTGGATCTGCAGTCATGAGATATTATCTTGATTATCGTATTGACATTGTACACGATATGTATATTAGACATCGTACATGATAAACTGGACTTGTTCGTGTATCGTGACGTGTCATGGTTGGATCCACAGTACTAGTTGGGGGCAGGGAAGTAGTTAGTAAGAAATGTGATCATAACCTCTTATTGTAGTATAGAAAATTGTAAGTGTTAATCATGCTCTTTACCCATGATTAGCCAGGCCCTGTAGCTATCGTACATGTTCCCAAGCCGATCACATTTTGAAACTACTATTTCAAACACTTAGAATAGATTACAGTTCCCTAATTAAATCATATACTACATCACCTGTATATGATATTGTTCCTTGTTCTTTTCATTTTCATACATGCACTGACTATATCATATTGCCTATTGCCTGTCTCTTTACATTGCCTGTCTCTCTTTAATTGCCATTGCATTTATTTTACTGTCTTCTCAGTAGCTAGCATGACATGTTTATTACTTTATAGTCCTTATCAATTAAATGGAACTGTTATTTGAGATTGTGCTTTGCTCCTTCCTGACTGGAAATATTTTTCCAGACTATGCCTTAGAGGATCGGTAGCCAACACTTTATGGACCATATGGTGAGTAGCTGCAGATTGGTAGTCTAGTTGTGATTCCGGGAAGTCTAGCCGAAAATTTCTATTTTTAGTTAGTTCTTTAAGTAGACTATTTGGTACCGGATTTGTCTCCGACATTTTGATGACTTGGATATTGTTGAGTTAGATTATTACTTTGACTTGTGTTGTATTTAATTAAATTTCTGTTCGTTATCTTATCGTGCTATAATCCTGTGATTGAGTATGTGCTCGTTTATTGTGTCATCCGTGCCTCCTTATGGAGATTGGATGTTGTGTGACATTAGCTAGATAGTATCAAGACCTTGACAGCGTTCTACCGCCGATGCTGCGGCGTAGACTGGACGTACCCACGCACTCGTGCCCTTAAACCGGGTGCGGGTCGTGACACGTTTTTAGTGGTGGCCCATGCAGGTTAGACTTCGCGAGTTGTGCGATGTCGTAGTAGTGTGGCATCTTTGTTACACTTTTGCGTGCCTGCGATAGGATCTAGGACATAGGATACTAGGACGAGAGCGAATACTCAATCACAATTCCTTGAGAGATTCCTGGGATGACCCTTGAGAATCTTATTATAAATTCTAATTTTAAATCCTTCGCCTTGTTTCCATCTGTCCTCACTCATTGATATTGAATTTGATTATTGTTGATCATTATTAAAATTAAAATCTTGGTATCATTGTTGAGTTTGATTCTTGTTGACCAGTTGTTAAATTTAATTCTTGGTATCGTTGTTGAGTTTTGATTTCATATCGAGATGAATTTTACGGACTAAACTTTACGGTATTATCTAATGACATATGTTGATGAGGACAGTGAGAAGGGTAAAACGTCTACTTTGGTTATGGAACCTGGAGTTTATCGCAGCCATATTAGCTGTCATGACGAGAACGTAGGAACCTGACTTGGATGTACATACTTTAAGTTATGAAATTTAGAATTTCTCGCAGCCATACCGGTTGGCGTGGCGAAGATTCTAGATGACATGATTATAAAGTGGCATACCTTAGTTACGGAACCTGTCGTTTATCGCATCTATGCTTACTGGCGTGGCAAGGATTCTGAGTGTCATGATTTCTGATAGACGTGTATGATTATCAGGTTGTATCTTAAATTGGTTCTTAAAGTATCATCTCAAGACTTATCTATTTCTGTTATTCCAGGACTTTGTTCCATCGCTTCTTTTCTTTACTAGCAGTAAAGATACCTTCATTCCTTGATCCAGTTCCTTTTTGAGCTTATTTTCTTTGAGGATTCCTTGTTAGTATGATAATTAGTGACTTACAATTTTGGTTGTGTCTTGTATTAGTTTGACTAAGTGTGACTTGTGAGTTTGTAAGTGTTCTTAGTTGGACATGTGAGCAGTAGGCACTAATCTAGAGATACCCATAGCATAGTACCTTGTAGCAATAGTTCTACGATAGGTATTATTATAATTAGTATTGGTATTATATAAAGAGGAGTAAGATGTCAGTGAGGGTTCTAAGAGTAAGTATCAGAATCAATATGCCAGTCCTGGATAGTCATTAGATTATGTAATTGGATGATCTATATAACTAATTAAGTATCAAGGAATTGTGTTAAAGATTAATGGAGCATGATGTTCAATTTGATGATTGATACTGGGTGTATTTGAGTGCACCTTTAGTATTAGAGACTGTGAGTATTATATGTATACTTGTGGATTTAAATTCATAATTTGAAGAGTAGAAATGAATTTCAATTTTTAAAGTTTTTGAGGAGTTAAGATTTTATGTTATTAAGGTTTTTGAGGATTAAAATTCAATTCAATAACCATAGTCAAAGCTATGAAGATTTTTGGAAGTGATTAAAATTTTATTTCAATGTTGAATTTTTGAATTTTGAGAAGTTGAGATATTGTCATTAAAACTTTTCGAGGATTTAGATTCGATTCAATGAACCTAGACAAGCTGTAAGGATTTTTAAGTGATTACGTTTCATTTCAGTATTTAAATAATTGACTTTGAGGAAGGTATGTGCATTATACTTTAAATTTTTTGAGTTAGTTTCGAGGACCTTGTTTGGAGGATAAGATCTTATAGTGGGAGAGATATATTAGTATATAAGTAGATGAGATGCATGTGTAAGGATCTGTTGGCTTGGGTATAATTGAGATCTCACTGCCCACTGACTTGGGTGTCCATCTAAGATTGTATTAGAGAGAGCAGTACTTAGTATAGAGTATTGCAATTGATATGCACTTGAGTGATAAGGATAACTAGTATCAGCGATTGCAGTAGGTAAGGAAGCCAACAATGAGTATGTTTCAAGTAGAATTGTGGTACCTAGGGGATAGAGGTATCAAACCTTGGATGCATCATTAAACCTATGGTTGTGTTAGAAGACTATGTTCTGTTCTTTCCTTCCCTCTGTCTCTCTCTACTTGATTGATTGATTGATTGATTCCTTAGTACAATAGTTGTGTGCATGATTTCTTGTTAGAATGTAGTTAGTAGTACCCCTGATCCAGAGACTGCAATACCATGACAAGACACCATGACCATACATATCCCTTAGGTTGCATGTTGTATGATTATAGGAAAGATTTTTAGACCAGGATTATTGGGGTTGACCATGACGAAGATCTCTGAAGGGGTTATGACTTGACAAGAGAGACAAGATGATTAGATTCGAGGATAACCATTGATTCAAATACAGGGTTAAGAAATTAACATTTCATAATTGGTGGTTTAATTAATTCCAAGAAGATTATGACATGTTATTTAATTTAGAATTTTGGGGAGATTATCATTATATTTAATTTATTGCAAGTTATGAAATTTTTAAAATTTTATATTGATGTTGCAGTTGGAGAATCCTTAAGTATCGCATTGTTAAGTATTTTGAGGAAAGAGGAAATCGAAAAATAAAATTTTGATGGACTAATGTTTAAATTCAACTTTGTGAACGAGATTACATTATACATATGTGCATTGATTAAAATCAAATTTGAGAAGTGGATATTAAATTCTGAATATTGAATTGTAACTAAAAATTTCGGGGAAATTTTTGATAAAATAGACTTTGATTTTATTCCGAAGATTTTTCAGGAATGCAATAATTTCAGAATTTTTGAAAAAATTATGAAAGGACATCATGAATTATTACCTGATTTCGTGGATTTTGAATTTAAAATAAGAGGGGAATAATAATGTGTATGAATAAATACTACTTTGAGGATTTTGAATTTCGAGGACGAAATTCTTTTAAGGTGGGTAGACTTGTCACTACCATATTCCGAAAACAGGGGTATTTTTGACTTTTTATAATATTTAATATTAGGGTAGTTACAATTATGTAATTGCATGATAATTAATTGATTTAAATAATTATGTGTGATGTGTAATTAAATATAGTATTAGATGCAGTGTTTATTTATTTTTAGCTAGCAGACTAGACCAAGAAGCCCAGTAGATGACCACCTGTCCGAATTATAGAATTCCGGATTTTATTATTTTATCTAGAATTTAATTCTTGGAGTTTGTATTTGATTACCATATTTTATTTAATATTTTTGCGCATTGCCTTTGCTTCGATATTTGGGACACTACCTTATCTTTTGTCTTCCAACAAATTTTACCATCTTACCCTAGACCTGCCCGCCTTCCATTCTGCTATTTTTGCAACTCATAATTATGCTCCCTGTGCATTGTTTCTAGCCGCACAAAAATCGTCGCGGACGTTATTTAAATAATCCCTATTTTGTATTGTTGTGCGTTCCAATCGAATTTGGGGACAATCTTGACCTATTTTTCATGCGGCCCAAATTAGGGTAATATTCTGTTCTGAGTCTTCTTCATTATTGGTATTGATGACCTGACCTGATTTTGGCCCCATGTACTCCTAATTAATTCTTGAACACAACTTGCATTTTATTCTAATTAAATTGAGGATACTATTTAAACCAATTCTAAAATCCCAATTTAATTCCAGTGCCCTGTAAATTAAGCCCATACCGATTTTACAGCGCCCCCTGACCCTATAAAACACCGGACATTGAATCAACCGCCAAATTTTTGTCATTTTTATGCGCCTGTGCAAATACCCAAATTTAAGGGGGTTAATTTGCAAATTTGCATTTTGTCATCACCTCATTTGTTTAAAAACAATGAGGAATCCCTAATAATTTTATTTAGCCTCTCACCCTCATCCCCACATGAATTATTCCTTCATGGTCAAATCTGGACCCCTCACTTAAAGGGGGTCAAATCCTCACCCTTCATCAAACCCTCTCCCCTATATAATGACATATCACATCAACCCTAATCCCTAGAAAACCTTGGTAGCCCACATCCCCAAGCAAGCCTCCACCTCTCTCTCTCCTCCATCCTCAACCGTAGCAAATTTCTTTTCTTTCTTCCCTTCTCCTTCTCTTTTCTTTTCTTCTTCTCTTCCTTCTCCTTCTTCCTTTCTCCTTCTTCTTTAATTTTCATTTGAATTTAAAGGAGGAAGGGGGGGGGGAACACTGTTCACCCCCCCCACATACAGTTTTCCTGGTGGGCCTCTGCACCTCCGGCGGGCGGGCCAGCAAGCCCCGATCATCCGGCGGCCGCTGCTACTCCCATCTCCTCCCGCTGACTGCCCGCTCTCCCGTTGTTCACTGATCCCGGCGGACTGCTCCTCCCTCTGCGGTGGTCCTCCGGCGGCCCCTGTACTCCGGCTGCTCTCCTCCTCGGCTCCACGCTCACCGCTCCTCCAGCCCGGCGGCCGAGCCCGACCCCGAGCATCCTCCTCGCCGCTGCCTGCTCATCCCCACGGCGGCTGCAACTCCTCCCTTCCTCCCCGTATCACTTCCCTTCTCCTCGTGGCACCCCTCCGGCAGCCACCTTCAACTGCATACACCACCACCACCATCAGCCGCCCTACTCCATCTAAAACTACCACCATCTCCCCCTATCACCACCTCCATCATCCATCCATCCATCCAGCCATCCCCCCATCAAGTCGACCCGGCCATACTCCGGCTGCTCCTCCCCTTTCCATCAAGCCGAGCCCGATCCCCCGGTCCGGCTGCCCCTCCTCCCGGTACTCCGGCCAGGCCAACCCACATCTCCCCTGAAGCCCAGTCCTCCGGCGGCCCCCTCACTGCTCCGGCGGCCCTCTGTCCTCCGTTCGAGCTCCTCTCCACCTTCCCTGCTGCTCCGGCGACTGAACATCCCTACAGCCGGCCAACCACCAACCGAGCCTCGGCCAAATTCCGGCCAGCCCCACTCTGTGAGTTCTTTTTCTTCTCCCCTCTCCCTCTTTCTTTATATATATATATATATATATATATATATATATATATATATATATATATATATATATATATATATATATATATATATATATATATATATGTATATGTATATATAATGTATGTAGGTATGTATGTAAGAATAATTAATGCATAGGAATATGTATATTATTTTTATTAAATTATATAATTGAGTATGTATCTAATTAATGTTTTAAATACATAAATATGTATAGTATATAAATACAATGGTAATGTATAATTTAATAATGTGAATGTATTTAATTTATGTTAATACGTGTGTATGTATAGTATTTATTTAGTTAATACTATATACACATATGTATAGTATTTATTTAATTTATGTTTAATATGTATAAGTATAGTATATATATATATACTTAGTATATGTATGTATTAATGTATAAATTAGTGTAATTAATGCATATGTAGGTATATGGGATTATTTCATATAATATGCATTAATAAAATGTATACTAGGTATAATTTCAATTAATGTTTTAGTATCTGTATTGTTAATTTTAATGATGGTATATATATACATATTTTGTATAAGTAATTAGTATATTCTTAATATATATTTTGTATAAGCATTTTAGTATATTCTTAGTATATAAATTGGTATGTACGTATATCTGTATTTCAGTTTATGTTGGTAATTGTTAATTTGGTATATATATAAATAAATATATGTATATTTATTTTGATATAAGTGCTAATTTGGTAATATATATATATATTTGTTTTGGTATTTGGTTTATATATATGTACTTGTATACATAGTATAATTTAATATAATTAGTATTTTGGCACATATATATATATTGTATATGTATTTATATTGGTGCATGAATAAATATTGTAAGTATTAATAAGTGTAATGTGGTTTATGTATATCCTATTAGATGACCCTAGTTGACTAGTGCCCTGCCTGGCATGGCCCTGAGGCCAGTGTTTATAGACTGTGTTAGTGTAGCATCTGATGCAAATGTGATATGGTGATATATTTATAGGACTGTTGGTTCACCCAGGGGATACTCTGGAACATGACATTCATAAATACCAGCTAAGGACCCAAGGCAAATACATTCTCTGATAATTTTCAATTTCTTGATAATTTCTATAAATTCAATAATCTTGAAATATTACAACTGAATCTTTGACACTGTGCTACACGGACTAGTATAGCTTGGATCTGCAGTCATGAGATGTTATCTTGATTATCGTATTGACATTGTACACGACATGTATATTAGACATCGTACATGATAAACTGGACTTGTTCGTGTATCGTGACGTGTCATGGTTGGATCCACAGTACTAGTTGGGGGCGGGGAAGTAGTTAGTAAGAAATGTGATCATAACCTCTTATTGTAGTATAGAAAATTGTAAGTGTTAATCATGCTCTTTACCCATGATTAGCCAGGCCCTGTAGCTATCGTACATGTTCCTAAGCCGATCATATTTTGAAACTACTATTTCAAACACTTAGAATAGATTACAGTTCCCTAATTAAATCATATACTACATCACCTGTATATGATATTGTTCCTTGTTCTTTTCATTTTCATACATGCACTGACTATATCATATTGTCTATTGCCTGTCTCTTTACATTGCCTGTTTCTCTTTAATTGCCATTGCATTTATTTCACTGTCTTCTCAGTAGCTAGCATAACATGTTTATTACTTTATAGTCCTTATCAATTAAATGGAACTGTTATTTGAGATTGTGCTTTGCTCCTTCCTGACTGGAAACATTTTTCCAGACTATGCCTTAGAGGATCGGTAGCCAACACTTTATGGACCATATGGTGAGTAGCTGCAGACTTGGTAGTCTAGTTGTGATTTCGGAAAGTCTAGCCGGAAATTTCTATTTTTAGTTAGTTCTTTAAGTAGACTATTTGGTACCGGATTTGTCTCCGATATTTTGATGACTTGGATATTGTTGAGTTAGATTATTACTTTGACTTGTGTTGTATTTAATTAAATTTCTGTTCGTTATCTTATCGTGCTGTAATCCTGTGATTGAGTATGTGCTCGTTTATTGTGTCATCCGTACCTCCTTATGGAGATTGGATGTTGTGTGACATTAGCTAGATAGTATCAAGACCTTGACAGCGTTCTACCGCCGATGCTGCGGCGTAGACTGGACGTACCCACGCACTCGTGCCCTTAAACCGGGTGCGGGTCGTGATATTTGTGCTTCAGCTCTGGACGCAGTACTCCAAGGCCCCAGAGCGAACTCCACGCCTTAGCACGCATGAAGGGACACTCCGCACCGAACGCGGTTCTCCCACACCCTGCAAGCAATCTAGTGGGTTATCGGTACATGAATGCACTGGTAGGGAGACTTCTCGCCCGCTCGACAAATCTAAACACGTTATATTAGTTTCGTGCACTAACTATTTAGTTATCTTTCTAGTCTTGCCTTAGGATCAGTTTCATGGCATATGATACAAAGCCTAACTCGTATAGCAGTGCGGCTTGCGATTCAAGAGAAACACGACAAAACTTACCAACTTACCATTCGTCCTTCCCTGTCTAAAGAAAAACCATGTTATGCCAAGAACGAATATATATAATAAAATCCACAGAATCACATAAGCAAATACAGGACGCCGTGAGCGGGTTCCTGACTCAGGTGAACGATATGCTCAGACATGTGCTACTCAGGTTACTTTGTTACTTCAAATTGTTCAATTACATGATACTTAGTTCGTTCAAGTTTGTTATATTCAGATTACTTGTTTTAATATAATGACTCACATGCTGATTGGCGTAATTGAGCTTAACTTAATCTATATGAACAGAAGTCGCTGGCCTAAAATTCATTATGGACAGTAGTCCGGGCAGACAACGGTTGTGGCAGCGCGGGTAGATAGCCCCACTACGAGCGGCATACTCCCCCGTGCTAATGTTGTTATCTGACTACCCGAGTTCTAGCCTAGGTCGACATGGGCCAGGTGCTCTCGACGGCCATTCGCAGGAACTATACAAACCTTATGCACAAGTTGTCCACGATGATGCAAGTCTTTTTTATTTATTCTTGTTCACTTATCTTTTTACTTCTTGTTCTTATATGGCGATGGTGGTAGCGTGACACGAGCCCGCTACGAGCAAACCCGAACGACGATAGTGGTAATGCGGCACGGGCCCGCTACGAGCCATCCCGAATGGCGATGGTGGTAGCGCGGCATGAGCCCGCTATGAGCCATCCTGAGCGATTCTTTTTCTTCATTACTTATCAGTGCAATTCAGTTCATTTACTTGATACTTGCATTACTTTCTTATCATTTCTTCCAATCTTTTATTATGCAGTTTCCGGTACGAAAAATTGCCTTGGCGACCTTATGGTCCCGAAGCCTTTCCATATTTCTATTACTTGGCCCGGAACGACTATTTTGATAGTCTTCCTACCTCAGGTAAGTGAATCATGTTTCGAACTTGTGTTCCAGGTCGTGGCATAAATCTACGAGGCTAACATTGAAACATGACAAGCAAGTACTAATTAGCACATAAAGCAGGCAAGCATTGAAATAATAGAAACATAAGCGCTATGCTAGCATTATTCTAAAGTGTTAGTGCAAGGATTAAAAATCGTACAGAGGCATATAGTGGGGCATAATCGATAAGACGATCAGTGTAAATATGTGAAGTAGTGTACTACGAAGAGTATATAATGATCTACTGGAAGCATTAGCAGATTTTACTTGCATGAAGCTAAAGTAGCATACGAGGGTCCAAATATAAGCCAAGTTTCATTTTTATGTTCTAACACAAGCAATACAAGATAGGATTATTCCCTTAGCTAGGTGTGTTGTATTATTATTAGCATGCAATATGTGATTCGCCTAGTGACTAGCACGTATCGTCCATATTTTTAAGTGTGTAGGCTAAGCAAAGACATGTCCATTGTAGCTACTCACCTTAGCGATGATTTGCCTCGGTCAAGCCATACTCTGAGCCCGTCTTTGAAAGTCTAAGTCTGAACTCCTGAAGGGCCAAGTCTGAATTCCTTTGCCTCAAGCGAGTCTTTTCGCAGAGTAAGGCGGGTCGGGTCGTCATACTTGTGTTATTTGAATCGGCTATCCGTATTGATGCAGAACGGGTCATTACATTATACACCACTCAGAACAAGTCTCGTCCTCGAGACTTCCTGAGCCCAAACAGTTATATCGTACACTATCGAATCTAACTCAAGTGTATTATTTTGTATCCTTAGACCCGTTCGAACACAAGTTCCTACTAATTTTCCTCATTCTGTGTCACATGTGTGCTGGGTATGTCTCAAGAAATGACTCTATCATTCAATTCAAGCTCTGACTCGGTCTCTAGTGCGCCTTAGCGCGGAACTTATATCGCTTAACGTGGGGCATGATCTATTATGTATGAAGATCTTAGGCTGAGGCTGTCTTAACCAAATTGTTATACTCGTCCACACGAATCTAACATATTCACTTGCACTAGCATTCAAGATCAGCATATTGCGAGTCTGGATCATGCACATATTTATGGCGTCCTCCAAACATATGCATGTCAACCAACTTAGCGATAGCTAAGTCTTCGCATGCGAGTTCAACATATCACCGAGTCTTGGATCGTTCACACGTTCAAGGCATCCCCCGAACATATATATTTCAACCAAACTTAGCGATAGCAACGTCGGACAAGTTAATTGCAAAAATCTCAAGGGTTCTAATTTACGAATCACAAGGATACCTCCAACGGGGTCAACCAAAATTTATTTTGTTTCCAATCCAACCAAAAAATTAAGCATTGCACAACCATCAAGCACGTTCTATCTGACCGACCGACTAGCGTACAAGTCCTACCATCCATTCCATCTGTGTCAAATATAGCACACACTTACCGTTCCAAGCCTAACTCTAAGTCTTGCTGCCCTGTTCAATGGCTTGCTCAAGCAATACTCTAAAGTCGGTCACACAAGTTCTTTCACTCGGTATAGGGCTGTCTGACTATTCGCTAGGTCATCTCACAAGGTCATAGGTATATTACAAGTTCGTAATTCTCATCGTGCAAACTTGTTGCACGATACTCGTCCAAATTTCTAAGGTCAAACTATTGTTCCTTCGTACATAGTATTCTACCCAAGCTCGTTTCACTCAAATTTTAAAACATCGAGCACAGATCACCATATCCACAACAATATGTTCGTTGTACTGGGTCTGAGTCCGTTTAGCAAAAACTGCTCCAAAGACACGTTCGTTCAATCGAATCCATGATATATCCACGTCGCATGTCGAACCTAACGATTTGCATAATCTACCTCCTCAAACACGTTTGATAGGACCCACATATTCATTCTAAATCTAGACCACCAAGTCACAATTTAATTCTAAGTTGTCCAACATAATTCAAGTATCCGTTCAGGAAACCATCAAGCATAACTTACTTCAAGTTCTAGACTAACTCCTCCTCAAAACACTTTCGATTCACTTGTATCCTGAGACTCGTCTTATCGTGTCGAACCACAAGTCAAGACAATCCTTCAATTATTATGCTCCGATCTCCCACAAGTTCAATCATCCCCACTGGACGTGAGATCACCACGCCAACGCTCCCATGAAATAATAGTTCTAATCCGTGCGTGATGCATGCGCAAGCAAGGAGTTGCGCTCGTACAAGACAAGAACGTCAAACATTCTGGTTATCTTTGAAATAATGAAGACATCATATCATAACACTTTGTTTCATCCAAGTTATATATTAATCCACCAAGTCATGTCCGTTCATGCCGTGATCATAATTCTTCTAGCCAAAATCGTCCAACTTCAATGTTACCGTTCGATCAATATGTAGTCTATTGTCTACCACTTATATTTCTCAAACAACAAAGTTCAAATCCTCAAGCCAAAGTCTATTCACTTTCGTTACGTTCCATTTTATCGAGTTCGTCTGAATAATCATTGGACATGTTCCCACGAGTTCGATCATCCCCGCTGGACGTGAAATTACCACGTCAGCGCTCCCGCAGGATAATCGTTCTCAGCCGGGCCTGTTATCGAGTGTTATTTTTTGAACTAGATTCAAGATCTTTTATCCAAATTCAAGATCAAATCCGTTATTGCTTACATTAATCATTGAACCACAAATTTGCTAACTTGTATCAATCCATGCTATCTTTGAACTTATCAATATCGTATCAAGTCTTTCAAATTCGAAACCATAACATTTGTACTCAAGCTGAACTCTATCGAGCGATGTCCTACTCAAATCCAAATTTTTATGCATGCTATCTTCCATCACGCTAACTCCTGATCATATCCTCGATTATTCTATCGTAAACTCAAGTTTTAATTCATTTGATTCAATTCAAAATCACTCGTACGATACACTAAGTTTTTCTATTCGATATAAGCCTTATCACTTGTTTAACATATTCTAACTCGTTCGAATCAAATCTCGTACGATTTCTTTGAATTCTCTTACTTGCTAGGCATTACTTATACTAATCGCTTTGTACAATCACGTCGCTTGCTACTAGACTTATTTTCTATCCCTAAATTCTTGATTCGCTCGAACATTTCTAAAATGATCGATACACCACTCGGGGTTCGAGCTATACTATACGAATCTTTAAATTGCTTATTCGTTCTTGAGTTATCGCATACACCACTTAGAAATAGAGTCATCCAATTAATCCTCAATCGTGTTCGCATTAATCCATCCAACTCGTTCCTTAAAACTCATGCGCGATCCTTATGTGTTGCCTCGATAAATCTTATTCTCATATACACCTCTATCGATAATCATCCACACAACTATATCTTGATTCATAACTTATTGATACGAATAACTGTCCGAACCATTCCTCAAAATCTAAGCACCATATACTATATTTGCCTTAGCAATAATATGATAATGTTTCTATTGGTTTCCATTCTAAGTCTGACTTAACTTATCCGAACGATATCCCAATCTCACAACTCACCAGCACCAAGGGTCTTGGCTTACGATATTCAACACAACTTAGCCGAAAGATTGAGTGCATAGCTATCCGTCCGAATGATATTCTATCCCATACACTAACCTGCTAGGTAATTACGTATAGGTATTCGAGTTCACAAATAACTTGCCAATTTCAAGCACAAGTATATTCCCACAAAGTCTGATTCAATTCGGCACAAAGGCCTTCGCATAACTATCCCGATCAAGCAAATCATATCATTCACATAAACTTTCAAAAATATTTAGACTCATTGTATGGAATATCCCGTTGGAATATTGAGAGAGAGTGCATGTTACATAACCCACGAATGTGCTTTTAAAACTGAGAAAATCGATAAGAAGTCCAAGGACATAAAGCCATGCTTTGATACCAATATGTCATGCCCGATCTCCCGCAGGATTGGTCATCCCTGCTAGGCGCGAATCATCGTGCCAGTACTCCCGTAGGACGATCGTTCACATCAGGATGTGATGTCGCGCAAACCCAAGCTGCGCCCGCGCAGGGCCATGATCCGAACAGGCAAAAATAATTAAGCCATAGAGTCGCATATATAGTCTCCAATGCAGCCAAAATTTGAACGATACGAGTAAACGACCGTTCAATAACTAGTTCACAAAGTCATTATAGCAGAAGCATCGAATTATCATAAGTATAAAAAGAAAGAAAGCTCTTTATTGATAATCAAGATTTATTACAAGCGACGCTAGGCTGAGATTACAAGTTGCACAAGCTCTCTTTCTCTCTCTCTCAAACAATAAAGGCGTATTAAGCGGCTTACAACTTGGGATGATACATGGGCGAATTTCTAATATTATGTCTTGTATATGTGCTTCAGCTCCGAATGCAGCACTCCAAGGCTCCAGAGCGAACTCCATGCTTTAGCGCGCACGAGAGGACACTCTGCACCGAACGAGATTCTCTTGCACCCTGCAAACAATCTGGTGGGTTATCAGTACTTGAATACACTGGTGGGGAGACTTCCCGTCCGCTCGATAAACCAAACACGTTATATTAGTTTCGTGCACCAACTATTTAGTTATCTTTCTAGTCTTTCCTTAGGATCATTTTTATGGCATAGGATACAAAGCCTAACTCGTGAGGTAGTGTGTCGTACGATTCAAGAGAAACACGGCAAAACTTGGCAATTTACCATTCGTCCTTCTCTGTCTAAAGATAAAACCATGTTAAACCAAGCATGAATATATATAATAAAATCCAAAGAATCGCATAAGCAAGTACAGGGTGTCGCGAGCTAGTTCCTGACTCAGGTGAACGATATACTCAGGCATATGATACTCTGGTTACTTTGTTACTTCGAATTGTTCAATTATATGATACTCAATTCATTCAAGTGTGTTATCTTCAGATTACTACTTTCAATATGATGACTCGCACATGGATTGCCGCAATCGAGCTTAACTTAATCTATATGAACAGAAGTCGCTGACCTAAAAGTCATTGTGGACAGTAGTCCGGGCAGACTACGCGAGTAGCTAGACCCACTACGAGCGGCCGACTCCTCCGTGCTGATGTTGCTAGCTGACTACCGAGTTCTAGCCTTGGCCGACACAGGCCCGGTACTCTCGACGACCGTTCATAGGAACTATACAAAACTTGTGCACAAGTTGTCCGCGACGATGCAAGTCTCTTTTATTTATTTTTGTTCACTTATCTTTTTATTTCTTGTTCTTATACGACGATGGTGGTAGCGCGACACGATCCCACTACGAGCGAACCCAAACGATGATGGTGGTAACGCGACGTGAGTCCCCTACGAGCTATCCCGAACGACGATGGTGGTAGCGCGGCACGAGCACGCTACGAGCCATCCCCAGCGATTCTTGTTCTTCATTACTTATCAGTGCAATTTAGTTCATTTAATTGATACTTGCATTACTTTCTTATCATTTCTTTCAATCTTTTATTATGCAGTTTCCGGTACGAAAAACTGTCTTGACGACCTCATGGTCCCGAAGCCTTTCCATATTTCTATTACTTGGCTCGAAATGACTATTTTGATAGTCTTGCTGCCTCAGGAAAGTGAATTATATTCTGAACTTGTGTTCCAGGCCATAGGATGAATCTACGAGACTAGCATTGAAATAAGACATACGAGTACTAAATAGCATATACAGCAGGCAAGCATCAAAATGATAGAAACATAAGCCGCTACGCTAGCACGAGTCTAAAGTGTTAGTGCAAGGATTCAAAACCATGCAGAGGCATATAGGACAGCGTAATCGATAAGACGAGTAGTGTAAACATGTGAAGCAGTGTACTACAAAAAGTATATAATGATCTACTCGAAGCATTAGCGGAGTCTACGTGCACGAAGCTAAAGTAGCATGCCAGGGTCCAAATATAAGCTAAGTTTTATTTTCATGTTCTAACACAAGCAATACAAGATGGGATTATTCCCTTAGCTATGTGCGTTGTGTTCTCATTAGCATACAATGGGTGATTCGCCTAGCGACTAGTACGTATCGTCCGTATTTTTAAGTGTTCAGACTAAGCAAAGACAAGTTCATTGTAGCTATCCACCTTAGCGATGATTTACCTCGCCCGAGCGATACTTCGAGTACGTCTTTGAAAGTCTAAGTCTGAACTCTTGAAGGGCCAAGTCTGAATTATTTTCCCTCAAGCGAGTCTTCTTACAGAGTAAGGCGGGTCGGGTCATCGCACTTGTGCCGTTTGAATTGGCTATCTGCATTGATGCAGAATGGGTTATTATAAATACTAATTCTATGACC
Organism: Iris macrosiphon; assembly: GCA_036927795.1. Taxonomy (NCBI): domain Eukaryota; kingdom Viridiplantae; phylum Streptophyta; class Magnoliopsida; order Asparagales; family Iridaceae; genus Iris; species Iris macrosiphon. The sequence goes on from JAYESA010000015.1 coordinate 56,491,176, forward strand.
ATCTTCTGAAAATCTTCTAATATTCTTCATTGTTTTGTCAAGAAATAGGCTCATGCTCTCCTGCTCAAGGCATTTTCTACGATATTGGCCTTCCCAGGGTGATACTAAATGTTAATATCATAGTTCGTTATCAACTCTAGCTATCTTCTCTGCCTCATATTCAGATCCTTCTAAGTGAAGACATACTTCAAATTTTTGTGATCAGTATAAATCTCTACTCGATCTCCATAGAGGTACTATCTTCAAAGTTTGAGTGCAAAGACAACTGCTACTAACTCCAAGTCGTACATCGGATAATTCTTCTCATGGTCTCGAAGATGCCGAGATGCATAAGCTATAACCTTGTCATGCTGCTTAAGAACACATCCCAATCCTCTGCCTGACGTTGGTGAAACCACTTGTTCCATCTGGAAGAGTCAAAATAGGTGCCGTGATCAAATTCTGTTTGAGCTTCTCAAAAGTGGTTTGACATTCATCTGTCCAATCAAAGCGCACATCCTTATAAGTCAATTATGTCAAGGGTGCAAAAATTCTGGCAAAGTCTGACACAAATCTTTGATAATATCCTGCTAGTCCCAGGAAACTACGAACTTCTGCAACTGTTCGGAAAACTAGCCACGTCTCAACGGCTTCAATCTATTGGGGATCCACTTCAACTCCTCTATTAGAAATAATATGCCCTAAGTATGAAATACGATCGAGCCAGAACTCGTACTTGCTGAACTTGGCATATAACTTATGCTTTCTAAGGACTTGAAGAACTGCGTGAAGATGCTGCTCGTGCTCTGCTTTACTTCGATTGTACACCAAGATGTCGTCAATGAACACTATCACAAACTTTTCCAAGTATGACGCAAAAAAATGATTCATGAGATCCATAAATACTGCTAGCGCATTGGTTGATCTAAAGGGCATTACTAGAAACTCCTAATGTCCATACCTTAATCTAAATGCTGTCTTTGGTATATCTTGCTCTATGACTCTGATCTAGTGATATCCCGACCAAAAATTAATCTTTGAAAATACCGTTGCTCTACTAAACTGATCGAACAAGTCATCGATCCTTGGCAAGGAATACTTATTCTTGATGGTTACCCCATTGAGGGTACAATAATCTACACATAATTGTGACGTTCCATCCTTCTTCTTTACAAGTAGCATTGGGGCTCCTCAAGGTGATCTACTAGCATGAATGAATTCATTAGTTCTCAATTCTTCTATCATCCGGTACAAGATTTCTAACTCTGAAGGCGCCATCATGTAGACTCTCTCTCTCTGATATTGGTGTTGTTCCTGGAAGAAGATATATGGTAAACTCGATCTCTCTTTCTAGTGGCATGCCTGGAAGTTCTTTTGAAAATACATCTGGGAATTCATTAAGGACTCTGGGGAATTGTACTTCCTCTGTCATTGCCATTCTTATTAACGATGTTGAAGAATCCACTCGCCTCTAGAAAATTAGAATTCTTCTTCTTGGGGAATATGAAAAATAACCTTGCCATTATGGCAATCTATAGTCATGTATCAGGCACTCAACCAATCCATTCCTAAGACGACGTCATAATCTCCTATAGAAAATTCTATCAGCCTAGCAGGAAATTCTTGCCCGCACACTACGACTCGACACGAGGCATAAACTTTATCGACTACCACGATACTGTTACCAGTAATTATATTGATTCTTACTGATAAGAACTCTGGTTCTAATCCAACTTATTTTGCAAATCGTGCAAACATTAAAAAAATGTGATGCACTAGAATCAAATAATACTGAAGCTGAATAAGAGTTGACAAGAATGGTACCTGCCACCATTTACCCCGAAGCCAACTGCTCTTCCATATTGAGTGCTATCACTTGACCTTGTCCTCTCGGTGCTGGTTCTCTCTACTGCGGACCTCCTTGCCTGGCCTGTACTTGAGCTTGGGCTTGTGCATTCTGCTGAGGCCTTTGTTGCTGAAATACTTAAGATTGGGTCGGCAGAGGCCTCTGACCCTGGTATTGCTGAACCGGTACTGGAGCCCTATACTGAGGTCCTGTCGGGAAAGATGATGATGAACTAGCTCGGTGTGGGCAAGATCCCACTATGTGGCCTAGAGCTCCACAAGCTAAGCACAACCCTTGTGCTCTGCGATACTCCGGAAATATATGCCCAGGTTTTCCACAATGAGAACACCATGCTGAAGAAGATGTCCTCTGATGCTGAGGTTGGGTCGATACTGTTTGCTGGACTAAGGTTGTTGAAACTGGCCTCCTCGAAGATCCGATGGTTAAAGCCTTAACCGTAGGGGCTGGTGCAGAAGACTGTGAGTAAGAACCTCCTAGTGTGTGGGTCCTCTTTTGTCCCCCAGTCCTGTCCACGATTCTTTGGGAGGTATACTCATGCCTCCTTACTGTTCTTAACACAGCATCAAAAATCTGGAACTCATGTTGTTCCACTGCCAATATGATCTCCAAGTGAAGTCCCTGCTGGAACCTTCTAGCTCTGTCTAATTCGGTTGCCACCAAGGTAGGAGCAAACCAACTAAGTCTACAGAACTCTGGCGCATAGCCGTCAATAGACCTGCCCATCTACTTCAAGTTGTTAAACCTTTAATGCAAGTCATAACGCTATACTGCGTCAAAATATCTTGTCTGAAACCTTTCACTGAGGACTGTCCAAGGGACAGGTACTGTCAATTAAATCATCTGTACTGTCCACCAGTCTCGGGCCAAGTCTAGCAACTGTAGTCGAACTACTGATACTTGCTCTCTTTCAGGCACTCATGCTGCCTCTAGGATAGCTTCAGTGTCCTAAAGCCACGCATCTGATACAATCGCATCCTCGGTGCCATAGAAATAAGAGGGTTGGAGGCGCTTTAAGTTGCTTGCTGAGTTGTTGGCACGATGTCTGCCTCTTTTCAAAGTTCCTTGTACTGACTGAATGAGTATGTCCTCTCGACATCCTTAAGATGCTAATAATTCTCGAAGGATACCAATTAGCACACTATTGTCTCCTTTTGCATCAAGTATTGGTTGCACTGGTAGAATTGTTGCAACGGGAGGTACTGGATGTATTTGGGGTTCTTCATTTTGAGCTGTTCTGGATCCGGCCCCGAAATGCTGAGGCTGAACCTCTAAGGTTTGTTGGGCATCAAGATGATGCCCAACTACGGGAGGAACTCGGGCGGGATAATCAGAAGGATCAGGAATAATATCCCTGAAAGATAAAGGACACAAAAATCAACAAAGGGGCGGACATGATTGATCGAGGATCAAGGCAGATATTGAATCATGGTTTCAAGGATATAAATTTGATACTTGGAGGAGATTAATGAGTAACATGATTGAGACATCTAAAATATCTGGTAAACCCCCCGCACTTCTAAATTTTTAGACTTGCATGGGCCACCACTTAAACCGTGTAACGTTCCAGAATCAAAATACTGGAGAGCGAAGGCAAAAAAAAAATAGCTACGTACACCAGATTACTCAATACCCTGAAATACGGTCACGGCTGTCTAGACATGTGAGAGTTTTTGTAAACTCCCTCACCCAAAATAGGTATTTGTGTATATTTTATATTATTATATTTATTATAGATGTTGAATTTATTTAGAGTATTATCTTAGTTAATTAGAAAATAATTTTTTTAGTATATTTACTTATATAAATATTTATTTAGAATTATTTTTAGGCTATTTTAGATTATTGGGATTTTTCCATAATTTTTAGTTAATTAAAAACTAGTAACACTAATTTTTGAGGACTTTAAAGAATTTATTTTATGTTCAAACTTAATTAAAAATATCCTAAAATTTTATTTTAGGTTCTAAATAATAAAATATATTTTCTAGAATTTTTTGGGAATTTTTTGATTATTTTTAGCATTTATTTTGAGTTAATTATGAAAAACTGAATTAAAACCTAATTTCTGAAAAAGAAAACCCAAAAAGTAATTAATTCTGCCCAGTCAGCAAACAGGGGGCCCACCTGTCAGCCTCCAGCAGTGAATAGTACCGGGCCCGCCTGTCAGTGACCGCTGAGTGGGTGCGAGCCGAGACGACCTCGAGCCGAGCCGAGACCGAGTTCGACTCGGACTCAGCTGAGCCGAGCCGCATAGAACTGCGACCGTTCGATCTGGGCGGGGCTGCACGGATGGCTGCCACGTGGTGCGCTGTGAGCCGCGGCTGCACTTTCTCTCTCCTATATATATATATATATATATATATATATAATAGTTTAGATATTAATTTCTAGGGTTTTTCTTCAGCCAATTTTTGGAGAATTGTCATCTAGGGTTCCTTCATCTTCCAGAAGCCATTGCGCATAGATCCGGACTCCAAACGAGGCCTAGTTTTTTTTGTTAGAATGATAATGAGGTTATATTTCTGATTATATAAATTGTTTTTCTAAATTATTAGTATTAAATTCTGGAAAATTCGTAGAGTACAGCATGTCCAAAAATAGATGTATTTCAATGTTTTCATAATTTCGGGAGAACCCGGAATCAGAATCATGAACCGTTTAAAGTTTCAGAAAGCTAATGTCGAGATCATCGACATATATTTTTCTCAGAATTTAATTCGAAGTATTTACATACTGTTAATTCTGTAGAACTTCTAGGTTAGAATTTAACCATCGGTGCACAATACAAAATTTGTATGTGCCATAATTCCCAAACGAATTTGAATTCGGACGAGCCATAAATTCCAGCATATTTTTGACGCTGAAATCTATAGGAAATCATGCATAAAAATTTAGTTTGTGTCGGTTGACTTTTTGGTCAACAGATCGCCTCGATTTGCGTGCCATGAGTCTCGAGTTGATAAAATTCAGTTTCTTTGGACAAAATTTAGGAATTAACATAAAAATTAGAATAATAAGATTAAAATAAGATTTTAGAGTAATTATTTCAGAATTAAATAAATTAAAATAAATTATCTTTTGACGTGATAAATTTGTAATACATAGGCTATTTGGACTGTGACTTGGACTCTGATTCATACCAGCAGCAGGACCCCAGGCAAGATACCTTGCCAAATTGTTTACAGTACTTTGCATGCTATTTATATTTCTTTTTATTTATTTCATTTCTGTATAGTTCTTGCATGTGTAGTTTTTCTCCAGTCATTACTATGTATTAGATATGTTGACACACACATGGCACCTAGTATCATGGGAGGACAATCATTAGGCGTATGGGCTTTTAACCACTCTGGTAAACTGTAGTATGTAGTTCGCACTACGGGCGTGTGTCGCGCTGGTCGCTACCCCAGAGGTATGTCGATTTCTGTAGAGTCGCGCTGGTCGCTACCCCAGAGGTATGTCGATTTCTGATGTTCTAGACGGGTGTGTGAGTTGTGAGGCTTAGATCGAGTAGACTACCCTTGCCCATACGTCAAAAAGTTGTCCTGTCATGACCCGCACCCGGAAATTCGAGCACGAGTGCGTGGGTACGTCCAGCCTACGCCGCAGAGTCGGCGGTAGTACGCTGTCTAGGTCAAATCCACAGTTAACTAATCTAGCTCATTCACAAATAACATAGGCAAGATAATAATGGAAAATAGATGCTTAAGATTTTAAATGAAATAAATATGACAACAGATCGAATGTTTAATACAGAATTCAGAATTAAAATCAGGGACAAACCCGATTACTAAGATAAAAGAGCATAAAATAAAATAGCTACTACTAACTACTCTGCAGTAGGGGTCTCCTGGGTGGGATCTGGCTCCTCATAAGTGCCATCTGTTCCCTTATAGGGGCCATAATATGTAGGGGCAAGGTCCTCATCATCGCCTAAATCAACGGATCCAGTCAGGAAAGGAGCAAAGTACACAGTGCACAACAAGATTAAACTAAATATTTATGACAATTAGATTGAGTATCATATTGAGAATATGTATAAAAGAAACACAATATCTCAGAGTTAATGCTATAAACAGGAATATAAGAAAGCAGAAATAAATGAGACAGAAAATGAAACTACTACAGTCAGCAAGAACTATAACAAGATCCAGAAACTATCTGTGTGAACTTGTGTTTGTTTTAGAATACATAGTTGGCATGTAGGGGTTTATAAGGCTAATCCGGCCGTCATAGACGGCTATTAAACAGGGATAATCGAGATCCGGCTGAGGGTACAGTCGCGTACCAACAGCTATTAAATACGACAGGGAAAGGGTAAACTACATGCCTTCTACTATTCTCCCACCCGACATGAAAACAAGACATAAAAAACCAGTATTCTAGACATGAAATCCAATGTTCTAATACTACGTGAATCATCAAGGGTACTAGTAGAGCAGGAAATTAATTATCATAATATAAAGATTTAAACTTGAAGTGCAGGTACTTGATTGTTGTTTGGATCCAATTAGTTTGTATCTCGGGGAAATTTCCAAAAATGTGTCCAGATGCTGAAATAAACATTACCATCATGCTCAGAAGATATCAAATAGCTAGAAATGCCTGTCCTTGGGTCCAATTTGGAGACAAGGGCAAAAACGATAATTTCGGGTCAAAACGGGGACCGTCGGTGGGCCCGCTTTGCACCGAAAAATATGTCCGGGTCGACGGTCTCCAAATTCACTAAACTTAGTATCAACAGGTCAGGAACGATGATACGAACCCAACAAAACTTCCAGATTTGGATTCCGATGAGCCGATCACAAAATCGCCCGTCGAGTGGGGCCTGTGGGGCCCACGACATGCGATTTCGTCAACGTTCTCAGAATCGAACCAAACTTGACCCACAGGACCAGCGTATCGCTACAAGTCTGATCGCGCAAGTTTCGTCTCGATCCGACGAGTGTACAAGAAGTTAGGGCGAATTGTAGAAAAGTCGGATACGGGCGATGTCCGCGGATACGCGTTGATTTCGGGGTGCACGCACACCCGAATCAGCTTCCGTGAAATCTTACATGTCCGTATCGACGGCGCGCACGTATTTGTGAAGACCGCACGCGACCAAGTCATCCCGTTTGGCTGGGCGTACTCAGTTCCGAGGTGAAACAGGGTCTGGTTTTTCCTGTTTTTGGATCGCGGTGTGCGATCACCACAGGACGCGGTGCCCCGAGCGGTTTGTCCGGGCACCGAGAGGGTCATACAGGCTTCACAACGCAATTTGCAAAATCGAAAACAGAGCTACGAACAAAAAGTTACAAGTACCTGAAGGGGACCCAAAAAACTGGGGTCGAATCGTGTCCGACATGTGTCCGGCGCTGCTGCGGCTGCTGCTGGCTGCTGCTGTTGCCGCGGGGAGGAGGAAGGAGGGGCGGCGCTCCGCGGCGGCGGTGGTGGCGTCGAGGCGGGGCAACTGGACGCGTCGAGGCGGCTGGCGGCGGAGTGGTGGTCGGGGTAGCTGGCAACGGGCGGTGGGGGAGATCGGAGAGGGGACGGGGGGTTTTAAAAGGGGGAGCGGGCGGTGGCGTGGGCCGAGGGAGGCGACGGCCAGCGCGGGGGCGAGGGCGCGTGGCGCGGCGGCCGCGGGCGGCCGCGCCGGAAGCAGAGCGGGGAGCCGGTGGACGCGGGGGGCCGGAGCGGGTCACGCGGGGGGGGCTGGGTCACGGGTCGGGCGGGTCGGGTTCAGGCGGACCCGACCCGACCCGTTAGGGCAACGGGCCACGGTTAGGCCAATGGGCCGGGCTGGGCCGAAATAATAAAAATAATAATAATAATAATAATAATAATAATAATTTAATAAATAAATAAATAGTTTTTAGGCATTTAAAAATATGTCTGAGGCCCAATAAATTCCAGAAAAATTACCCTAAGTCCAGTTTTTCATTTTACACCAAAAAATATTATTTCCATAATATTTTAATATTTTTTATTAATAATTAAAAATTATTTAATATTTAAAAACCCTAATTTTAATTTCAGAAAATTCCCAAAAAATTCTAGAAAATTGTGAAAATCCTAATTTTAATATTTTTGAAAAATCAGGGGCTTACATGTCCTCATTTGCATTCATATAGATTGTCTTATATATCGTACTTATTTATTTTTAAATTATATGCATGTTTACTGTATTCAAGTTGGCTCGTATTTTCTGTATCTTGTTATGTCCCTCTGAGGACCTGGTCCGCTGCCAGGTGTATCTGTTCTTGAGTATTTACAGGAGCGCAGATTTGGATGGTTGTATATGCTTAGTGGATGTCTTCTCTTCGAGCCGTGATCGATAACTGGTATACTTATATTGGGTTTGATTGTGTTGTACTTATATTGTATTTACCTTTCCTATTCGAGTTGGTAGTGGATTTGTTTCCATCCAACTATCATCCTAGATACTTCTTATTGAGATCTAGTTTCATCGATACTGTTTATTTATTTCTATATGATTTTGGTGGATGAGATTTAGATTTTATCCTGTGACTTGTATTACAGTTATACCACTTGTGGATTTGATATTCATATTACAGCGTACGTGTGGATTTGGTTTCCATATATTAGAGTTGCCATATCCATGCGGCTGGCATGCTTACGTGTCCTAGTCCTACGTATTTTTGGGACTGGGGCGTGACAGTTTTACTCTACAATCCAACAGTCATTCCTGGGTCAAGAATCCTAGGTGTCTTAATCTCAAGCAAGCAATAAGTTACAAGATGTATTATCACCAAACATATAATAGCAAGGCGTCCTAAACTATACATACACAGATGATCATGAAGCTAGTTGCAAAATAAAGAACTAGCAAGAGTACAATATTACATTATCAGCTCTAGCTATAGTCTAGAATATGCTTTACATGTAGGCCCGCAGACTAGAATGTCAAGTTCTAATATACGAGCTAAACACGTACTCGGTGGATAAATGCCTCAAAAGTAATAGGTACAAGATTAAGTTGGTGATGAAGAAGAAATCCACTTATGTCCTTGGGTGCTCCTGGTGTTCACTATCTTGAGGCAGAAAATATGGTAGATCATGCGATCCTGCTCCAAAATCTGGCCATACAAAACCAGTAGGGTCAGACCCCAAAACAGTAAGTACCATAAGAGGGGCCAACTTAGGAACTAAAACCAGCATGCAGACAAATCAGTAAGAAATAACACAAGGAACAATTAATTAAATAAATGTATCAAGTGAATTAACAATTAAACAGTTCTGAAGCATTTAAATAAGGATATCTGGAATTAGTACTCAGGATCAATTGTTAAACAAATCAGGATAGGACTAGACTGAAAATCAAACAATCATGGCAAATCATGCCTTACGGCTTACTATCATTAACTAACTAGGGTTATCACAGTCCGAGTTACTAAAATATGCAGTATTAAGATTTCATACAGCCATATGCCCTGCTGACTATCCAGATTATCCAGACGTAAGGATACATATAATAGATTATATTATGTATAGTAATTTACAGGAATATGCAATACTCGACAGCGTGCTAGACGGAGAGCTCCAAATCCATCAGGTATCGTCGGGATACCGAAATTGCATGTAGCCAAGAAATCTCTCTAGATGCTTCTAATATCTTATTCTAGTTGTTATCCTAGAAAATTATTAAGAATTCCTGACTGTGGTGCTCAGAAATTTGTCTTAGACATGATGCAGGACATGACAAGACAGTAGCTTAACAAGTACATTCAGGACAGGAACAAAAAAATCAACTACAAAATTTTACCTTATCAATTCAAGCATTATAGTTTAGAAATTTCTAGTATGTCAGGAGTGCGCTTTGTCGAGCCACTATCAGGAATATCAGTACATGTCAGGTTAACTCAATATGACGGACTATTATCATGAATATCAGGGCAAGTCTGGTATCGAGAGTTCAAGATTAACAGTGTCAATACAATCCATGTTCAAAAAATTCTAGGTTCTGGCAGGTTGTCACAATCAGGTTATAAGCAGTTTAGAGAAAGATTGGATGCATAAGAATCAAGCATAATAGACTAAACAAGAAATATGTTAAAAATTAAACTACTACAAGTGTCATAGGAGCATGAGATAACAGGCGAATGGAAATTGTCGCATGAAAGAGCTGGTCACATGAGAATGATAGGCGCATGGGGTAATCTGGCCGCATGAGAGATACAAAGTCCACTCCTCAGTACAAGGTGAGTGACAGGAAATAAATGCAAGGTCAAGGAAGTGATTGATGTGACTTACCGTATCCGAGAAGTGACCGATATGACTGGTCAAGACAGGGTGTCAGAGGAAAAACACAAAATTATGGAAAGTCATGCTAATAGTCGGGGCAGTCATGCGCTCAATCAAAGAAGAGGCATATAAGACTCTGACGCATGGATGACTCAGTCTCATGCTTCTCTTGGCCGCATATACAATTGGCCGCATAAAATCTTTTGACTTAGAAAACTTTTATTCGTTCAAGTTCCACGTATTTTGTCAAGGGGTGCATGCGCATATTCAGTCATGCATCCAAAAATATGACCGCATGCTGACTTGGAGCGAGGAATCTAGGTTGTATACCAAGCAGGGCGCATGGAACTCCTTCGTCCCAAAACAGTAAGTTTCAGCCATGAAAAAAGCTTCAAGTTTAAAAAGTTGTATTCTCCATGAATTCCTCATTTTCAGTCCGAATCCAGCAAGATAAAGCTCAAAATCGCGTAAAATCAAGTGTTCATCAACATAGAGCCACCAGTTTTTGAAAATAACAAGTTTTACTAGATCAAAACCAAGTAAACTTATAGAAGCTATAAACTGAAAACTTAGATCTACTCCAACCAAGGCATCAAAACTGTAAATACCAAGAAGTAAACATGTAGAGAAACTCATAGAGAACAATATAGAGCAATAAAATACAAGGGAACAAAATAAGTCCAATATCGTAAGTTCTTTCTCATAGGCAATATGTACTTGCCTAAACCCACTACTAAACTACTACCACCACTACCCAAGGCAAGCTCATGGTTGGGGCTAGGGTTCGGCCAAGGATAGGAGAGGGAGAAGAAAATGAAGAAAGAGAAGGAAATAAATGAGGAGGAGAGAGAAAGGGACGGCTATATATCAAAGGGTGACTAGCATTATTCACAATTCTAGAAACTACATGAAAGAAGCTAGAAAATCTCATAAATTACATGGAAAGCAATATACAGCTATAACACAAATATACCAGATAAAATACAATAATACTAAAATAGCGAGACGGGTCTCACAGCCGGTATGTGGAAATTCTAAAGGCCTTAGACAAAAGATAAATTTTTGCAACATCCATCTTGCATCTATATAATGTGCCGTGATACAAATATAAGCATAATTTTGTTTAGTAGTCCATATATCAGAAGTTAAATCTAATTTACTAACATGCATAAAATTTTCTTTCAAAACAGCTTTATCTTTTTGAAACAAATTCAGAGCCTCTGCTCTAGCAGTAGATCTAGAAACTTTAGTAAAACAAGGATTAAGGATATTACTTGCATAATTATAATATAAATCACTCTCACAAAATCTAAAGGGTTGTTCCTCACATATCATATATCTTGTTAACTCAGTCTTGTTACGAGCATCAGAATAAGTAAAGTTACATGTCATAGATGTATCATAAAATACAATATCATTTCATAAATTTTAAATTATTTTAAAGTATTCATAATAATAAAATATCCTTAAATAAATTAAAATAAAGAAATTATTAAATAATTTCTTTTAAAGTAATTTTCATTTGAGGTTTGGCTTAATTTTTGTATTGAGTTTAATGGTAAACTAGTAATTTTTTTCCTTAGAAAAAATAAAAAAAAAGTAATTTTCCCGAATTTATCACATGGTCCCAACAACTCTCCTTATTGACTCAGCAAGGAGTAACCTTTGCTGGCTTAACCTCCTTTCATTCCAAGTTCCCATACACCTTCTTTAATCATCACTTATTCCCTTATCCCTCCAAACCACAGAACAACATTTCTCTCCTTCACCTTCTCCTCTTCATAAACCTATACATCATTTTATCATCTTCTTTATTTTTCTCATCTTCATCCTCAAAACTACTAAAACCCATCTCCCTCCTCTCTAACACCTCACCATCTCTCTGTCCCTCTCTCGCAACCTTTGACGCACGTCCGCTCATGTGTGTCCGCCGACCGGATGTCGAGCTGACGCCTGGCCTGTCGGACGTAGGCCCCTCATCGTCGATCGAACGTCGGTGGCTCCCCCCCCTCCACGTCCATCGGAGCCGCACCACCATCACCACTGTCAGCACCATCATCATCTTCTTCACCACCATCTTCATCATCAATCAACACCATTTTTATCTCCACCAAAACTCAAGCCCTAATCCCTCCTTTCAAAATAAAAAGGAAGAATAAGAAAAGAAGAAGAAGACGAAGAAGAAGAAGAAGCTTGAAGATGAAGAAAAACAAACCCTGATCCCCAATTTTTTTCAAGGCAAGCCCTCCCTTCTCTTCTAAAGTTTTTTTGTATTCATATAAAATTTCCAAATTATATATATATATATATATATATATATATATATAGAGAGAGAGAGAGAGAGAGAGAGAGAGAGAGAAATATATATATATATATATATATATATATATATATATATATATATATATATATATATATATAGAGAGAGAGAGAGAGAGAGAGAAATATTTAGGAATTTTATTCTGAAATAAAATTGGTTTTACGTACTGAATTTATATGCGTACATATATGTGTGTGTGTGTCTGACTTGTGTTTCTGTGATGTATAAAGTATAATTTTCTTGTTAAATTTAGGTTGGTCTATGGTAAATTGAATTGTGTCTATGATATATACATATATGTGAGTGTTTGTGATATCTAATTTCTTTAGATTTAGGGTTTGTTTGTGGTAAATTGAATTGTGTGTGTCTGTGAAATGTATGTAGGTGAACATGTGATATGCATGAAGTTTTACATATGTGTATTTATCTTGATGTGTACATACATATAAGTAGATATTAATTCCTAGTATGTATGCCATAATGAAGGGATTATTATTCCAACCCAAAATATTTGTATGTTTTAGTAGTAGACCTCAATTTTCCAAGTATATTTGATGTCCAAAATTAATATCAAGTCTAATTTTATATTTTGGACCAATTATAGTTTAAAATTAGTGAACAGTTTTAGTATAGTAGTTAGTAATGGATGAAATAGATTTTGGATACTACTTAGATCATTTTGAGCTTTAAAGAACCGTGTCCTAGACCTAAAATCTTTAAGGCCTTGGAATTCTTTATTATACTCTAAGTATTATGGTTTGGATATTATATCTTTTGGATATCTTCTGGAAGATACATAAAGTATCAAAAATTGATACATATAGCTATATGGAAACTTTCGAGATATATATATACATATATAAATATATCTCCTGATTTTTTAGAAATTTTTAAAATAGATTTTTATAATTTTCTGGAATTTTTAACTGATTAAAACTAAGGTATTTTATAATTAAATGATTTTTAAATAATGTTAAATAATAATAAAATATTATAAAAATAATATTTTTAGGTATAAAATGAAAAACTAGACATAGGATAATTTTTCGGGAATTTATTGGACCCCGAAAATATTTTTAAAGCCCTAAAAACCAAGTTTTAATAAACCAAAATAAACCTTGAATTAAATCCGATTTAGTTGAACCAAACCAACCCGAACCGTGCTAAACCAAACCGGACCGAACCCAAATCTTAACGGGTCGGGTCAAATCCGAATTGAACCCGACCTAGACCCGCTAACCCGATTGAAACCCTAATCCGAAATCCTTTACTGTTCCGGCTACCCTATTTAATCCCCCGCCTCGACGCCGCCTGAACCCTAACCCCCTCCGCCTCGACCACCACCGTCTGAACCCCCAGCCGTCGTCTCCGGCGAAGCCCTCTCCCCTTGTCGTCCTCCGCCCCTCTCCCAGAGCCGCGCCCTGACCTCGACGAAACCCGCAGCCGCCTCCGTCTCCCCGAGCCCCCAGCCACCGTCGTCCCCGGCGTCTCCCCTCACCGTCGTCTCCCCGATCGCGGCCTCGACGAAACCTCAGTGCCACCGCCTCCCTGTCTCCTCCAGCGCTTGCCCAGCCGACCTAGTCGAACCCCGCAGCGCCTTGGCCGACCTCGCCGGAGCCCTAGTCGACCAGCACCCTCAGCCCAGAGCCGCCTAAGTTGTTCGCCGCCCTCCGCCTGACCAAGCAACCCGGCGAGCTCCTCCGGCCAGCACCGGCGAGAAGACCGAAACCCTAACCCTATCTACAGTGGACACTGTGTCGTGTTGAGCCAAGTCGCCTCGCGGACACGGAAAAACCCAGTTCTGCGGAGCCCTGTTCAGGTACCTTTTTTTCTCTCCTCGTTGCCCCATTTTCTGTTCCGTCAGTTGTGATGCGTAGACTGTGTAACCCTCTCGATGCTCGTGTAACCCGCCCGGTGTGTCGTGTCCAGTAGTGATCGCGAACTGCGATCCAAAAACAGGAAAATCAATATCCCATTTTCTCCCGGAACTGAGTACGCCCCGCCAAACGGGACGACTTGGTCGCGTGCGGTCTTCACCGAAAGGTGCGTGCCGTTGATACGGACGTGCGAGATTTCGCAGAAGTTGATTTGGATGTGCGTGCACACCGAAATCAACACGTATCCGCCGACAATACCCTGTATCGGCCTGTTCTGGAATATATTGTAACTTCGTGTACACACGTCGGATCGAAAAAAAACTTGCGCCATCGGACTCGTAGCAATACGCTGGTCCTGTGACCCAAGTTTGGTTCGATTCTGAGAACGTTGACAAAATCGCGTATCGTGGGCCCCACGGCTCCACTTGACGGGTGATTTTGTGATCGGCTCATCGGAATCCAGTTCTGGAAGTTTCGTTGGGTTCGTATCATCATTCTGGACTTGTTGACACTAAGTTTGACAAATTTGGAGAACATTGGTTCTGACATATTTTTCGGTGCAAAGCGGCCCACATGTAGACCTCGCTTTGACCAGAAACTGTCATTTTTGCCCCTGTGTCCAAATTGGACTCAAGGACAGGCATTTCTAACTATTTAATATTTTTTGAATATGATGGTGATGTCTATTTCAGCAACCAGAGGAGTACCTGCAAATCCTGCTGCTGCCAGAGCTACAGTTGGAGTCAGAACCCCAGGCAAGTGTACCTTGCTAACCTTGCAGTTCTTGTTACATAATTCCATGATTTATTTATATGTTAGTCATGCTTAACCTAGGATCGTGTGACTTACTTGGCGTCCAAATAATAGTCGAATGCCAACACCGGATGCGACGTTGTGTAATGTCACCTAGAGATGGATATCGACACCCTTTTACATTCTCGTACTTGTCTTATCAAGTACATCATAACCCAGGACACCTGACACTATTCATGTGATAGATTCTTTCTAAAATATTCAAGGTGATTCTGTGTAGGTTGCAGGTTTCATGACAGTAATTATATTCATAGACATTATATGACTTGCTGTATTAGTTTTGATCTTGCGTGTCATGGACATGAGACGTGTGATTATATTAGATGGGGAGAGACACACAGGCTACAGGCTGATTATATATATATAAAATCCTTATTAATACGGTGCTCAAGACTCTAAAATCGAGCTTGACCCATTACGTGATATTACTGCTACCGACTCCCCGACATAGAGCTTGTAGTGGTTTCAGCCTGAGTTCTAGTGATGCTCTCATCTTGCATATCACTTAGCTGGTTATATAGTTTACCCTATTGTTTCATTTATTGCTACACTGTATTTATTTTGGCATGAGTTATTTTGTACCTTCCTATGTCCACTGAGGACCTAGATCTTAATTATGTTTTGGGGCTGGGTTTATCCATTGGTGTGTACTGCTGGCCATTGCCACGTGTCCAGTCCCTCGATATTTTGGGGCTGGGGTGTAACATGATTTTTGTGGTGGCCCATACAGGTCGACGACTAAATTGCTTCGGTTTCAACTTAGGGACCGAGAAAACCTGCAATAAGAATAGGATAAGTTTTTAGGATCTCATCCACTTGCTTGAAACATTCTTGATATCTATATCGGATTCTAATTTATTTCTTGACTTGCATCCTGCCTTGATTCCTGTGCGCCTCTTATTGTTTATTTTGGTTGCAAAATTATGGATCCACGAGCAAACGACGAGAATCCTACAAGATCATCACGAGATGATGTGATAACCAATGAAGATAAAGTGACACCAGTTGACGAAGGTCAATCAGCTCAACAACGCAGTCAAGTAAGTCAGCATGCCACGAGAATCCAGCAAGATGACCTTCCACCATCGGTGCAGTTTGCTCCACCAATGCCTACCATTCCACAAGGACAGGTTATGGACGAACAACAAATATTTTGAATATTTTACGCGATGATGCAAGCCCATCAGAAGATTCATCAAGAAGCCCAGCAAAACCAAGCGGAGAAGTTCATCGACAGATTTAGCTCTGAGCTACGGAAGTTAATCAGCTCTGTTGCAACTACCTTAGACGCGGACGTTCTTGCTGCAGCATGACCCATGGAGTGCATCACAAGGATAGAGTCCAGCCAGAAGCGGCCATATGCATCAGCACCAGACCAAGCACAACAAGAAAGAGTTACAAAGCGACCACAGATGAATCCACCGCAGAGAGCATCTACACCACTTGCACTAGTCCTTCCTACTTGTCACTACTGTGGCAAGGTAGGCCATCTCGCTAAAGAATGCCGACTCAGATTGGGACTATGTTTATCTTGCGTATCCAAAAAGCATTTGGTAAGGGATTGCCCTGAACGTCGAGAGAAAGCATTGGTGATTCATCAACCAGCCACCTCAGCACCAGCCGGAGCACCACAGGAAGAAATTATAAAGAGTTCTCACCTGCACTAGCCACCAGAAGCATCTCCGCAGTCACTGCCTATCTGTCAGTATTGTCGTAAGCGAGGCCATATTGAGAACGAGTGTAGACGCAAAAGAAAATTATGTTTAGCTTGTGGATCCAGTCAGCATTTAGTGAAGAAATGCCTTGAGCGTCGAGAAGGAGCACTAATGGTAAACCAACAAGCGTTACCAAGGCCAGCCTCTCCAGCATTGGAAGCACCATAAACGAAAATTGGAGAAGTCAGACCACCAGCCCCAGGAGGGTATCAGCCGAGGCCACCCTTGGCACCACAAGCAACACTCTTCCAACAGGCCCAGCAGCAGCAGAGGAATCGACCGCGAGGATGCGGACAAGCGTTCGCGATAAATTTGGAGGATGCGCAGACTCTTTGAGTAGCTAATGCGCGTAAGTTTTCGTAGTTATCTCGTCTAGTATTATTTTAGCTCGTGCATGATGGTTCGTGATCTTAGCCTTAACCTGGTAGTTTTTAAACTTGCTAATAATTGATAACCTAGTATGATCTTAAGTGATAACCTAGTTTTCTAAAACTGTAGTTTTCTAGATTTCTTTCCTCTGGAAATTGCATAATATACATTGCCTAAGGAAATAATTTTTCCTATGTATTTTCTTAAACCCTCAACCTTGATTCTCCTTAATAGTAATGTGCTTCAAATAATGTTTATAACTGTGTCATCTCTGTTGACCGGTTATTCTTTGATTGTGAGGACGCAATCCTCTTAAGGGGGGTAGATTGTAACCCCCTGATATTTCAGGAATTTTTAAAATGGATTTTTACAATTTTCTGGAATTTTTTGGGATTTTTAACTGATTAAAACTAAGGTATTTTGTAATTAAAAAATTTCAAATGATGTTAAATAATATTAAAATATTATGAAAATAATATTTTTAGGTGTAAAATGAAAAAGTAGGCATAGGATAATTTTCCAGAAATTTATTGGACCCCGAAAACATTTTTAAAGTCCTAAAAACCAAGTTTTAATAAACCAAAATAAACCCTGAATTAAACCCGATTTAGTTGAACCAAACCAACCCGAACCGTGCTAAACCAAACCGGACTGAACCCAATTCTTAACGGGTCGGGTCGGATCCGAATTGAACCCGACCCGGACCCGTTAACCCGATCGAAACCCTAATCTGAAATCCTTTACTGTTCTGGTTACCCTATTTAATCCCCCGCCTCGACGCCGCCTGAACCCTAACCCCGTCCGCCTCGACCACCACCGTCTGAACCCCCAGCCGTCGTCTCCGGCGAAGCCCTCTCCCCTCGCCGTCCTCCGCCCCTCTCCCAGAGCCGCGCCCCGACCTCGACGAAACCCGTAGCCGCCTCCGTCTCCCCGAGCACCCAGCCACCTGTAATCCCCCTAATTTTTAAAATTTGATAAATTAGAATTTTTCCCAATTTACTGTAATTTTTTGAGATTTTCTGGAATTAAAATCAAGGTATTTTATAATTAAAGAATTTTTAAATGTTAATAAATAATATTATAATATTATGAAAATAATATTTTATGGTGTAAAATAAAAAACTAGACATAGGATAATTTTCTGGAAATTTATTGGACCCCCTCCATCGGTCGACCCGCCGCCTGTTCGCCTCCCCGCGCCGCTCCGGATCCCTGCAACGGCCGCCGACGCCCAGCTCCTCCTCTCCCCTCCTGCACCGGCCGCCCGCTTCACCTCCTTCTTCCACCTATAAAACCTCTCCGCCTCCACTCCCAGCCACCCTCCGCCCGGCTCCCTCGACCACTCCTCCGACACTGGAACCCCTCGCCTAGCTCCACCCTGCCCAGCCCTAACCCTCCTCCGTTCCTCCGCGAGTCCCTCCCAGCCGACCACCTCGCCGCAATCTCTAAGCCGCCCAGCCCCGAGTGCTCTGCCAGCGAGCCGGCCGCTCAGCCCTCCGGCCAGCAGCGCCTCCTGGCCGCCCTCCTTCGCCTCTGCCCGACCTCCGCGGAGCCACCGCCCTCTCCTCCTCCTTCCTCCCTGCAACTCCAGCAGCCTCCGCGACGTCCCCGAGCCACCACCGGCTTTGCCTAAGCCGCCCAGCCCTTCATCGAGCCGCCTGGTCAGCAGCAACTTTCCGGCGAGTCTCCGTCGATGACCTAACCCTAACCCTAGGTCGCAGAGGACACGGCCAAACACAGGACACGTGTCGGACACGAAGAATTCACAGTTTCCCGGAGCCCTGTTCAGGTACACGTATCTCCCTGCTCATTTACCCATTTTTTGTTCCGTCAGTTGCATCGCGTAGCCTGCATGACCCCCTCAGTGCCGGTGCAACCCGCTCGGTGCATTACGTCCTGTGGTGATCGTGAACCGCGATCCAAAAACAGGAAAAACAACGCCCTGTTTCACCCCGGAACTGAGTACGCCCCGCCAAACGGGATGACTTGGTCGCGTGCAGTCTTCACCGATACGTGCGCGCCGTTGATACGGACGTGCAGGATTTCGCAGAAGCTGATTCGGATGTGCTTGCACACCGAAATCAATGCGTATCCGCGGACACCGCCCCGTATCCGACTTTTCTGTATCCCGCTGTAACTTAGTGTACACACGTCGGATCGAGATAAAACTTACGCCAACATACTCGTAGCAATACGCTGGTCCTGTGAGCCAAGTTTGGTTCGATTCTGAGAACGTTGACAAAATTGCGTGTCGTGGGCCCCATATGCTCCACTTGACGGGCAATTTTGAGAACGGCTCATCGAAATCCAATTATGGATGTTCCGTTGGGTTCGTATCATCGTTCCTGATTTTTTGACACTAAGTTGGACAAATTTGGAGACCTTTGACCCTGATGCATTTTTCGGTGCAAAGCGGCCCACATGTGGACCCCGCCTTGACCCCGAAATGTCGTTTTTGCCCTTGTCTCCAAATTGGACTCAAGGACGGACGTTTTTAACTGATTGATATTTTCTGGATCTGATGGTGATCTTTGTTTCAGCAACCGGAGTACTGCCTGCAAATCCCGCTGAAGTCAGAGCTACAATTGGAGCCGGAAACCCAGGCAAGTGTACCTTGCCAATCTCTGCAGTTTTTGCTATTTATTTCCTTGACATATATACTTGTTTTACATGCTTGACCTAGGACCGTGTGACTTACTTAGCGTCCGATTACAGTCGGGTGCCAACACCGTACGCGGTGTTGTGTAAAGTCATCTAGAGATGGATACCGAGACCCTATACTTCTCGTACTTGCCTTATCAAGTACTTTATAACCAGGACACCTGACACTATTCATGAGACAGAATCATCCTGAGATATTCATGGTGATTCTGTATAGGATACAGTTTTCATGACTTATTCCTTTGCTTAGATATTATATGACTGGATGCATTAGTTATGATCATGTATGGCATGGACATGAGACGTCGTGGACATGAGATGCATGATTACATTGGGTGGAGAGAGTCACACAAAACTACAGGTTGATTATATATTATGTCGGCGTCTTAGTCTCACTACGAGCTAGACAACCACATGATATCACTGCTACCGGCTCCCCGACACAGAGCTTGTAGTAGTTTCAGCTTGAGTTCTAGTGCTGCTCTCATATTGCATATCACATAGTTGGTTATGTAGTTTACCCTATTAGTTCATTATCTGCTGTACTGCATTTATTTTGGCTTGAGCTTTCTTGTACCTTGCTATGTCCCCTGAGGACCTGGATCCGGATTATGTCCCCAGGTTTATTAGACGAGATCGATTTCGAGGTATACAGAACATGAGCTTTAGCAGGAGCAGAAGCAGGAACAGGAGCAGGCACTGGAGCAGTACCAGATCCAGCAGTCGAGTGACTTCTACGGTATCTTCTGAGTATATACTGTTTCTATACTCAGATTATTTGCTGATATCTTCATTCTTGTATCTTGACAGTTGTATCAGACTTATAATGGGTTTGTTCCATGATTTATGTACTTGTGACTTATTGTTGATGGTTATTTTCTTTTGTTGATTTTGATATATTCATTCTGTGGATGAGATTAGTAGACCCTGATTATGGTTGTAATAACAGCTTAAGTATGCCCCGATGGATCCATTAAATTGGGTTTGTCCATCGGTGTGTGCTGCTGGCCATTGCCACTTGTCCAGTCCCTGATATTTTGGGACTGGGGCGTGACATGATTTTTGTGGTGGCCCATGCAGGTCAACGAATAAATTGTTCGGTTTTAACTTAGGGACCGAACAGGCCTGTAATAAGAATAGGATAAATTTTAAGGATCTCATCCACTTACTTGAAACGTTCTTGATATCCGTATCGGATTTGAATCAATTTCTTGAATTGCATCCTGCCTTGATTCCTGTACGCCTCTTATTATTTATTTTTGTTTGCAGAGTTATGGATTCACAAGCAAATAACGAGACTCCTGTAATATCACCACGAGATGTTGTGGTAACCAATGAAGATAAAGTAACACCAGTTGACAAAGGTCAATCCTCACAACAATGCAGTCAAGTGAATCAGCATACCCCGAGAGTTCAGCAAGATGACATTCCACCATCGACGCAGTTTACTCCACTAATGCTCGTAATTCCACCAGGGCAGGCTATGGACGGGCATCAAATATTATAAATGATCTACGCAATGATGCAAGCTCAACAACAAATTCAACAAGAGGCTCTGCGTCATGAGGCAGAGAATTTGAGGAGCGGCATAGTAATCGCACTAGAGCAGGCAGATTTACCAGCAAGACGGCCAACGAAGGGTTCTATCGCCGATTTTCGCCAGCTGAAGCCTCGTACCTTCTCAGGAAAAGAAGAGCCCACAGAAGTTCATGAATGACTCACCAATACTCAACATCAATTAGAAGCAGCTGAGCTTCCAAGGGAACGTTGGATGACTGCCGTCAGAATGTAGTTGACGGACAATGCACATCACTGGTGGCTATCTGAGGAGACACGGCTCGGACCAGACCGAGTCAGTTGGGAAGAGTTTTTTAGACTCTTTCAGGAGATGTACATTCCAGCCATCGTTCGATCAGAACTTCGGGACAAGTTCAATCGCCTCACTCAGGACAATCTAACAGTGGAAGAATACAACGCGGAGTTCATTCGTCTAAGTCGCTTCGCCCCAACATTGATCCCGACAGAAGAAGAGAAGGCTGAGAAGTTCTTTGATGGACTAAACATTGAGCTACAAAAACTAATTGGATCCGTTGCTCCCACATCTTACTCGGACGTCCTTGCTGCAGCCCGACGCATGGAGCGCATCACTAGAAGAGAGATCAGTCTGAAGCGATCGTCCACATCAGCACCATCCGGAGCACCACAAAAAGAAGTTGTAAAAAGACTTCACATTCACCAGCCACCAGAAACATATCCACAGGCAATACCTGTCTGTCCATATTGTTGCAAGCGAGGCCATAAAGAGATCGAGTGCAGACGGAAAAGGAGATTATGTTTAGTTTGCGGATCCAGTCAGCATTTAGTGAAGGAATGTCCTGAGCGTAGAGAAGTAGCATCAACGGTAAATCAACAAGCGTTACCAGTACCGAGGCCAACCTATCCAGCATTGGGAGCACCGCAAACGGAAGTTCAAGAAGTCCTACCACCAGTTCCAGGAGGGTATCAGCCGAGGCTACCTTTGATACCCCAGGCACTACTCTTCCAGCAGGCTCAGCAGCAGCAGAGGAATCGACGGCAAGGATGCGGACAAGCTCTGACGATGACCTTGGAGAACGCGCAAAATCGTGGAATAGCTAATGCGCGTAAGTTTTTGTAATTCTGTTTCTAGATTTGCCTTAGTTCGTGCCTGTTGGTTCGTGACCCTAGACTTAACTTAACAGTTTTAACTTGCTAAATAATCTAGAATATTTTATAATTGTTAACCTGATATGTTTTAAAAGATAACCTGGTTTTCTAAACTATAATTTTCTAGATTTCCTACATTTGGGAAATTTTATAACTTTTAATGCTTAGGGAAATAATTTTTCCTAGGTGTTACTCTCAACCTTGATTCTCTTTGATTTTGATGTGCTTCGAACAATGTTTGTAACCGTGTCATCTCTGTTGACCGGTTATTCTTTGATTGCGAGGACGCAATCCTCTTAAGGGGGTAGATTGTAATTCCCCTGATTTTTAAAAATTGATAAATTAGAATTTTCTCCAATTTACTGTAATTTTCTGAGATTTTTTGGAATTAAAATCAAGGTATTTTGTAATTAAAAGATTTTTAAATGTTAATAAATAATATTATAATATTAGGAAAATAATATTTTATGGTGTAAAATAAAAAATTAGACATAGGATAATTTTCTGGGAATTTATTGGACCCCGGATGGACTTTAAAAGCCCTAAAAACTAATTAATCAATTAAACCAAAATAAACCAGGGTTTATTTGAAATAAACCAAACCAAACCAATAGTTGAACCAAACCGGTTTATTTAAACCAAAATCCTTAGCGGGTCGGATCCGGGTCTAACCCAGACCCGACCCATTAGCCCGACCCGAACCCGCATCCTGGATAGTGGATCGGGCCGGATCCGCTAGACCCGACCCGACCCGCCACCAACCCGACCCGCCACCAACCCGACCCGCTCTCTTTCTTCCCCAAACCGTTCAACCGCCCGTTGGCCTCCCCTCTGCCGGCCAACCCGCCGCCTGTTCGCCTCCCCGCGCCGCTCCGGATCCCTGCAACGGCCGCCGACGCCCAGCTCCTCCTCTCCCCTCCCGCATCGGCCGCCCGCTTCACCTCCTTCTTCCACCTATAAAACCTCTCCGCCTCCACTCCCAGCCACCCTCCGCCCGGCTCCCTCGACCACTACTCCGACACCGGAACCCCTCGCCTAGCTCCACCCTGTCCAGCCCTAACCCTCCTCCGTTCTTCCGCGAGTCCCTCCCAGCCGACCACCTCGCCGCAATCTCTAAGCCGCCCAGCCCCGAGTGCTCCGCCAACGAGCCGGCCGCTCAGCCCTCCGGCTAGCAGTGCCTCCTGGCCGCCCTCCTTCGCCTCTGCCCGACCTCCCCGGAGCCACCGCCCTCTCCTCCTCCTTCCTCCCTGCAACTCCAGCAGCCTCCGACGACGTCCCCGAGCCATTCCCGGTCGCCAGTGCCGCCCGCTCGAGATCCGGCCGACCCAGCCCCGGCCGAGCCGCCAACGGCTTCGCCTAAGCCGCCCAGCCCTTCGTCGAGCCGCCCGGTCAGCAGCAACTTTCTGGCGAGTCTCCGTCGATGACCTCACCCTAACCCTAGGTCGCAGAGGACACGACCGGACACAGGACACGTGTCGGACACGAAGAATTTGCAGTTTCCCGGAACCCTGTTCAGGTACACGTATCTCCCTGCTCGTTTACCCATTTTTGGTTCCGTCAGTTGCATCGCGTAGCCTGCATGACCCCCTCAGTGCCCGTGCAACCCGTTCGGTGTATCACGTCCTGTGGTGATCGTGAACCGCGATCCAAAAACAGGAAAACCAACGCCCTGTTTCACCCCGGAACTGAGTATGTCCCGCCAAACGGGACAACTTGGTCGCGTGCGGTCTTCACCGATACGTGCGCGTCGTTGATACGAACGTGCGAGATTTCGCAGAAGCTGATTCGGATGTGCGTGCACACAGGAATCAATGCGTATCCGCGGACACCGTCCCGTATCCGACTTTTCTGTATCCCGCTGTAACTTAGTGTACACACGTCGGATCGAGACAAAACTTGCGCCAACAGACTCGTAGCAATACGCTGGTCCTGTGAGCCAAGTTTGGTTCGATTCTGAGAACGTTGACAAAATTGCGTGTCGTATGCCCCATAGGCTCCACTTGACGGGCGATTTTGAGAACGGCTCATCGGAATCCAATTCTGGAAGTTCTGTTGGGTTCGTATCATCATTCCTGACTTGTTGACACTAAGTTGGACAGATTTGGAGACCTTTGACCCTGATGCATTTTTTGGTGCAAAGCGGCCCACATGTGGACCCCGCCTTGACCCCGAAATGTCGTTTTTGCCCTTGTCTCCAAATTGGACTCAAAGACAGACGTTTCTAGCTGATTGATATTTTCTGGACCTGATGGTGATGTTTGTTTCAGCAACCGGAGTACTGCCTGTAAATTCCGCTGAAGTCAGAGCTACAATTGGAGCCGAAAACCCAGGCAAGTGTACCTTGCCAATCTCTGCAGTTTTTGTTATTTATTTCCTTGACATATATACTTGTTTTACATGCTTGACCTAGGACCGTATGACTTACTTAGCGTCCGATTACAGTCGGGTGCCAACACCGTACGCGGTGTTGTGTAAAGTCATCTAGAGATGGATACCGAGACCCTATACTTCTCGTACTTGCCTTATCAAGTACTTTATACCCAGGACACCTGACACTATTCATGATACAGAATCGTCCTGAGATATTCATGGTGATTCTGTATAGGATACAGTTTTCATGACTTATTCCTTTGCTTAGATATTATATGACTGGATGCATTAGTTATGATCCTGTATGGCATGGACATGAGACATCGTGGACATGAGATGCATGATTACATTGGGTGGGGAGAGTCACACAAAACTACAGGTTGATTATATATTATGCCGGCGTCTTAGTCTCACTACGAGCTAGACAACCACATGATATCACTGCTACCGGCTCCCCGACACAGAGCTTGTAGTAGTTTCAGCTTGAGTTCTAGTGCTGCTCTCATATTGCATATACATAGTTGGTTATGTAGTTTACCCTATTAGTTCATTATCTGCTGTACTATATTTATTTTGGCTTGAGCTTTCTTGTACCTTGCTATGTCCCCTGAGGACCTGGATCCGGATTATGTCCCCAGGTTTATTAGACGAGATCGATTCCGAGGTATACAGAACAGGAGCTTTAGCAGGAGCAGAAGCAGGAACAGGAGCAGGCACTGGAGCAATACCAGATCCAGCAGTTGAGTGACTTCTACGGTATCTTCTGAGTATATACTATTTCCATACTCAGTTTATTTGCTGATATCTTCATTCTTGTATCTTGACAGTTGTATCAGACTTATAATGGGTTTGTTCCATGATTTATGTACTTGTGACTTGTTGTTGATGGTTATTTCCTTTTGTTGATTTTGATATATTCATTCTATGGATAAGATTAGTAGACCCTGATTATGGTTGTAATAACAGCTTAAGTATGCCCCCAATGGATCCATTAAATTGGGTTTGTCCATCGGTGTGTGCTGCTGGCCATTGCCACGTGTCCAGTCTCCGATATTTTGGAACTGGGGCGTGACATGGTTTTTGTGGTGGCCCATGCAGGTCAACGAATAAATTGTTCGGTTTCAACTTAGGGACCGAACAGGCCTGTAATAAGAATAGGATAAGTTTTAAGGATCTCATCCACTTGCTTGAAACGTTCTTGATATCCGTATCGGATTCGAATCAATTTCTTGAATTGCATCCTGCCTTGATTCCTGTATGCCTCTTATTGTTTATTTTTGTTTGCAGAGTTATGGATTCACAAGCAAACGACGAGACTCCTGCAATATCACCACGAGATGCTGTGGTAACCAATGAAGATGTAGTAACACAAGTTGACGAAGGTCAATCCTCACAATAACGCAGTCAAGTGAATCAGCATACCCCGAGAGTTCAGCAAGATGATATTCCACCATCGACGCAGTTTACTCCACCTATGCCCGTAATTCCACCAGGGCAGGCTATGGACGGGCATCAAATATTACAAATGATCTACGCAATGATGCAAGCTCAATAACAAATTCAACAAGCGGCTCTGCGTCATGAGGCAGAGAATTTGAGGAGCGGCATAGTAATCGCACTAGAGCAGGCAGATTTACCAGCAAGACGGCCAATGACGGGTTCTATCACCGATTTTTGCCAGCTGAAGCCTCGTACCTTCTCAGGAAAAGAAGAGCCCACAGAAGTTCATGAATGGCTCACCAATACTCAATATCAATTAGAATCAGCTGAGCTTCCAAGGGAACATTGGATGACTGCCGTCAGAATGCAGTTGACGGACAATGCACATCACTGGTGGCTATCTGAGGAGACACGGCTCGGACCAGACCGAGTCAGTTGGGAAGAGTTTTCTAGACTCTTTCAGGAGATGTACATTCCAGCCATCGTTCGATCAAAACTTCAGGACAAGTTCAATCGCCTCACTCAGGACAATCTAACAGTGGAAGAATACAACGCGGAGTTCATTCGTCTAAGTCGCTTCGCCCCAACATTAATCCCGACAGAAGAATAGAAGGCTGAGAAGTTCTTCGACGGACTAAACATTGA
Source organism: Iris macrosiphon (assembly GCA_036927795.1). Classification (NCBI taxonomy): domain Eukaryota; kingdom Viridiplantae; phylum Streptophyta; class Magnoliopsida; order Asparagales; family Iridaceae; genus Iris; species Iris macrosiphon. Next base: position 56,518,161 of record JAYESA010000015.1, read on the forward strand.
GCTACAGAAACTAATTGGATACGTTACTCCCACATCTTACTCAGACGTCCTTGCTGCAGCCCGACGCATGGAGCGCATCACTAGAAGAGAGATCAGTCTGAAGCGATCGTCCACATCAGCACCATCCGGAGCACCACAAGAAGAAGTTGCAAAAAGACTTCACATTCACCAGCCACCAGAAATATCTCCACAGGCAATACCTGTCTGTCCATATTGTCGCAAGCGAGGCCATAAAGAGATCGAGTGCAGACGAAAAAGGAGATTATATTTAGTTTGCGGATCCAGTCAGCATTTAGTGAAGGAATATCCTGAGCGTAGAGAAGTAGCATCAACGGTAAATCAACAAGCGTTACCAGTACCGAGGCCAGCCTATCCAGCATTGGGAGCACCGCAAATGGAAGTTCAAGAAGTCCTACCACCAGCTCCAGGAGGGTATCAACCGAGGCCACCTTTGATACCCCAGGCACTACTCTTCCAGCAGGCTCAGCAGCAGCAGAGGAATCGACGGCAAGGACGCGGACAAGCCCTGACGATGACCTTGGAGAACGCACAAAATCATGGAATAGCTAATGCGCGTAAGTTTTTGTAGTTCTGTTTCTAGATTTGCCTTAGTTCGTGCATGTTGGTTCGTGACCCTAGACTTAACTTAACAGTTTTAACTTGCTAAATAATCTAGAATGTTTTATAATTGTTAACCTGATATGTTTTAAAAGATAACCTGGTTTTCTAAACTATAATTTTCTAGATTTCCTATATTTGGGAAATTTCATAACTTTTAATGCTTAGGAAAATAATTTTTTCTAGGTGTTACTCTCAACCTTGATTCTCTTTGATTTTGATGTGCTTCGAACAATGTTTGTAACCGTGTCATCTCTGTTGACCAGTTATTCTTTGATTGCGAGGACGCAATCCTCTTAAGGGGGGTAGATTATAATTCTCCTGATTTTTAAAAATTGATAAATTAGAATTTTCTCCAATTTACTGTAATTTTTTGAGATTTTTTGGAATTAAAATCAAGGTATTTTGTAATTAAAGGATTTTAAATATTAATAAATAATATTATAATATTATAAAAATAATATTTTATGGTGTAAAATGAAAAATTAGACATAGGATAATTTTCTGGGAATTTATTGGACCCCGGATGGACTTTAAAAGCCCTAAAAACTAATTAATTAATTAAACCAAAATAAACCAGGGTTTATTTGAAATAAACCAAACCAAACCAAACCAATAGTTGAACCAAACCGGTTTATTTAAACCAAAATCCTTAGCGGGTCGGATCCGGGTCTAACCCAGACCCGACCCATTAGCCCGACCCGAACCCGCATCCTGGATAGTGGATCGGGCCGGATCCGCTAGACCCGACCCGACCCGACCCGCCACCAACCCGACCCGCTCTTTTTCTTTCCCAAACCGTTCAACAGCCCGTTGGCCTCCCCTCCGCCGGCCGACCCGCCGCCTGTTCGCCTCCCCGCGCCGCTCCGGATCCCTGCAACAGCCGCCGACGCCCAGCTCCTCCTCTCCCCTCCCGCACCGGCCGCCCGCTTTACCTCCTTCTTCCACCTATAAAACCTCACCGCCTCCACTCCCAGCCACCCTGCGCCCAGCTCCCTCGACCACTCCTCCGACACCGGAACCCCTTGCCTAGCTCCACCCTGTCCAGCCCTAACCCTCCTCCGTTCCTCCGTGAGTCCCTCCCAGCCGACCACCTCGCCACAAACTCTAAGCCGCCCAGCCCCGAGTGCTCCGCCAGCGAGCCGGCCTCTCAGCCCTCCGGCCAGCAGCGCCTCCTGGCCGCCCTCCTTCGCCTCTGCCCGACCTCCCCGGAGCTACCGCCCTCTCCTCCTCCTTCCTCCCTACAACTCCAGCAGCCTCCGACGACGTCCTCGAGCCATTCCCGGTCGCCAGTGCCGCCCACTCGAGATCCGGCCGACCCAGCCCCGGCCGAGCCACCACCGGCTTCGCCTAAGCCGCCCAGCCCTTCGTCGAGCCGCCCGGTCAGCAGCAACTTTCAGGCGAGTCTCCGTCGATGACCTAACCCTAACCCTAGGTCGCAGAGGACACCGCCGGACACAGGACACGTGTCGGACACGAAGAATTCACAGTTTCCCGGAGCCCTGTTCAGGTACACGTATCTCCCTGCTCGTTTACCCATTTTCGGTTCCGTCAGTTGCATCGCATAGCCTGCATGACCCCCTCAGTGCCCGTGCAACCCGCTCGGTGCATCGCGTCCTGTGGTGATCGTGAACCGCGATCCAAAAACAGGAAAACCAATGCCCTGTTTCACCCCGGAACTGAGTACGTCCCGCCAAACGGGACAACTTGGTCGCGTGCGGTCTTCACCGATACGTGCGCGTCGTTGATACGGACGTATGGGATTTCACAGAAGCTGATTCGGATGTGCGTGCACACTGGAATCAATGCGTATCCGCGGACACCGCCCCGTATCCGACTTTTCTGTATCCCGCTGTAACTTAGCGTACACACGTCGGATCGAGACGAAACTTGCGCCAACAGACTCGTAGAAATACGCTGGTCCTGTGAGCCAAGTTTGGTTCGATTCTGAGAACGTTGACAAAATCGTGTGTCGTGGGCCCCACAGGCTTCACTTGACGGGCGATTTTGAGAAGGGCTCATCGGAATCCAATTCTGGAAGTTCCGTTGGGTTCGTATCATCGTTCCTGACTTATTGACACTAAGTTGGACAGATTTGGAGATCTTTGACCCTGATGCATTTTTTGGTGCAAAGCAGCCCACATGTGGACCCCGCCTTGACCCCGAAATGTCATTTTTGCCCTTGTCTCCAAATTGGACTCAAAGACAGGCATTTCTAGCTGATTGATATTTTTTGGATCTGATGGTGATGTTTGTTTCAGCAACCGGGTACTGCCTGCAAATTCCACTGAAGTCAGAGCTACAATTGGAGCCGGAAACCCAGGCAAGTGTACCTTGCCAATCTCTGCAATTTTTGCTATTTATTTCCTTGACATATATACTTGTTTTACATGCTTGACCTAGGACCGTGTGACTTACTTAGCGTCCGATTACAGTCGGGTGCCAACACCGTACGCGGTGTTGTGTAAAGTCATCTAGAGATGGATACCGAGACCCTATACTTCTCGTACTTGCCTTATCAAGTACTTTATACCCAGGACACCTGATACTATTCATGATACAGAATCATCCTGAGATATTCATGGTGATTCTGTATAGGATACAGTTTTCATGACTTATTCCTTTGCTTAGATATTATATGACTGGATGCATTAGTTATGATCCTGTATGGCATGGATATGAGACGTCGTGGACATGAGATGCATGATTACATTGGGTGGGGAGAGTCACACAAAACTACCGGTTGATTATATATTATGCCGGCGTCTTAGTCTCACTACGAGCTAGACAACCACATGATATCACTGCTACCGGCTCCCCGACACAGAGCTTGTAGTAGTTTCAGCTTGAGTTCTAGTGCTGCTCTCATATTGTATTTTACATAGTTGGTTATGTAGTTTATCCTATTAGTTCATTATCTGCTGCACTGCATTTATTTTGGCTTGAGCTTTCTTGTACCTTGCTATGTCCCCTGAGGACCTGGATCCGGATTATGTCCCCAGGTTTATTAGACGAGATCGATTCCGAGGTATACAGAACAGGAGCTTTAGCAGGAGCAGAAGTAGAAACAGGAGCAGGCACTGGAGCAGTACCAGATCCAGCAGTCGAGTGACTTCTACGGTATCTTCTGAATATATACTGTTTCCATACTCAATTTATTGGCTGATATCTTCATTCTTGTATCGTGACAGTTGTATCAGACTTATAATGGGTTTGTTCCATGATTTATGTACTTGTGACTTGTTGTTGATGGTTATTTCCTTTTGTTGATTTTTATATATTTATTCTGTGGATGAGATTAGTAGACCCTGATTATGGTTGTAATAACAGCTTAAGTATGCCTCGATGGATCCATTAAATTAGGTTTGTCCATCGGTGTGTGCTGCTGGCCATTGCCATATGTCCAGTCCCCGTTATTTTGGGACTGGGGCGTGACACCACTGCCTCCCTCTCTCCTCTAGCGTCGTGCCCAGCCGACCTAGTCGAACCCCGCAGCGCCTTGGCCGACCTCGCCGGAGCCCTAGCCGACCAGCACCCTCAGCCCAGAGCCGCCTCAGTTGTTCGTCGTCCTCCGCCTGACCGAGCAACCCGGCGAGCTCCTCCGGCCAGCACCGGCGAGAAGACCGGAACCCTAACCCTAGCTACAGTTGACACTGTATCGTGTCGAGCCAAGTCACCTCGCGGACACGGGAAAACCCAGTTCTGCGGAGCCCTATTCAGGTACCCTTTTCTCTCTTCTCGTTGCCCTATTTTTTGTTCCGTCAGTTATGACGCGTAGACTGCGTAACTCTCTCGATGCCCGTGCAACCCGCCCAGTGTGTCGCGTCCTGTGGTGATCGCGAACTGCGATCCAAAAACAGGAAAATCAATACCCCATTTTCCCCGGAACTGAGTATGCCCCGCCAAACGGGATGACTTGGTCGCGTGCGGTCTTCACCGAAAGGTGCACGCCGTTGATACGGACGTGCAAAATTTCGCAGAAGTTAATTTGGATGTGCTGCACACCGGAATCAACGCGTATCCGCCGACAATGCCCCGCATCGGCCTGTTCTGGGATACGTTGTAACTTCGTGTACACACGTCGGATCGAAGTAAAACTTGCTCCATCGGACTCGTAGCAATACGTTGGTCCTGTGACCCAAGTTTGGTTCAATTCTGAGAACGTTAACAAAATCGCGTATCGTGGGCCCACGGCTCCACTTGACGGGCGATTTTGTGATCGGCTCATCGGAATCCAGTTCTGCAAGTTCCGTTGGGTTCGTATCATTGTTCTGGACTTGTTGACACTAAGTTTGATGAATTTGGAGAACATTGGTTCTGACATATTTTTCGGTGCGAAGCGGCCCACATATGGACCCCGCTTTGACCAGAAACTGTCATTTTTGCCCCTGTGTCCAAATTGGACTCAAGGACAGGCATTTCTAGCTATTTGATATTTTTTGAATCTGATGGTGATGTCTATTTCAGCAACCGGAGGAGTACCTGCAAATTCTGCTGCTGCCAAAGCTACAGTTGGAGTCAGAACCCCAGGCAAGTGTACCTTGCCAACCTTGCAGTTCTTGTTACATAATTCCTTGATTTATTTATATGTTGTTCATGCTTAACCTAGGACCGTGTGACTTACTTAGCGTCCGATTAATAGTCGGGTGCCAATACCGTATACGGTGTTGTGTAATGTCACCTAGAGATAGATATCGACACCCATTTACATTCTCGTACTTGTCTTATCAAGTACATCATAACCCAGGACACCTGACACTATTCATGTGACAGAATCTTCCTGAAATATTCAAGATGATTCTGTGTAGGTTGCAGGTTTCATGACATAGACATTATATTCATAGACATTATATGACTTGTTGTATTAGTTTTGATCTTGCGTGTCATGGACATGAGACGTGTGATTACATTGGGTGGGAAGAGACACACAGGCTACAGGCTGATTATATATATATATAACCCTTATTAATGCGGTGCTCAAGACTCTAAAACCGAGCTTGACCCATTACGTGATATTACTGCTACCGGCTCCCCGACACAGAGCTTGTAGTGGTTTCAGCCTGAGTTCTAGTGATGCTCTCATCTTGCATATCACTTAGCTGGTTATATAGTTTACCCTATTGTTTCCTTTATTGTTGCACTGTATTTATTTTGGCATGAGTTATTTTGTACCTTGCTATGTACCCTGAGGACCTGGATCCGGATTATGTCCCCAGGATTAGCAGACGAGATCTATCCCGAGATATACGGGACAGGAGCAGGAGCAGGAGTAGGCACTGGAGCAGTACCAGATCCAGAAGATGAGGTTATCGCCGAGGATTTCTCCTGAGTATATGCTTTATCCATACTCAGTTTTTGTTGTTGTTATCTTTATTCCTGTATCTTGACAGTTGTATCAGACTTGTTATTGAGTTGTTCCCCGATTTATTTACTTGAGACTTGATGATGTTTATATTTCACTCTATTGATATTGCTATATTTATTCTGTGGATGAGATTAGTAGGCCCTTATTGTTGTACTACAGCTTAAGTGCATCCTGATGGGTCCATTAAATTGGGTTTGTCCATCGGTGTGTGCTGCTGGCCATTGCCACGTGTCCAGTCCCTCGATATTTTGGGACTGGGATGTGACAATATATATATATATATATATATATATATGTGTGTGTGTGTGTGTGTGTGTGTGTGTGTGTGTTTTAACATAAGTATTCAAGGGATTTTTATATTACCATAAAATAATTTCATAATGTGAAAAATTATGAAATAGGTCATAGGTTCATATTCCAAGTTGCAAAAGAACATATCGGTTCCAATAAGTTTTAAATTCATGATTCTAACATGGCACACTATTAATATACTAGCAAAATAATTAAAGTTATAAAAAAAGTTGTTGTCCGAAAAAGTATTTTGGACATTATTGGATGTTCTTAAGACTGGGATGAGAAAATGTCACAGACTAGTAAACTTGAGTTGTACAGAAAATCCTAGAATGGGTTTCGTAAACATTTCAAAGCCATATTTGTCACTACCGCTTTTCGGAAGAGGTATATTTTTTGTCTTTTTCTATTATTGGTAATATTATAATATTGGCATTTTAAAATTTATTATATTAAATGGTATTTCATAATTATTTAGTTATGGTGCATGTTATATATTATTTATTATAGTATTTAAAATATTGTTAGCATGTTATATTATATTTTGGACTTGTGTTAGTGGGCCTAACTAGACTAGACTTGACTCTTGAACCAACAATTTATTAGTTTAGACTTGAGCCCAACTTCTTAGCCCATTTTATTAAGTTGGTGATTTAATTAGTCAAACCATTAGGAGTAGAACCTTCCTTCTTAATCCTTTCCTTCATGACAAGCCAATAAGGACCTTTTAGTCATTTTATAATTACTTGCACCCCAAGTAGGGGGTCGGCCACTAAGTGGAGAGAGTCTCTCTCTCTCTCTCTCTCTTCATTTTATTACACTTCCAAATTCTATATCTAGAATTCTCTCCCCAATTTTCTTTATTTCCTACATCAAATCCCTACCAAATTCCTTCCTAATTCATTCATACTTCACCATTGGAGACTCTAGAAGCAAGGATGAGACAATGATCTATATTTTGGAGAAATTTGCACAATTTGAGGCTTCTTTGTGTTCATTGGAGACTTTTATTGGAAATCTAATCTCCAATAGGTATAATTCAGTTTTTTTTCTTATAATAAGACTCTAAATCTGAAGTTTAATCATTAGAAACCCACCTATTAACTAGGGCTACCCATAGGAAGAAGAATTGACTACTAGGGAACCCTATTGTGAATGTTATGATGTATTTTGAGCCCAATTTGGGGGAAATCCGAGTTTGGTGCACCATGTATTTGTCAATTGGACCAAATTGACATATGTTTGGTTGTGTAAGACTAGTGGCGTATCCACAATTGGATACGTGTAGGCCGTATCATGCCAATTTAGTGATACGGGTTGATTTGGAAATTTTTCCTTCAACACGGGTGCCCCACACGTGTCAAATTATGTCATCACACTTGGAATAGCTTGCTAGCACTTAGATTAGACTCTAATCACCATTTAGAACTTGTTGGTAGGCTTTGGGTTGATTTTGGATTAGTTTGGGGTGCATATCATGAGTGTATCCTAGCGTATCGCATGTGGGCACCCCAAGTGTTTGGTAGAATGCCTATTGGTCTATTTTAGCTCTAGTATTCATTTTGTACATGTAATATATAGATATTCATAGTGAGTTGCTATATATGTAACTATATGTTTGTATATATATATATATATATATATATATATATATATATATATATATATATATATATATACATATACATATAGCCATGTGTGTGTGTGTGCATTGTGTTTTTAGTTAGTGTGAGGTGGATTAGATTGTGTATGGATTCGGTGTGTGTGTGTTAGTAGTGTGTATGTGTAGGTGTATGTATATGTGTGTACAGGTGTGTGTGTGGAGTTCAGATTGGAAGAGAGGGAGAGAGAGGTTTGTCCAGATTTGGGTTTAGTTAGGGGCAACAGCAGCAGCATTAGATCTACTGCTAGTGCAAAAAATAAAGGGGAGGCTTTATGCTTTGGTATGGATCAAGTGCAGACTTTGCATTTCACTTTAGGTGCCAGGTAAGAGTTGGGATATTTTGCAGTAGCATAGCAAAGCATAGGCTCGGACATCAGTGGGAATCAGTTATGGGTGTTTGGGATTAAAGGGAAGGCAGTTATGTACACTGTGAGCTCGAGGGCAGTTCCAGACAACTGTGTCTGATAGGTTGAAGTGCTAAGTGAGGATAGTGAGGTGTTAAGGTTCCAGGTTTAGCTAGGTGTATCAGAGATAAGATTTATAAATATTGTATAGGTGATATATGTATATGAATATATCTATGTATTGGTATGGGTGTAGATATACTAGAGAAGGGGGTGTTACCAAGACATGCAATAGCAGCAGCAACATTGCTGCATGTTCTGGTGTTGGGCTCGGATCTGTCAAAGACCAACAGTAGCAGCCGTGCACTTAGAGCATTGTCGTGCAGTGCACTGCTGTTAAGACACCAACAACAGCTGTAAGGAAGCAAGAGGGGTGATGTTGCACATTGGTTGGTATCAGAGTTGTTGAAGTATCTCAGTTGTAGACCTATGTGTATTAATATTGCATCAAGAGTAGATTGATATGTATGTATGTGAATGCATGTTTGATTGGATAGGGTTATATAGATGTGGATTTGTGTGTGGAGGGGGAAGCTCACTGTGACTGCAGGTATTGTGGACTGCAGTTCAGACACTGCACATATTTGTGCATTATTGAAAGGGTATTACAGTAGCCTGTGTTCACCAGTTGAGGGTGCAGTGGCAAGTTGGTTGTTGAGATGGAGGCCAGATGTGGGTAGCAGATCAGTGTGGCATTGCAGTAGGACTAGGACAGCAAGTGGAGCTCGAGTGAGCAGGTTCAGGTATTAGCATCAGATTTGGGGAGGAGCTTGGCAACATCTGAACCGGTACATCAATGTATCAGTTGTGTTGCCTACAGCAGCAGTTGGTTAAGGGTGTATTCTATGAGTATCAATAGGAATTAAATGTGTATCCTTGGTGTGTATTAAGAATAAATGTTAAGTATCATAGATGGTTTTGCACCAAGATTTTAGTTTTGAGTATATCAAGGTATAAGTGAGAAGAGCATTAAGTGAGGTCAAGTTATAGTAGATACTAGCTAAGTACGGTATAGATATTAGGATATTGATATAAGGTATTGGCTTTGAGTCAAGAGTGAGATTTTGGTTAAGGTACTATTGATACCAAGGTAATGGGTAGTAGGTATTGGCATAGTAATAGGCTAGGTGTTAACTAGTTATGGATTGATACTAAGGTGACTAATATAAGGTATATTGTATATAGTATTGTGTAACTTATATATATAAGATATTGATACTAATGTAACTTTTGTGTTAGCTATAACTAGTATAACGTAATAAGTATATTACCTAGTATTATTAACTAGTATAAGATATATATAATATTTGATAAATAGGGTATCTTAATACCTAGTATTAGCTAATATGAATTGTATCATTAAGATACCAACCCAAAACTCATATATAGGCTAATACAACCTAGAAATGGCTAGTTTGACCAAGTTCGACTATTTTGACCTAGAGTTGACATAGTTTGACTGTTTTGGCCTAGTTTGACCTAGAAGTGACTTGAAGACCTAGAATTTAATTAGTTTAACTTCTTTATCATTGCAAAACATGTGTTGATGTTTCTATATTTATGTCCTTGATGCACTATTACAGAGACCATTGATACTTCACCCAGATTCCAGGCAAGTACATTCTCTGACAGTTTTTCATTTATGATATCTTCTATGTTTGTTGTATCTAGTGTAGATATCCTTGATTTCTTGACACGTGATTACACGGATTGGTATTTTCTGGATCCTGTCATGAGATATTATTTATTGTGTATCTTGTGCAAGCCTTATGACTCTTGTGCATGCATTATGATTCTTGTGCATGTATAGACACTGATTCATGAGAAGGAGGGCTCTATTCTCATAGAATCCTGTGTCGTAGAGTGTCATGGTTGGATCCATTGTACCAGTCGGGGGCGGGGAGTGTTAGTGTAGATATGTGATCATACCTCCTTGTGCATGTCTTGTTCCTTGTGAGTATTAATCATACACCGCACGTATGATTAACCAGGCCATAATCCTTGTGCAAATTCTTAAGTCGATCACATGTGAAAGCTAGTACTCACTCACTGAACGAGTTGTATTTCTTGACTCTTATATATGATGCTCATATACCTTGTATTTATTTCTCGTATTTCTTATCTTGTATGTTTCCTACCATGTTCTATTCATCTTGTATATGCTCTCTATTTACTGTTACATACTCTTTATCATTTATTGAAACTACTGTTAGAGGTATACATCGCTCCTTTCCTGATTGGATAATATTTTTCAGTGATTGTTGTGCTCTCTATTCCGGGATTTCAGAGTGATGTTATAGACAGGACTTCTCTTACACAGTGGACTTGAGGTGACATTGTAGAGATCTAGTTAGTGTCCCTTTTTTTATATCTTGTCTAGTTTTCTTTCTTTTAGAATGATTATTTGAGTTATCTTTCTTGTTCATTCTTTCTTTAGATTATTGTAATTTAGTACATGATAGAACTAGTCATATTAATATGATTGATAGATAGATATGATGACCTAGACAGCGTTCTACTGCCGATGTTGCGACGTAGACTGGACATACCCACGTACTCGTGCCCCGGTCATGCTGGTGCGGGTCATGACACATTTTTAATGGTGGTCCATGCAGATCAGGCTTCGTAAGTTGTGAGATATCGTGGTAGTACAACAATTTAGTTGTACTATTGCGAGCCTATAGGATATATGATATAGGATATTAGGATGAGAATACTCAATCACAAATTAGGACTTCTTGAGAGATTCCTGGGATGACCCTTGATAATCTTATTTTAAACTCCAATTTAAAATCTTTTTTCGTATTTTCGTTCGCTCTCACTTGTTGTTGAATTTGATTCTTGATGATCGGTTGTTGAATTTAATTCTTGGTGTTCGTTGTTGAGTGTGATTTCATATCAAGATGAATTTTACGGACTAAATTACGGTATCTTCTGATGACATATATTGATGAGGACAGTGAGAAAAGTAAATGTCTGCTTTGGTTATGGAACCTCGAGTTTATCGCAGCCATATTAGCTGGCATGGCAGAAATGTAGGGACTTGACTTCGGATGTACATATCTTAGTTATAAAATTTAGAATTTCTTATAGCTATACTAGTCAGCACAACGAGGATTCTAGACGATATGATTATAGAGGTGCATACCTTAGTTATGGAATCTATCGTTTATCGCAGCTATGCTTACTGGCGTGACGAAGATTCTGAGTATCATAATTTTGGACAGACGCGTATGATTATCAGATTGTATCTTAAATTGATTCTTAACATATCATCTCAATTCCTTTCCACTCATGTTATTATATAGTTCTGTTCCACCATCTTTTAGCTTAGGAATAGAGTTGCCTTCAGTTCCTTTAGTCCAGTTCCTTTTAGAGCTTCATTTTATTAGGGTTCTTTGATAATGTAATAGTTTGTGACTTGTAATTAGGTCTGTGTCTTGAGTATCAGTATTGATTATTGAGAGTGTGGCTTGTGAGTTTGTAAGTGGTTCTTGGTTGGGCATGTGAGCAATAGGCATCAATCTAGAGATAACACATAGCGTAGAACCTTGTAGCAATAGTTTTATGATAGGTGTCAGTATAGTTAGTATCAGTACTATAGGTAGAAGGGGGAGTAGAGAGTATCAGTGGTGGTTCCATGAGTTAGTATCAGTATCGGCATGCATGCTCTGGATAGTCATAAATCTGGTAGTTGGGTGAGCCATGTAACAATTAAGTATCACAGAATTGTGTTGAAAATCAATGGATCATGATATTCTATAGAGTGGTTGATACATGAGTATGTCAAGAGTAGAGAAATGTATATTCATGAGGGGTATTAGTGAGTGTGTCGTAGTAGAGTGGTACCACTAGGTATAGAGGAGAGTGGAAGGGAATAAGAATATATTGTGCTAAAGTAGTAGAATTTGTGTTACATGTGAAAGTAGAGCATTGATGTGAATAGCTAGGAGTGCATCGATATATGACTAGTGATGAGTATATCACTTGATTTTGAGGCTGTTGATGTATTAGGTAGTGAGGTATGGTGGAAGAATGAAGTACAGTGTCCAGAATGATAGTAGTATTGGGATGAGCTATTGTAAGTAATAAGAAGTTAGTGCCCTAGAATATTAAAAACAGATGATATGTATAGTTAGGAGTTATTGTTTTTGTACCTAGAGTGCCTAGAGAGAGTAGCAGTATTCAGAGTACAACAAAGTTTAGTTGAGTGATGTATTAGTATCAGTAAATATCTTGGGTGATCATATTAGATTGATGTATCAGTTAATATGAATAGAAAAATATTTGAAAGTAAGAGTACAAGTGATCTAGGCAGTATAAGAGAGAGGCAATATATATATATATAAGTAAGTTTAGTAGGTATAATACCTTGATAATTTTGAGTATATAAGTCATATGTATCAGGGAATAGTACGAGGGGTATAATGATACCAGTGAGATGTCATGGTGTCGTAATGGCTAGAAGGTATTTGTGTATGTATTATGATACTAATGTATAGATGAGAACCCTAGAGTGATTAATAGGTGTTAGAGTATTAGTTTGCACCAAGTATCAGGATAGGAGGAGTACCCTAGTAACAAGAGCCAGAGTATCTCAAGTATTATTAAAGTTTAGGCGAACATTTTAGTGACTAGTATATTAAGTATAGAGGAGAAACGAGAGTAACCTGGTATGAGGATGTCATCTAAAGCGCCATATAAGAGTTAGTGTCTTGTGTAGACAATATTAAGATATGAGTAGGCATCCTATTAAGGATATTCAAGATGGACAAGGGAGTATCAATAAAACATATGATTGAAAATGTATGCAAGTATTTCTTGCAAGAGAATCGCTGAAAAAAATTTGGTAATTACAAGAACTGAAACAGATAAAAGAAGATAGTATTCTAGAGGTGTTAGTATAGTATCCTGGGTAGTCTGTGCCAGTGAGTTAAGAGTACTCATGGCCTAGAACCATATATACCATTAGTATTAGAAGTTGTAATCCTTGACATCAAATATTCTGGCTAAGTTGATGATTAGTGAATGATTGATGTGTAAGAAACTAGGCCACCGGTGGTATAGCAGATTATCCCGCACCAGCAGAGGGAGACACCCCAGCGGGGCATGACTTTTTACAATGAGGGTCAAAAGGACCAATGCTACAGATATTGGGTTAGCAGGTTCTGTTCATCTAGTTGATCTGTGTGATACCTGGTGGATTATAGTTGCCTTAGTAATTTGTGCTATGGTATGTGGAAACCTTGATAGAGACTGAAATTCAAAATAGTTAGAGACTATATCCAAGTATGGTTGCTCTTTCAGTAGAATGGTAGGATTATATGTTATATAAGATAGGACTGTCTTGGACTATGATTGTTGGAGGTTTGACCGTAGTAGGATTTGCATGAATAGGTTATAACTGGCCCAAGAGAGAGGGATGGGGGTTTTAATTTTGAGGACGAAATTCTTCTAAGGGGGTAGACTTGTCACTACCGCTTTCCGAAGAGGAATATTTTTATCTTTTCCTATTATTGGTAATATTGTAATATTGGTATTTCAAAATTTTATTATATTAAATGGTATTTTATAATTATTTATTTATGGTGCATGTTATATATTATTTATTATAGTATTTAAAATTTTGTTAGCATGTTATATTATATTTTGGACTTGTGTTAGTGGAGCTAACTAGACTAGACTTGACTCTTGAACCAATAATTTATTAATTTAGACTTGAGCCCAACATCTTAGCCCATTTTATTAAGTTGGTGATTTAATTAGTCAAACCATTAGGAGTAGAACCTTCCTCCTTAATTATTCCCTTCATGCCAATAAGGACCTTTAGTCATTTCATAATTACTTCACCCCAAGTAGGGGGTCGGCTACTAAGTGGAGAGAGTCTCTCTCTCTCTCACTTTATTTTATTACACTTCCAAATTCTAGATCTAGAATTCTCTCCCCAATTTCTTTCATTCCCTACACCAAATACCTACCAAATTCCTTCATAATTTATTCATACTTCACCATTGGAGACTCTGGAAACAAGGATGAGGCAAGAATCTATATTTTGGAGGAATTTGCACAAGTTGAGGCTTCTTTGTGTTCATTGGAGACTTTCATTGAAAATCCATCTTCCAATAGATAAAATTAAGTTTTTCCCTTCTAATTAGACTATAAATCTGTAGTTTAATCATTAGGAACCCACATATTGACTAGGGCTACCCATAGGAAGAAGAATTGACTACTAGGAACCCTTATTGTGAATGTTATGATGTATTTTGTGTCCAATTTGGAAGAAATCCGAGATTAGTGCACCATGTGTTTGTCAATTAGTCAATTGGACCAAATTGATATATGTTTGGTTGTGTGAGACTAGTTATGTATCCATAATTGGATACGTGTAGGCCGTATCATGGTAATTTAGTGATACGGATTGATTTGGAGATTTTTCCTTCAACACGGATGCCACACACGTGTCAAATTGTGTCAAGACACTTGGAATGGCTTGCTATCACTTAGAATAGACTCTAATCACCATTTAGAACTTGTTGGTAGGCTTTGGGTTGATTTTGGATAGGTTTGGGATGTGTATCATGAGCGTATCCTAGCGTATCGCAAGTGGGCAGCCAAGTGTTTGGTAGAATGCCTATTGGTCTATTTTAGCTCTAGTATTCAGTTTGTACATGTAATATATAGATATTCATAGTGAGTTTCTATATATATATATATATATATATATATATATAACCATGTGTGTGTGCATTGTATTTTTAGTTAGTGTGGGATGGATTAGATTGTGTATGGCTTCAGTGTGTGTGTGTGTTAGTAGTGTGTAGGTGTATGTATATGTATATGTGTGTGCAGGTATATATGGAGTTTAATTTAGAAGAGAGGGGGGAGAGGTCTGTCCAGATCTGGGTTCAGTTAAGTGCAACATCAGCGGCATTAGAGCTACTGCTAGTGCAGTAGATAAAGGGGAGGCCTTATGCTTTGGTATGGATCAAGTGCAGACTTTGCATTTCACTTTAGGTGACAAGTAAGAGTTGGGGTATTTTGCAGTTGCATAGAAGAGCATAGGCTCGGACATCAGTGGGAATCAGTTGTGGGTGTTTGGGATTGAAGGGAAGGCAGTTATGTACACTGTGAGCTCGAGTGCAGTTTTAGACAACTGTGTTTGATAGGTTGAAGTGCTAAGTGAGGATAGTAAGGTGTTAAGGTTCCTGGTTTAACTAGGTGTATCAGAGGTGAGATATATATTGTATATGTGATATATGTATATGAATATATTTATGTATTGGTGTGGGTGTAGATGTACTAGAGAAGCGGGTGTTACCTGGACATGCAACAGCAGCAGCAACATTGCTCCCTGTTCTGATATTGGGCTCGGATCTGTCAAAGGCCAACAGTAGCAGCAGTGCACTTAGAGCACTGTCGTGCAGTGCACTATTGTTAGGACACCAACAGCAGTTGCAAGGGAGTAAGAGGGGTGATGTTGCACATATGTTGGTATCAGAGTTGTTGAAGTATCTCAGTTGCAAACCTGTGTCATAATATTGCATCAAGTGTAGATTGATATGTATGTATGTATGTATGTATGTATGTATGTATGTATGTGTGATTGGATAGGTTTATATAGATATGGATTTATGTATGGTGGGGGAAGCTCACTGTGACTGCAGGTGTTGTGGACTGCAGTTCAGACAGTGCACACATTTGTGCATTATTGAGAGGGTATTACAGTAGCCTGTGTTCACCAGTTGAGGGTGCAGTGGCAAGTTGGTTGGAGAGACGGAGGTCAGATGTGGGTAGCAGATCAGTGTGGCATTACAGTAGGACTAGGACAACAAGCGGAGCTCGAGTGAGTAGGTTCAGGTATTAGCATCAGATTTGGGGAGGAGCTTGGCAACATATAAACTGGTACACCAATGTATCAGCTGTGTTGCCTATAGCAGCAGTTGGTTAAGGGTGTATTATGTGAGTATCAATAGGTATTAAGTGGGTATCCTTGGTGTGTATTAAGTATAAATCTTAAGTATCATAGATGGTATTGCACCAAGATTTGAGTTTGGAGTATATCAAGGTGTAAGTGAGAAGAGCATTAAGTAAGGTCAAGTTATGGTAGATACTAGATAAGCAAGGTATAGATATTAGGATATTGATATAAGGTATTGGATTTGGGTCAAGAGTGAGATTTTGGTTAAGGTATTATTGATACCAAGGTAATGAGTAGTAGGTATTGGCATAGTAATAGGCTAGGTGTTAACTAGTTATGGATTGATACTAAGGTGACTAATATAAGGTATATTGTATATAGTATTGTATAACTTATATATAGAAGATATTGATACTAATGTAACTCTAGTGTTAGCTATAACTAGTATAAGGTAATATGTATATTACCTAGTATTATTAACTAGTATAAGATATATATTAATATTTGATAGATAGGGTATCTTAATACCTAGTATTAGCTAATATGACTTGTATCATTAAGATACCAACCCAAAACTCAGATATAGGCTAATACAACCTAGAAATGTCTAGTTTGACCAAGTTCGACTACTTTGACCAAGAGTTAATCTAGTTTGACTGTTTTGGCCTAATTTGACCTAGAAGTGACTTGAAGACCTAGAATTTAACTAGCTTAACTTCTTTATCATTGCAAAACATGTGTTAATGTTATATTCCATATTTAGGTCCTTGATGCACTGTTACGGAGACCGTTGATACTTCACCCCGGATTCCAAGCGAGTACATTCTTTGACAGTTTTCTGTTTGTGATATCTTTTATGTTTCTTATATCTAGTGTAGATATCCTTGATTTCTTGACACGTGGTTACACTGATTGGTATTTTCTGGATCCCGTCATGAGATATTATTTCTTGTTTATCTTGTGCAAGCCTTGTGACTCTTGTGCATGCCTTGTGATTCTTATACATGTATAGACACCGATTCATGAGAATGAGGGATCCCTTCTCATAGAATCATGTGTCGTAGAGTATCATGTTTGGATCCACTGTACCAGTTGGGGACGGAGAGTGTTAGTGTAGATATGTGATCATACCTCCTTATGCATGTCTTGTTCCTTGTGAGTCTTAATCATACACCGCACGTATGATTAACCAGGCCATAATCCTTATGCAAGTTCCCAAGTCGATCACATGTGGAAGCTAGTACTCACTCACTGAGCTAGTTGTATTTTTTGACTCTTATATATGATGCTAATCTCCCTTGTATTTATTTTCCATATTTCTTATCTTGTATGTTTCCTGCCATATTCTATTAATCTTGTATATGCTCTCTATTTACTGTTACATAGTCTTTATCATTTATTGGAACTGCTGTTAGAGGTGTACTTCGCTCCTTTTCTGATTGGATAATCTTTTTCAGTAATTGTTGTGCTCTCCATTCCGGGATTTCAGAGTGATGTTATAGACATGACTGCTCTTACACAGTGGACTTGAGGTGACATTGTAGAGATCTAGTTAGTGTCCATTTTTTATATCTCGTCTAGTTTTCTTTCTTTTAGAATGATTATTTGAGTTATCTTTCTTGTTCATTCTTTCTTTAGATTATTATGATTGAGTACATGATAGAACTAGTCATATTAGTATGATTGATAGATAGATATGATGACCTAGACAATATTCTACCGTCGATGCTGCGGCGTAGGCTGGACGTACCCACGTACTCATGCCCTGATCATGCTGGTGCATGTCGTGACAATATTGACCACTTTGGGCTCTAATTTTTAGTTCTTCTTTAGAATTTAACATATACACTGAATAATGATTCTAGTTTAGTATACATACGTACATGGGTTCGACTACTATGGTGGTTTTAAGTTTCTAGTAATTCAGAAGTTGCTGAAATACAAAATTCCAAGTTTTGAGTAAAGTATTACCAAAACTTGAGAGTACATATTATTAATTAAATAAATTTTTATTATATGTGTATATAATGATTGCTATCTTAAAATAAGACATTTGGTATTCAAGCTACTATATATTATATTTTCCATATTTCAACTTTTGTTATCTAAAGTGTTTATGGACTTTTATGATTTCTGACTTGTATGGAGCTTTGGACGCGTGTAGAAAAATCTGGATCAGTGCTAGTTACTAAAATAGCTAATTGCTAAGGTAAACTATAAAATTTGGTAAGAAAGTTGCCCTCTATTCTTACAAAAATTATTGTTACTGTTATTATAACTGTGTGTTTGTCGGTGTTGAGTTGTTCCACCGAAGGGGTCGGTGTACCCAGAAAATTCTACCGAGGGTTGCTCCGGGTGTATATTATAAATTGTAAAAATTTTGGGCTCCAAAATACAAAAGGAGACTCTGCCAAAAAATTTTAAAAATTCTAGATATACCAATTTCAGAAAATCTGAATAAATTGGTTAGTCTCTATTTCAAGATATTTAGAAGTTATCTGTTTTAGGCTCAAACTCTAAAAAATTTAGATTCCGGATTTAGAATATAAGATGCGTAGGACACACTTTGCACATGCACAAAAGAGCAACAAAAGTTTCAATGTTTCACATTCCAAGATAAGGTGTACCAATTTCTATATTTTTTGATTGGTCCTACCAAATAGAATGTTACTGTTTAAACATGATGCCATGAGCACACGAAACTGATACTTGATTGGATATTTAATATTTTTTGATAAGACGGAACTATTTGTCGAACGGTATCTTCGTAAAGCATGTGGTAATTGACGCATGAAACGAGATATGAATCGGACCTGTAATTCAACTTAATTGTATGTTAGATAGGATTTGTTTGTGAATTATAGAATTACATTGGGGCGGAAGAGAACATTTGGATCACACCGACGAACTCTTTGCAATATTAATTATTTTAAAAAGTAATGTTGATCAGTAGTTTCGGTATACGTATGGCCAATGATGACCGGGGTGAGGCTTAGCTCACTTATTTTCTATAGGATCCGAATTCTTGAAAGAGATCAAGATTCGACAATTGTGTATATCCAATGTTGACATGTTTTTCGAATTATTGAAAAAGTTCAAGATATTCGACAATTGTTTATATTATCACATGATCCGAATTCTTGAAATAAAATAAAAAAATTGACAATTGTTTATATAATGTGTTATCACATTTTAATGTGATTCAATGGTTATTATAGTGATACAATGATGTTATACCTGTGGAACTGGATTCTAAGCACCGTCCATCCAGAGAATTTACTTGATCCCAAGTTTATGGGATTATTGTCGAGACAATTGATGTTGGCGGTGATCCAAAAGTGTTCTCTAAATTATTTTTTGCATATAGAAAAATTGTTTGTGAATGTGCTCGTGATTTGTGATTTGGACACTAAGTAGAATAAAATTATGGAAAAGTGTGTGTGTGGATTATGATTTGGACATTAAGTAGAATAAGTTGCTATAAGAGTTGGAACATCAGTTTCGAGATTTTATTATAAGGAGCAAGAACACCCTACTTCATAATGATTCGCTAAATTGTATCTAAGGAATTTACTATTTCATTTTCTCTATCATGAAATTCAAGAATCAAATCATTTTCATATTCTCATTTTACTTTCTTTTTTTTCGTTATTGACTGAGGGCTTGCATGTCGTTTGACGACCTAGTATTGTTCACTAGATTTTGTAGAGAACATATTCAAGAAAGCTACCGTTATGCCTTGACGAGGAGCTGGAGGACAAGAACAATATGTCGCAATGGAAGATGATTGAATTGGAAGCCGAATTTTATTTTCATCATGTAATAAGGTATTAAGGTGTTATATGTATATTGGGATAAATGTTGTAATTGGGTAGAATAGCCCATTTCTTATTTATAGATTTAGAATATCCTTTATCAAGAATATTATTTATTGTATTAAGCAAATTATGACCTGTAATACACATATCCTAGAATCTTACAGGCGACAATCGTGAGTATGGATATTGGAGTATTCGTATGTCGTGTAGCTTGGGGATGATGTTACGTAATCGGCTTGTCGTATTTTCGGAGCGGGGCGTGACATTACCTAACGAAGATCCTTGACCACCGGTACTTAGCTGTGTTTGTGTAGCCTGCAGTGTGTCTTTGCCATAGCAACTTTCGTAGTGTCTTTTTAAAGTGTCCATGCCAGCATTTTTTTTTTTTTGTAAGGGGGCTTACATTTCTTACATTCCGCAGCTTTAGGTATTAATTTTTGATCTTTTGGATCTAAAATCGGTGCGCTCTCACTATCAATGACAAATATTTTTGTATAATATTTTCATAAAAAAGATTGTTTCCTATTGGCAGTATTTATAGCCGTGGCCATACTCCTAACTTCAGGAGGTGGCATTTGTGTCGGTGGCGCAGAATCAGAAATATGATTATTTTCAAACATATTATTATTATTATCTTAATTTTTAATGGGTTGGTTTGAACCTTGTCCATCCATATTTAACAAAAATATTTTTTTCAAAAAATATTAGAACTAAATTAATTACTTCTCTAGCAAGAGAGAGAGAGAGAGAGAGAGAGAGAGAGATGGGGGGTGGGGAAGAAAAATCTCAAATCAGAAAAAAAAAAAAAAACTATTATGTAATATTATAGTTACTTGTAACGACTGCTAGAAGCCTCCAAAAGAAATCGCAAGAAAATGCATTGAGAGGGAAGAAGTTGGACTCTAGTAATTGTTTTGCTTCTAAACTTTGTAATTGCCTTACTTCTAAAGTTTGTAAGAGAGGGAAGAAATTTAGTTGTGTTTATTTTTCATGAATTATGCAGTATTTATATGACTTTTTTGGATCCAAATGATCCCAAAAACCCTCAAAAAATACTTGTTATAATGGATATTTTGGTCATTTTGCTAAAAATACCAAAATACTCCTAAAACGAAAAAAAAAACTACCACTAAAACGGCTATATTTAAAAAAAAATTCCAGCCAAACCGGACCTGAACCGGGCCGGTCAAACCGGGCCGTCCGAATTCGGCTCGGCCCGAACGGAGCCGACAACGGGCCGGGCCTGCGAGTCGGATCCTCCGACCCAGCCCGGACCCGTGGGGGGGAGTGGGCCAGAGCGGGCCGGTCCTTTGACCGGATCTCGGACCAGATTTGACCGGACTGGGCCCGGGCCGGATTCCGGACCGCCTGTCCTTTACATATATTATTTCATTATTATATATCTTCTGTTTTTTCGGATTATTACTTAGTTTGAAATTTAAGACAAAATATATACTATACCGAACTCAACTGGCTCTTGTGGTCAGTGAGAAGAGGTATAACCTCCCTGATTGGGCGGAGGTCTCGGGATCAAATAACGGAAAAAGTGTGAAAACAGTGGACCCAAATAACATGCAACGCAGCGTACGTAAATTTTTGTACGTATCGTCGGACATCTCAAAAATAAAAAGACAAAATCTACACTATTGAAAAATATCTCGAAAAAAGAAAAGAAAAAGAAAAGCATTTCTCGAATCTTGAAAAAGGAAGATTAGTAATCTAAAATCAGGACTTCATGGAGTTTATCCTCCGTACTAAATACTAAACAATAATGAGCAGATCCTTATATGTGAATGTGAACGTTACATGGTAATTTTTATGACCGGAAATTGCATAAAAAGCATAAAGTTTGAACAAATTGTATTTTGAAGCCAAAACGTCCATCGAAACAACGTAATAAATAATTTAGTTATTTTAGAAAAATACAATAAAAAAAGTCCTTCATAAGAACTTTTTTTGTACATACATACACTAAAAACGTCCTTTTGTTGATCGTTTTTTGTGTATATTAAATCTAAACCCATTAGCAATCCATTGTAGTGGAGTTGGTTAGGATACATAGCTCTCACCTGAGAGACTTGGGTTCAAGGACCGACAACAAAATAATTTTGACTTTTTATTTATAATTTTCAGTCATTTTGTAAGTATTTAAAAAAATATTTGTTAAAAAAAATTCTTCCAAATGACATTTTTTTAACAATTATGTAAAAAAAAAATTGCTCTTTTGAACGACGTTTTCTATACATTTTCCATAGAAAATGTCTTTCTTTGCATAACAAAAAAAAAACGTCCTTCTGTACGACATTTTGGGTCTCTTAATATAACTTTATCAAACTTTATACTCTCGGAGCAATTTTATGAAAGTTTGATGTTCTAAATGTAATTTTCTGTTCTGACAAGATAGGGGAACCAGGGAAAAATTGCATTCTCAACTATATCAAGATATTTATTAATTTCCTTCTTCATCATCAATGGTGGAATAGAGCTGAGACATTGCAACTGATAATTATGTGACATTTTATTGTTCAAACTAGAACGTGTGGTCTTCCTCTTATTAGGATGGCAGAAGATCATTGATCGACCTACTAAAATGTATTATTTTTTTTATTTATAAAATGATAAAAGTTGAAAAATAATGGCCCCAAAAATATTCAATACAGTTTGCATAAAATCTCAAACATTACGTCGGCCCTAAACGTTGTGCCGAAAATTAAAAAAAAAAACAACAATTGCCGGGCAAATTTAAACCAAAGTTTCAAGAATATGGATCAATAAACTGAAAATTATGGATTAATAAACCTAGGCGATTGATGATCCCGACAGGCATGAATCAAAGTTTCATGCTGGCTTGTTTGACCAGATCTCGCAAATGGTCGACCTATTGGATTGGGTAGATTCGTTCTATATTATAAGAAAAAGGTTATTTATTTACCATGGCCTAAATTAGTTAATTAGCACATTACTGGACTAAATTTAAGCATTTTTCGTATATAATTGGTCATGGCAACAAACTTTGCTAGACTTCAACAAAAATACCAAACAAAAAATACCCATGTTAGATCAAGGGCAGATGACTTACGATGCATTTCATATCTCGACATGATAGTAAAATAGACCATAGTCACCATACAATGTACAGACAGATGAACTCAGCCGGTCACTATCTATCTATCTATCTATAACTATCATCAAACAATATTCCATTATAATGCTGTTCGCAGTACGACTAATCAGTACTCTTCATGTGTTGCCATAATAAAGTTCATTCGCAAAGCTGAGGACGTTGCACAAGAATAACATTTTCTCTTAGCTATATTTTAGCAGCTCCCGCTTTGATTGAATGATTGAGCCATATTCACCAAAAATGGTGTATACCACAAAAATAGAATAATAATATAGCTACAAGCTTAAAGCACAAAAACATTTAATTTTATTCAAGACACTAACAATAAGGCATCAAAGTAGGACTAAATTGCTGTTGATAGAAAATATTGTTGAATAGCACTCCAGAATTTAAAAAAAGAATATAATTTAGAAGATTGCCAAAACAAGATTCAAAGGCTAAATAAGCTACAAAACTACACTGTCAACTTGAGTGCCTAAGAAACTTAGTCAAAGAGACTGAAACCCATATCATCATCACTTTCCTCCTTCGGTTCTTCCTGAAAAAGAAAAAAACAAGGAAAAAAAGAAGGGAAAGTTAATACAATGAAAAAGAGTATATGATAATAACAGTAAGAATACATCAAAGAGAAAGGGAAAAGGTTTTCATTGGTGATGTAGTGGGGCTTCAAAGAGGCTCAACTTTCACACTTACTTCGAACAATGTTAACGTGCATACAAGTATATACCAACCCAGTATAAACATTTATGCTAGATAATATAACATGACAACAGTAGAAACCGTATTCACAGCCACAACTATCGCCAGATTCAACCCAATTGGTAGACAGACCACTACAACTTTATTAATCTACGGAGCTGCAAATCTTTAAGCCTAACTATTGGCCAAAACTAATAAGCTACTTAAACTTTATCCTTATACCCGACCAGTGGACCTCTGACCAGTTTCGGTTGGGAACTATTCTACCGGTCAAAACAGTCAACTATGAGAATGTTTCAAATAGCAGGAAGAGTGGTTTATCATGTTCATTGCATTTGGTTTTACTCTTTGAGTTTCTTGCAAAAGGTTTAACCAGAAACATCAAAGTTCATTATGAACAAAAAAAAAGTAATTTACACCAAAACATTTTTCTTATCAATGAGTCAAATGTTTTAAGTGAAAATTTGATGCCAGAAACTTGATCTGATCCTCACAAGCCAATTAGCTACAATTTAAGAACTAGATGAGAGATCATAAGTTGCACATTTTTAGCAATAAAACTAAAGTATGTTTTTCCCTAAATTAACTTGGTAAAAAAAACGTCTCAAGGAGTACCACAACAGTAATTGCTGCTGTTGAAAGAAAACATTGTATCTTGCTATATTCTCAAAATATATAGGATATCAAATAATAATATTAAGTTTCTATGTGTTTCACAGGTGTGCAATCAACAATATGTTATTCTCTGGGAGCCATACTTTCAAGGAACGTAAAAATCAGGAAGAAAAAAAAAAGTTTGATGTCAAATGAAAAGTTCTTCTAAGCAAATAATCTAGATAACACCGGGAAACTAAGCAGCTAACCTTCTTCTCTTCAGCAGCAGGAGCTGCGGCGGCAGGAGCAGCAGCACCAGAAACAGGAGCAGCAGCCGCAACTGATGCACCACCACCTAAACATAGCAGACAAATTTAAAACAATTGTAAAAAAGAAAATGTTCCACAAGAAAAAAGTAGTAAACATGTCCTCACCAGATCCAACATTCAAAATAAGATCTTCAATATTTTTCTTCTCAAAAAGCTTTGTGAAGAGACCAGGCCAGTATGAATCAATCTTCACATTGGCAGCCTTAACCAAGGTTGAGATTTTCTCAGCCTACAAAATCAAAGATATTGAATCAAGCCAATGTTTGCTAAATAAGAAATTTCTTTGCCAGTCACAAACCTGAACAAGAAATGGCTAAAGCTAAATATGTAACATCATTTAGAAGACTAAAAGATGAAATTATATCTATACTGAAATACAATATTATTAGTGATGCACCAAGCCATTTGTCAAATTCATTTTGTCATGGTATGAATCTAGACAATCCAGTAGAACAGAACCAATCCATGTCCACAATTGGAGGATTGTGAATTGTCAGATGTGAAGCCTATATTCTTCAAAATCTAGAAGCACAAGCATAAAGGCATGAATGGAGGATGAGCACAAGCATTGTGTTTTAAAACAAAATGATATGATTTCAAATGCCCTCAAATTTTAAGTAATAACATATCTATAAGACATGGATTTGTCAAGTAATCAGATACCCTAACAATCAGAAATTTTACTAGTAGTAAACTTATCTAAAAAAAAAAATAAGGTTGTTAATTTTGTTTTGCACATGATTGTTTGAAGGCATGGATTTTGATGCCAACTTGCTAAAATCTTGACATTTCACATCAGATTGAAAAAAAAAAAAATTTGAGTCTATGTACAGCTGTTGTATTTATTCCCAATATTTATGTTACTCCAGATAAATACAGGACAATTGAACTTTTATCTAGATCAAACCCCATCATAGGGACATAATACCATCTAATAAGCCGTCATAATCAATAAATTAGAAATCATAAACTTGTTTCACATACAAGGGTTCAAGGCATAGATTTTGATGCTAACATGCTAAAAGAAAATTGTCATCTTTCACAGAAAATCACAGAAATTAGCTCAGTTTGTGTTTATAGAACCCTAATAAACATAACCGCATTATTCAAACCCAAACTTCAAGAAACTATTACCGAGAGTGGAAATGTACATTGGTCAGGATGCCAGAATATAGAGAATTGAGAGCAACAGACAAGAAAGCAAGTTCAGTGACCGTTATCTTTCCTTCTACAATCCTAACCCTATGAAGCCCTAAAAAAACCTATGACAATAGACACCCTAATCATAACAAAAAAGGAAGGAAAGAGCTTTACTTTAGGAGCTCGGCAGAAAAGAAAAAAGAGGCCCGATGAATGAAGATCAACAGCAGAAGCTTTAACCCTAGATTTATGTATTCTTAGAGGTGGCATGGTTACTGTGCATTATGCAAAATGTCAAGGCTCCTAGATGAAGCGCCAATTGTTGGGCCTTCCATCTACTGTTGGAGCTTCCATCTATAGTTTTCAAAGGATTGGTCAGAAACTACTACTTTTGCTGGGAGTCCTATTCATGGTCCAGAACTACCATATGTGTTCTCCAAGGAAGGAGGCTTGGATTGCTTTTGAATTATGTGAGATGTTAAGGCTCCTAGATGAAGTGTCAATTATTGGATCTTTCATCTATGGTGTTTGGATAATGTTAGAAACTAAAGCAACTTTTGCTAGGAGTCTTATTCAGGGGTCCAGCAATACTTGATTGCAACATGGTGATCTAGCATAACCTAGGTCAAATCAGTTTTTAGTAGGATTCTTGTAAACCCACTACCAACCCGATAAATTAAGAGAAGTTCATTCTAATTATGATTACTTTAGAAATATGTATTAGATTGAGTTCTGTACGTGGATTGCAATATTGCCATGAATTCTACGATCTTGGAATTGAAAGCCCAAGGCATCAAATTCATGAGAAATTTATATTGACGTGTTTAATGGTCTAAATGTCTAAGATCTTCCAGAATACTAACATATTTTGGAAGACGATGATTTTCGCTCTAACTGGAACAAGAAAAACTTGATACTAAGAATCTAACATCGTCTAGAAGACTGACATTTTTAACAATCTGTCACATATACAATATAAATGTGTAGCTTCGTGTAGACTATCAAATGCAACTATGCACACACCGAGATATATTCTGCTTTATATGTTCTGCAATGAGCCATTTGATGGATTCACCTGCAGGCCACTGAATGAACTTATCACAAATCAACGTCCAAACTAGGAAATGCCAATGTGAGTTGTCCAATACAATACCAATATTAATACAGATACCGACAATATCTCAAAGCAGAGATGACCCTAAAGAAGAGGCAATTAAGGCTTTATTTATCACCACTGACAGCAACCCGCACACAGGAACACAAAGCACATACACAGCCAGCAGCCAAAAAAATGACACACACACACATACACAGAGAGGCTAATCTTGCAAGGAAATGTACTGAACAAGATTGAACTTGACCCCCCTACAATAATTAAACATCGAGATCCTGATCCAAGTATAAATTCACAATAATGGAGGATTATTTTTAAATTATTGATGAAAAGGAAAAACTTGTCACTGGAACCAACTCCCGACACAGGAAAGAGCACACAGGACACAATACATACATTCAGAAAAAACTTATTAAAGTGAGGCAATGTATAGAACTTTTTAGTATAATGTATCACATTCTCTAACAGTCACAAGGTTGTCAATACACCTAAGAATTTACACAATTGCCCGTTTAATTTAATTGTCTAGGTGAACTGCTTGTTTATTGTTATTGTAACTTACACTTTTGGTATAATTATACATTCATACATGATAAAGTGATATCACATATGGTATTCTCTCTTAAAATAAATAACTTTTATCAATTGTTTAAAATATTGTGGTAAGAGGACTAGATTCTAAGCAACATAGTTACAAAACATCATTACTTAACATCTCATAACTAATACAGCCCAAAAATGAAATAAAAAGATAAGTTGAGCTTCAAATTCTTCTACTTAATATAAGACAATTATTCTAAACTTATATTTAACTAATATGGCATGTGTATATGTATTTTATAGAATTTTAGTATTTACAAAATACAAACAAATAATCATTATACATCAGGCACCCACATAAAAACCAAGAATAAATAGGCAAGATATGCCACCGCATAAGACACGAAACTTCACTGGCAAAAACTTATATAAGAAATAGGAGTCTAAATGGAACTTACTAGGCAGGACCAGGAAAATAACAGTATTAACTGGTCGCCGCATCAAATTTACAAAACCAACATAAAATACTAAAATTTATACACAAGTAGCTAAAAGAAGTAGTCACTAAGTTGTAGAGAAACGGATGCAGATTCGTGCACAGACACGTGATGGATATGAACACTGTTTATCGTGTCCGTAGAACGTAGCTCAAGTAGTGTAATATTCTAAAGAGGTGTATAGTGAAACCAACAAACTGATTTAAAAATTGGCCTAAAAGAGTCTTTTTCAGTGAAATCACTAAAATTGACAATCCTATTTTAATGTTTTCACTTTTGAAACTTTAGAAAGAATTTTACTACTTCAATGAGGAATCTTATCCTGGGAAATATTTTGAATTCACTTTGGTTTTCCATTTTAAGTCACTCGTAAATATGACAGAAAGGAGGATATCCATATCGTAGAAGTACCATACACATATTGCGAAATAAAATAGGACAGGCAAAGATTGGCGTAGTGCTCTTATGCTGCACCGTACTTGTGTTATATTGAACCAGGAAAACATACAATCTCCTATTCTGTACGGACACATACGAAACAACAAGACAATAAGGACACGGTAGTATGGACACGGCACATATTCACTAAAATCAACTGTATGTAAAAAAAAACTTAGTTTTGTTCAAATTCAACGCAATACCGTTATTATTATAGTTATTAATGTACCCCATAATCATATTTATTATGGAAACAATAATAATTATTATTATTAAATCATGATCTAGATCCAAGTCCATTATAGTGGTAACATCGAAAAAACCCTAATGATCATAACAGTAGAGAAACCCTAACAAAATCAAAAGAGAGTAAGGAGTAGGAGCAAGAAATATACTGTGATGGGTATCCCATCGTGATAGAGGATGAGAGCAGCGTACGAGCAAGCAGCCTCACTAGTCGACATCTTTCAGTCCTCTTTCTTCCTGTTAATTCGGAAGAAGAACAAGAAGAGGCGCCGATCAATTAAAAGAGTGGGATAAAAAAACCTAACCCTAGATTTCGGTAACTTATATACCATGATGGAGCGTGCGTTGCGCGTGATTACGGAAAGGTATACGTATTTCCTTCCCTACCGTAGTTGATACATTTGATCTATTATTGTAGCTCATAATTTCAACGCTTTTCACACTTGAGTCCATTTTTGTTCACCCACAAATACTAGGTTGTTTGTTCACCCTCTAATAGAAAACGTACATGTGGCATCTTCATCCAAACAAAACCATCTTGCAAGTGGTTTTGTTCACCAACCAAGATGGTTTTGACTTTAAAAATGTCATGTGTGCATTTTTTATTGGATGGTGAACAAATACCCTAGTATTTATGGGTGAACAAAAATGGACTCTTTCACACTTTGGACTGCACCAAAGCAAAATCTACCGTGCAGTCATGCTTAGCTATAGCATCTCATAGTTTCTTTATCGGATTTTTTCGTTTTAAGTAATAATTTATTATATAATTATATAAAACGGGATAAGTTATGGGAAATAGCGGGGGGGACCACTCGCCAACCCAGTTGGCGAGTTGCTGAGTTGGCGAGGGGCTCGCCAACTGAGTTGGCGGGGCACCCTCCTCGAGGGGCCGCTCGCCAACTCAGTTGGCGGGCCGCATGCTGAGTTGGCTTAGACCCGTTGCACAACGCTCGTTTGCTCGCCAACTGAGTTGGCGAGTAAGGATCCGTTTCACTACAACTATTAACAACAACGGCTATTACAATCTCCCTCTATAAATTACCTATCTCAACCCATTCATCTCACACTCAATCTACTTCCTCTATTTTCTCTCTTCCCTCTAGCAAAGTCTCCAACACTCTCTCTGTCTGTCTGTCCGCAGCTAAAGTTCATTTGAGATTTTCTGTAGCCAAAGTTCTCAACCGTCATGGATCGTAGCGTAAGAATTGTATGCTCGCACGGCGGTACAGTAAATGGGTTAAATTACGAAGGAGGAGAAAGTATAATTTTTTCAACTTATCCGAATATTAGTTTTGAAAATATACGTAATCATATTATTGAACGTTGTTCTATTCATTATGATTTTATTTTGAAGTCTATTTTTGGTTCTAATTATTTTTTGATAGATAGTGAAGATGCATGAAATTATATTCTTGAGATTAATTCACAATCACGGTATATAAAAATATATGTTATTAAAGTAGCAGCAACCTTAGATAGTAGAAATAATGAATATTTTTCTGAATATCAGCATGTTACTTCAGGTGCTAGTTCTTCTCAACAAATAGTTTCATTTATCCAAGAAGGTCATTCATCAGATGAATCTAACCATGATGATGATAGTGACAACGACGAAGGAAATAGTGATGATTTAGTTGAAAATGTAGATTATAGGGTAGATGATGATGTTGTAAAAGCTATCACTGATGAATTATTTAAGGGACAATCATTTCTTAGTCGTTCTCACTTTAGAAGCTTTATCAGTAATTTAGCAATTAAATATAATTTTAGTTGTTCAGCTAGTGATATGAATAATGCTCGTGGAATTATATATAGTTGTGATCAACCGAATTGTAATTAGAGAGTATATGTAAAGTCTATTGGAAATGGCGATATAGTTAAAGTTAGTACATTAGAAAATCGTCATTCTTGTTTAGGAAGACTTAGTACAGGACGTCATCGACTAGCTACAGCTTCATGGATTAAGACCATGATAATTGACATTATTAGAGATAACCAGTCATACAGTCCATCACAAATTGTTAAAGATATATATAGGGAGCACCGTATACAAGTTAGTTATTCCAAAGCATGGAGAGCCCGAGAGACAGCATTAGCTGAAATTAATGGTAGTTATGATGAGGCATACGCTAGTCTTGAGGAGTATTGTTATAGAATTATGGAGACAAATCCAGGTAGTAAATGTTTTATTAAAACTACCGAAAATAATAGCTTCCAACAAATTTTTATTTGTTTTAAAGCATGTATTGATGGATTTTTAAGTGGATGTTTACCAATTATTAGTACTGATGCTACATTTCTTTCGTCAAAATATCAAGGTATCTTATTTATTGCTTGTGCTCACGATCCTAACTATCAATTATATCCTATAGCTTATGCTATTGCTGAAGGTGAGAATAGTGATTCTTGGTCTTGGTTTTTAAATTCTCTTAAAATATCTTTTGAAAGTTGTTTTAATGATTGGAGTTCAATTTCATTTATATCTGACAAGCAAAAGGGTTTAATAAATGTTGTTCGTGCTATTTTTCCTACATCTTCTCATTTTTTTTGTATTCAACATTTTAAACAAAACATGAAAAAAGTTACAAAAGAACCAGTATTTCAACGCTTGTTAGACTCGCTTGCTAGATCATATAATAAAACGGATGCAGAGAGTGTGTTTGATATAATTAAAGCCGAGAACATAGTGTTGTACGATTGGCTTATTGGTATAAACGATGAAAGTCGTCGATTTGAACATTGGATAACAGCGTATGCTACTTGTCCTAGATTAGATATTAACACTTCTAATCTTGCTGAATGTTTCAACAGCTGGATTAAGAAATTACGAGATAAGCCAATAACAACACTTCTCGATGGTATTAGAGCCAAGATTATTACACTTCATGACAATCGTAGAAAGTTTGCTGAAAATATTGACACAGATTATTGTCCGAAGATGTTAAAAAATATGGCTTCTATTATCAAAGAGAAGAACCACCTAGAAATATTAGCTATTGATAGTTATATGTTTGAAATAATAGACCGGGCAACAAGTAGAACCTATATTGTTAATATAACTGACAGATCTTGTACATGTTTAAGATGGTACCATACTTATATACCATGTATACATGCATGTTTTGTTTGTAGATATTGCAATATTAGTATTGATAGTTTTTATCCTGCAGTATTTTCGACGGCTACCTTGAGGAGTGTATACGCGCAAAATATGGAGCCAATTCCAGTTCCCTACGAGATCCAAGGTCCTTTGGTAAGAGGACAAATTGGGGTACCAGATGTAAGACGCAAAACCGGAAGACCAAAGAAGAACCGCATCAAACCCCGGGAATCATCGACAAGAGATCTACGATGCAGTAATTATGGTGCTATGGGACACAACCGAAGAAGATGTACTAGTCAACCGAGAGAGTAAAATGTAATTGTTCAATACCCAAATATTTATGTAAAAATCTATTACAAATCATACAAAAATTGCAATAATACAATGTTTACAATTTTCTACTACTCCTCGTCCTGGTCTTGTTGAGTTTGGGTAGGCAGCGGTGCTGATGGAGTCGAAAAAATTTATGTGAATATCTGGTAGCTTTCATCTCCAGCAGTCTCGTAACTCGGTCCGGCTCCAGGAGTCTGGTAACTCGGTCCCGCTCCAGCACTCTCGTAAGTCGGGTAGGCTCCAGCATACTGGTAACTCGGGCCCGCTCCAGGATACTGGTAACTCGGGGTCGCTCCAGCATACTGGTAACTCGGGCCCGCTCCAGCATACTGGTCACTCGGGCCCGCTCCAGGATACTGGTCACTCGGTCCCGCTCCAGCAGTATCCCGTCGACGACGACGAGAGTGTCTCTGTCGTACTAAGCCGGTCGGATAGTCCGGTGGAAGACGGGATTGTACCAGAGG
Organism: Iris macrosiphon; assembly: GCA_036927795.1. Classification (NCBI taxonomy): domain Eukaryota; kingdom Viridiplantae; phylum Streptophyta; class Magnoliopsida; order Asparagales; family Iridaceae; genus Iris; species Iris macrosiphon. The sequence continues at coordinate 56,550,862 of JAYESA010000015.1, forward strand.
CATTTCCGGTTCCGGTCCAATACCCAGATGCCGAACACGAGTAACAAGCTCCCCCATAAGACGACGAGTCACATGTTCCTCCATATGAGGTTGTTGTAAATGCTGCTCGTATACCCCACTCTGAAATTTGAAACATGTAAATTAAAATATTTATCATATCTATGTATATGTATTTTTTAAAGTATAATGAAGTTAAAGTATAATGAAGTCATACCAAATCATTCATTCCATCAATAAAAGCACGCATAGTAGAATCGTCTAGGGATCTAGTCTTGAACCTGGGCTCCTCATAGTGGTATACTCGGTTGCTCATTAGAGGGCATCCCCACCATTGTCTGTAGTCCAGGCTACCTATGTCTGCAAAATATAAACAAAATTTTAGCAAACTATTTACACTAAATCAATACGAATAATGAGTAACTTATAACTTACATTCCTCATGAGAATTTAGTCTAGGAGACATGTCCCTCACACTATAATTCTCGAACCGATTATTCCAGTCAGCAACGAGACCAATGATTCGTTGGAATACATTTGATGTCTGATAACCGACTATCGGTGGATCATCGGGAATTATTGGGGCCATTCCGAATTGCCGAAGAACACGGTCTGCCGGATGGTACATGGTGAACCGATCATATATAATATGACATCTGTGTAAACTAAATACATAGGATGTCATCTTGATTTCTGGAGCATCGGGTTCACATATGTACGGTAACCAGGTTACCTATTTAAAGATATTTTAAGAGATTAGATATGATGTTTATCTACGATCAAAACTTAAATAATTTAAAGATATTTATTGCATATTTAAAAATTACCTCATTAGACCGCAGTGTATCAAATTGGCTTCGATATAGTGATACAGTCCTGTATTGGTAGTGTTGATAATCCACTACATCTGTAGGCCAGCGCATAGCAACTGGAAATACTCCAACATCACTGAGAACGCTGGTAACAGGCCTACCAATATAGAAGTGCTCGTAGGACCAGAACTATAAAACAAAAATATGACATTAGTACAAACAAAATTTGCGTATAAAATTACTCTAACTTTTTAGGGCCTTTCATTCATACCTGTATCAGTGAAATACATCCACAAATACTCTTGCGATTGCATCTCACAAATTCTGTCAAATTGGCGTATAAAAACACAAGAGTAGCAGCTCCCCACGCATGCTCAGTAGGTTTGGTCAGATCATCCAAGAATGGTAAAAGCTGCACATTTACCATATTTCCCGATGCATCGGGAAATAAAATTGCACCACATAAACAGAGCAGATAGGCTCTAGTGCAACTAATGACCTGGATTTATTAAGTGTTAAACAAATTTATTAAATTGCACTACTAAATTAAGTAATAAACAAATTTACTAATTAAAATACATACCCGATTTTCATCTACATCAACCACCCCATCAATAGTTTGATGTAGGTCTATAAAGTTGCCACGGAGCCATGAAAATTTCACATAATTGCCATCTTTTAGACCAGAAGGAGGGCTAACACCGAGATAACTCCGGATCAGATCAGATCCCTTTAAGTGCGGATCAAAATATATAGCGTTACCTTTAATAGGTAACCCTAGTATATTCACCACATCAAAAAGGGTGATCGTCATCTCGCCGAATGGGAGTTGAAAAGTGTTGCGTTCTGGCCACCAACGCTCCGCAAGGCTTACAACTAAATGAAGATCGTGAATTAAATATCTAACACGATCTATATAGTGGAATCCAAAGGATTCCACCAAAGCCTTTTGAGCTGGATTAAGCTCCCACGTACGATAATTCCTTTCAGCCCGCCAATGTACGTGGATCCGGGTTCGTAAAGCATTATCATGGTCATATAACTATAAAAATTATATGCATTAATAAAGTAAACATAGGCATTCTAAAAAATATATACATTAATAAAGTTAGCAACTTGTAATTTCAAAAAATACCTCGCCAGTAAAAATCTGAGTAGAAATGTGATCTTCACGTTGCTTAAGAATAAGCTCGGTAGTCGGTCCGCCAGGAATACGACCGTCATTGCGGGTAGCCATCGCCAGTAAATATCAAGAGGAGAAGAATTTGGTGTAAGGAGTGTTTGGGGTAGGAGGAGAATGTGAATGTTGTGAGAGGAGTGTTGGGTGGGGGGTGTATTTATAGGAATGTGGAATTATAGCCGTTTGGATTATAGCCGTTGGCCAATGGTTGCAACGTTGCATGGCTCGCCAACTGAGTTGGCGAGCGGCCCCTCGAGGAGGGTGCCCCGCCAACTCAGTTGGCGAGCCCCTCGCCAACTCAGCAACTCGCCAACTGAGTTGGCGAGTGGTCCCCCCCCCCGCTATTACCCATAACTTATCCCGTTTTATATAATTATATAATAAATTATTACTTAAAACAAAAAAATCCGATTTCTTTATAGGATTTTTTTTCAAAAAAAAGGGAGAAAATATAGCATAATTGCGAAAAAGGGAAAAAGTTCTGAACAATTGCAACTTGGGGGACAACTCGCCAACTTAGTTGGCAGAGTCAAACGCAACTGGACACGCTCGCCAACTCAGTTGGCGAGCTAGGGGTGTTGGAGGCTGCGTCCGCCAACTCAGTTGGCGAGTGAGTGGAGGGGGAAGAAAATTTCGACCGTTGGCTTCTCGAGATGGGAGGCGGGGAGGAATTATAGCCGTTGAGGGGGTTGGGGGCAGGATTATAGCCCGGCAACTCAATTGGCGAATGAGTGGGGGAAAATAAAATTACGTCCGTTGGCTTCTCGGGATGGGGGGCGGGGAGGAATTATAGCCGTTGTGGGGGTTGGGGGAGGATTATAGTCGTTGCACAACGGCTAATACAAACTTCTATACATTTTTCTGTCTCAACCAAATTATCCAGCACTCTCACTCTCTTCCCTCTAGCAAAGCCTCCAGCACTCTCTCTGTCTCTCTGCCTCTAGCAAAGCTTCCAACACTAAAAAAATATTCTAACTGCAGCCAAAGTTCATCTGAGTTTCTTGTAGCAAAAGTTCTCAACCGTCATGGATCATAGCGTAAGAATTGTATGCTTGCACGGCAGTAAAGTAAATGGGTTAAATTACGAAGGAGGAGAAAGCCAAAAAAATTAACTTATCTGAATATTAGTTTTGAAAATATACGTAATCATATTATTTAATGTTGTTCTATTCATTACAGTTTTATTTTGAAGTCTATTTTTGGTTCTGATTGTTTTTTGATAGATAGTGAAGATGCATGGAATTATATTCTTGAGATTAATTCACAATCACGGTATATAAAAATATATGTTATTAAAGTAGCAGCAATATTAGATAATAGAAATAGTGAATATTTTTCTGAATACCAGCATGTTAGTTCGGGTGCTAGTCATTCTCAACAAATTGTTTTATTTTTCCAAGAAGGTCATTCATCAGATGAATCTAACCATGATGATGATAGTGACAACGACGATGGAAATATTGATGATTTAGTTAAAAATATAGATTATATGGTAGATGATGATGTTGTAAAAGCTATCACTGATGAAGTATTTAAGGGACAATCATTTCCTAGCCGTTCTCACTTTAGAAGCTTTATAAGTAATTTAGCAATTAAATATAATTTTAGTTGTTCAGCTAGTATTATGAATAATTCTCATAGAATTATATATAGTTGTGATCAACCGAATTATAATTGGAGAGTATATGTCAAATCCATTAGAAATGACAATATAGTTAAAGTTAGTACATTAGAAAATCGTCATTCTTGTTTAGGGAGACTTATTACAGGACGTCATAGACTAGCTACTGCTGCATGGATTAAGACCATGATAATTGATATTATTAGAGATACCCAGTCATATAGTCCATCACAAATTATTAAAGAAATATATAGGGAGCACCGTATACAAGTTAGTTATTCCAAAGCCTGGAGAGCCCGAGAGACGGCATTAGCTGAAATTAATGGTAGTTATGATGAGACATACGCTAGTCTTGAGGAGTATTGTTATAGAATTATGGAGACGAATTCAGGTAGTACATGTTTTATTAAAACTGCCAAAAATAATAGCTTTCAACGAATTTGTATTTGTTTTAAGTCATGTATTAACGGGTTTTTAAGGGGTTGTTTACCGGTTATTAGTACTGATACTACATTTCTTTTGTCTAAATATCAAGGTATCTTATTTATTGCTTTTGTCCACGATCCTAACTATCAATTATATCCTATTGCGTATGCTGTTACTGAAGGTGAGAATAGTGATTCTTGGTCTTGGTTTTTAAACTCTCTTAAAATATCTTTTGAAAGTTTTTATTAATGATTGGATTACAATTTTATTTATATCTGATAAACAAAAAGGATTAATAAATGTTATTCGTACTATTTTTTCTGCATCTCCTCATTATTTTTGTATTCAACATTTTAAACAAAATATGAAAAAAGTTACGAAAGAACCAGTATTTCAACACTTGTTAGACTCGCTGCTAGATCATATAAAGAAACAGATGCATAGAGTGTTTGATATAATTAAAGCCGAGAACATAATGTTGTACGATTGGCTTATTGGTGTAAACGATGAAAGTTGTCGATTTGAACATTGGATAACATCGTATGCTACTTGTCCTAGATTAGATATTAACACTTATAATCTTGCTGAATGTTTCAATAGCTGGATTAAGAAATTACGAGATAAGCTAATAATAATACTTCTTGATGGTATTAGAGCCAAGATTATTATACTTCATTACAATCATAGAAAGAATGCTGAAAATATAGACACAAATTATTGTCCGAAGATGTTAAAGACTATGGCTTGTATTATCAAAGAGAAGAATCACCTATAAATATTAGCTATTGATAGTTATAAGTTTGAAATAATAAACCGTGTAACAAGTAAAACCTATATTGTTAATATAACCGACAGATCTTGTACATGTTTTAGATGGTACCATACTTATATACCATGTATACATGCATGTTTTGTTTGTAGATATTACAATATTAGTATTGATAGTTTTTATCCTGGAGTATTTTCGACGGAGACCTTGAGAAGTGTATACGCACCAAAAATGGAGCCAATTCCAGTTTCCTACAAGATCCAAGCTCCTTTGGTTAGAGGAGAAATTGGAGTACCAGATGTAAGACGCAAAGCCAGAAGACCAAAGAAGAACCGAATCAAACCCCGGGATTCATCGATGAAAGATCTTTGTTGCAGTAATTGTGGTACGATGGGACACAACCGAACAAGCTGTACTAGTCAACCGAGAGAGTAAAATAGAATTGTTCAATACAAAGTTAAAAATATTGTAATATTGTTCAATACAAACTTAGAAATATTATAAAATAGAATTGTTCAATACAAACTTAGAAATATTATTATAAATCATACTTCTAAACATTCATCTACTTATCCTCCTCCTCGTCTTCCTGAGTCTGGCTAGGCAGCGGTGCTGATGGAGTCGAAAAAAACTGTGTGAATATCTGGTAGCTTTCATCTCCAGCATCCTGGTGACTAATGCCCGCTCCAGCAGACTCGTGACTAGGGCCCGCTCCAGCATACTGGTGACTAGGGCCCGCTCCAGCATACTGGTGACTAGGGCCAGCTCCAGTATAGTATTGGGAAATATCTCCAGCATATTGGTGAATAGGGCTCGCTCCAGCATAATATTGGGGAATGTCTCCAGCATACTGGTGAATAGGTCCCTCTGCACCATCCCTCCTACGACGACGAGAGTGTCTCTGTCGTACAAAGTCGGTCGGATAGTCTGGTGGAAGACGTGATTGTACTGGAGGCTTTTCAGGTTCCCGCGCAATATCGAGATGATCAACACGAGTCACAAGTTCCTCCATAAGAAATCGACTTTGTGGGGGGAGATTTATCTCAGATTGTTGCAAATATTGTTGGTATACACCACTCTGAAATATGAAAGATGTAAATTAATTTTTTTATCATATCTATGTATATATAATTTTTAAAGTGTAATAAAGTCATACCAAATTATACATGCCATCGACAAAAGCACACAAAGTAGAATCATCTACAAATCTACTCTTGAACCTTTGCTCCTCATATTTGTATACTCGGTTGCTCATAAGAGGGCATCACCACCATTGCCTATAATCTAAGTTATCAATGTCTGCATAATGTAAACAAAATTTAAGCAAACTATTTACACTAAATCAATACGAATAATGAGTAACTTAGAACTTACATTCCTCAGCAGATCTTAGTCCGGAAGACATGTCTCTCACACTATAATTCTCGAACCGATTATTCCAATCAGCAACGAGACCAAGGATTCATTGTATTGTATTTGTTGGCTCATAACCGACAGTCGGTGGATCATCGAAAATTATTTGACTCATTTCAAATTATCGAAGAACACGATCTGTCGGATGGTACAAGGTGAACCGATCATATATAATATACGATCGGTGTAAACTAAACGAATATGATATCCTCTTGATTTCTGGAGCATCATCTTCACATGTGTAAGGTAACGAGGTAACCTATTTAATGATATTGTATCAAATAGATATGAAGTTTTTCTATGATCATAACTGTAATAATTTAAAGATATTTATCATATATTTAAATAATTACCTCATTATATTGCAGTGTATCAAATTGGCTATGATAAAGTGATACACTCCTGTATTGGTAGTGTTGAAAATCTACTACATCTGTGGGCCATCGTATAGCAACCGAAATGACTCCAACATCACTGAGAATGCTAGTAACAGGCCTACCAATATAGAAGTGCTCGTAGGACCAGAACTATAAAACAAAAATATGACATTAGTACAAACAAAATTTGTATTCTAATCTAACTAATTTAGGTCTTTCATTCATACCTGAATCAGTAAAATATATCCACAAATACTCTTGCGACTGGATCTCATAAATTTTGTCAAATTTGCGTATAAAAGTGCTAGAGTAGCAGTTCCCCATGCATGTTGAGTAGGTTTTGTCAAATCATCCAAGAATGGTAGAAGCTGCACATTTATCATATTTCTCGATGCATCGAAAAATAGAATTGCACCACATAAACAGAGCAAATACGCTCTAGTACAACGAATGACCTAAAAATATTAAGTGTTATATAAACACTAAATTAAGTCATAAATAAATCTTACTAATTAAAATACATACCCGTATTTCATCTACATCAAACACCCCGTCAATAGTGTGATGTAAGTCCATGAAGTTCCCACAAAGCCATGTAAACTTCACAAAATTGTCGTCTTTTATACCAGATGGAGGAATAACACCGAGATATCTCCTGATCAGATCAGATCCCTTTAAGTGCGGATCAAAATATATAATGTCAACTTTAATAGGTAACCCTAGTATATTTGCCACATCAAATAGGGTGATCGTCATCTCGCCGAATGGGAGTTAGAAAGTGTTGCGTTCAGACCACCAACGCTCCACAAGACTTACAACTAGATGAAGATCGTGGATTAAATATCTAACTCGATCTATATAGTGGAATCCAAAGGATTCTACCAAAGCCTTTTGGACAAAATTTAGCTCCCACGTACGATAGTTTCTTTCGGTCCGCCAATGTACATGGATCCGGGTTCGTAAACCAAGATCCTGGTCGTATAACTATAAAAAAATATGAATTATATTTTATGTGCAAATTACTTAACTTGCAAACTTATAATTTAAAAAATTACCTCTCTAGTAAATATCCGACTAGATATGTGGTCTTCGCGTTGCTTAATAATAAGGTCAGTAGTCGATCCACCGAGAATACGACCGTCATTTTGGTTAGCCATCTACAAAAACAATTAACTGTGATCATTTACGACTAAAATATAATAAGTCTGTCAACGATTTAAAAAATATCACAAATAAGATATTTACTTACATTATATTTTTGGGTTATTTTTTTCCCAGTTGATCTTGCTGCTTGCAGACAGGGAAGTGGAGGAGAGGAGAGCGCTATCAGGAGAGGAGGATATTGTGAGAGTGTGGTGAGGAGGAGGAGTTGGGGGCTAATTTATAGAGGGAGTGTGAGGTTTTGGGGGGGGAGCTCTTCGAGGGAGGGGGAGGTCTTCAAGGGGAGGGTCTTCGGGGCAGCAGTTACACCCGCGTGGTCCGCCAACTGAGTTGGCGAGCGTACCTAGAGCCCGCCAACTGAGTTGGCGAGTTCTTCGAGTTCTCTGGAATTCTTTTGACCCCGCCAACTCAGTTGGCGAGTTATCCCCCTCATTGCAATATATGAGAACTTCTCCCCTTTTTCGTAATTATGTTATAATTTCTTACTTTTTTTGAAAAATTCTGTTTCTTTATATATTTTCACAAATTTTCATAATTTTCTCTCGACAGTTTTACTCATGTTGGTATTTTTTACTTTGCTTTGGAAGTTTTAGTCCCACATTAGAAATCATCAATGTGTATATCTCAATATATAGTTTTGCTTATTATTGGTATATGCACATGGGGTGGTGGTCCATGTGGGTTGACTTTCCTAGAGGGATTAAGTGTAAACCCCATTATGACAATCTTTATTTTGTCACCACCTTTGGAAAGTTTTCCTTAAGAGCTAAGTCCCAACTCGGACGCAAAGTGGCACTTTGTTGGCGCACTTAGCATAGCGTTCGTGTGCTCATTTTATGCACGAGTTCCATGTGCGGTTGCTTGCTCGGGCCCATACGGCCAGGCGCTATGCGACCAGCTAGTTAGCTTGAGCGAGTCAAGTGTGGAGAGGACAGGGACTGCTATTGGTGGCTCGGTACGGTGCTGTCTGCTCTGTGCAGTACAGCGTACAGGCGGCACAGGCGGCTCGTGGCTCTCTGTGCCACGCAGCTGCAACGGTTGCAGCTTTCGACGCCTGACGATGTTGTCTGCTCTGTGCAGTACAGCGGCATAGACGGCTCATGCGGCCTGATTTTTTTCTCATACCGCATGGAAGCTGAAATCCTCTTTATATAGAGGCTCTCATCTTTTATTTAGTGTTGCTGGAAAAATTGAGAAAGAGAGAAAAACCGAGAGCACCAGCAGGACCTGCGGCAGTTTTTAGCATCCTTCCAAATGAATCTTCCGAAGGTGACTAAGAGCGTTCCATGTCACGCCCCAGTCCCAAAATGACGAGGGACTGGAGAAGCGTGGCAATGGCCAGCAGCACGCACCGATGGACAACCCAATTTAATGGATCCATCAGGGCATGCTTAAGCTATAGTCTAACAGTAAATAGAACCAATGATACAGGTCACAGATTATTCTAATTTCATCCACAACAGATAATCACAGATTAAATGCTAGAATAATGCAAATAGAAGTAACTATCAAATCTTAAATAAATATCTCGGGAAACAATCCGAGAATATGTCTGATACATCAATGCCAATAGACAGGAAATAAAGGAACTGGAAAGAGAAATAAATGACTACATACGGCCAATGCTCAGGAGAAGTCCTCTGGTGCGAGCTCGTCTTCAGGTCCTGGTACAGCTCCTAGAAGTGCTCTGGTACGGGGTATCTCTGGATGGATCTCTTCGGCTATACCTGGGGACATAGTCCATTCCAGGTCCTCAGGGGACATAACAAGGTACAGAAAATACAAGCCAAAATAAATGCAGTGCAGGAATAAAATAAGCAATAGGGCAACTATGTAACCAGCTAAGTGATAAATGCAAGTTGAGAGCAACACTAGAACTCAGGCTGAGCCACTACCAGCTCTGTGTCGGGGAGCCGGTAGCAGTAATAACACGTAAAGGGTCTAGCTCTGCTGGAGAGTCTACGACCTCACACTAATAATATATATATATGAAAACAGCCTGTAGCCTGTGTGTCTCTCCCCACCCAATGTAATCACACGTCTCATGTCCATGACACGCATAATCATATCTAATGCAGCAAGTCATAGAGTATCAGGGAATATAATGTCAATGCCATAAAGTCTGCATCCTATACAGAATCACCATGAATATCTCAGGAAGACTCTGTCTCATGAATAGTGTCAGGTGTCCTGGGTCGTAGGGTACTTGATAGAACAAGTACGAGTCCGATGGCGCAAGTTTCGTCTCGATCCGACGTGTGTACACAAAGTTAGGTCGAATTGCAGAAAAGGCGGATACGGGGTGATGTCCGCGGATACGCGTTGATTCCGGTGTGCACGCACACCCGAATCAGCTTCCGTAAAATCCCACACATCCGTATCGACGAGGCGCACGTATCTGTGAAGACCGCACGCGACCAAGTCGTCCCGTTTGGCGGGGCGGACTCGGTTCCGGGGTAAAACAGGGTCTGGGTTTTTCCTGTTTTTGGATCGCGGTGTGCGATCACCACAGGACGCGATGTCCCGAACAGTTTGTCCGGACACCGAGAGGGTCATACAGGCTTCGTAACGCAATTTGCGGAATCGAAAACGGAGCTACGAGCAAAAAGTTACACGTACCTGAACATGACCGAAAAATCGAGGATCGAATTGTGTCCGACACGACACAGGACACGTGTCCTGTGTCGGACACGGGGGGGGATTTGGGGATTTAGGGTTAGGGCTTCCTCGCCGGTGGTTCTGCGGCGGCTCAGGGCGGGGGAGGCCGGCCGGGCAACGTCGCCGGGGGCTCGGGACGCAGGCGGCGCCGGTCAGCGTGTTCGCCGGAGGCGGAGGGTGGCGGCGCTGAGTCGGGGAGCTGCTGCTGCCCGCTGCTGCTGCGGCTGCAGCCTCGTCGAGGCCGGAGGAGAGGGGAGGAAGAAGAAGGAGGGGCCGGGTGGTCGGCGGCGAGGGCGGGCGGCGTCGTGGCGGCGCTGGGGCGGTGGCAGCGGCGGGTTCTGAGGCGGTGGCGTCGGGTGGCTGGGTCGGGGCTTTATAGGAGAAGGAGGAAGGGGAGTGGCCGAGGCGGGCAGCGGCCGGTGCGGGGCTGCGCGGAGCGGGCGGGGGACGTGGCCGGCGTGGCGCGGCGACCGCGGGAGGCGGCGGCGGACGCGGGGCGGTTGCGGATCGTACGGGTGAGGGGATGGAAACGGGTCGGGTTGCGGGTCGGGCGGCGGATCCGACCCGACCCGCTGGGCAGGGTCTTGGGCCGGGTGGGGCTGGGCCCGGTTTGGCCCAATGGGCCGGGCCGGGCTCGGGTTTTTTATTTTTATTTTTTATTATAATATAATAAAATCAATAAATTATTTAATAAATAATAATTAAATAAATAAATTTAGGTGTTTTAAAAATAGGTCCGGGGCCCGATAAATTTCAGAAAAATTGCCCTAAGTCCAGTTTTTTATTTTACATCCAAAAATATTATTTTCATAATATTTTAATATCATTTATTATCATTTAAAAAATCATTGAATAATTAAAATCCTGTTTTTAAATTACAGAAAATTCCCAGAAAATTTCAGAAAATTGTGAAAAATCCAGTTTTTAAAATTTTGAAAAATCAGGGAGTTTACAATCTACCCCCCTTAAGAGGTTTGCGTCCTCGCAATCAAAGAATAACTGGTCAATAGAGATGACGCGGTCGCAAGCATCGTTTGAAAATACATCACAAGAGACTTCAGGGAAATACCGTTTCCCTAAAAATTAAAAGTTTACACTTTCCAGCAAAATCTAGTTTAAAGCAAAAAATCTACAACTTTTATGAAAATCAGGTTGTTATTAACAAGTTGCAATTTACCAGGTTGGGGCTGAGGTCACGAACCAACGGGCACGAGCTAAAACAAGACTAGAAACAGATAACTATAAATCACTTACGCGCATTGGCTATTCCACGAATCGGAGCGTTCTCCATGATCTTCGCTGGAGCTTGTCCGGGTCCTTGCAGTTGCTTCCTCTGCTGCTGTTGAGTCTGCCGGAAGAGTGTTGCCTGGGTTACCAAGGGTGGCCTCGGTATTGGTGAAGCTTGCAGTGCTAGAGAGGCTGACCGTGGTGCTGGTAACACTTGCTGGTTACCTATTGGTACTCTGTCTCGACGCTCAGGGCATTCTTAGAATGAATGCTGACTGGATCCGCAAGCTATGCATAATCTCTTCTTTTGTCTGCATTCGTCCTCGGTGTGGCCTCGCTTGCGACAATATGGACAGACAGGTATTGCCGATGGAGATGCTTCTGGTGGCTGGTGCAGTTGAGACTTCTTTGCAATTTCTGCCTGTGGTACTACAGCTGGGGCTGATGAGGCGGGTTGAAGATTCATCACTGCTTTCTCCCGATGCTGAGGACAATCCTTGGCCAAGTGTTCATTGGTTCCGCAAATCAGGCATAATCCCAACTTACTTCTGCACCTGCTCTCAATGTGGCCTTGCTTGTGACAATGTTGACAGGTAGGCAGTACTTGCGGAGATGCTTCGGGTGGCTGGTGCACGTGAGGCTCCTTTGAAGGTTCTTCCTGTGGTGCTGGTGTCGATATGGTTGGTTGGTGAATCATCACTGCTTTCTCTCGACGTTCGGGACAATCCCTTACCGAATGCTTCTTGGATCCACAAGCTAGACATTGTCCCAGTCTGCGTCGGCATTCTTTAGCGAGGTGGCCTACCTTGCCACAGAAGTGACAAGTAGGAAGGAAGAAGGCTCCTGATGCTGCCCTTGGTAGTGGATTTATTTGTGGCCGTTTTGTAGCTCTTTCCTGTTGTGCTTGGTCTGGTACTGACGCATACGGTCGCTTCTGGCTGGACTCGATCCTCGTGGTGCACTCCACAGGTCTTGCTGCAGTAAGGATGTCCTCGTCGAAGGCAGTTGCATTTGAACTGTTTGGCCTCCGTGACTCCGAGCTAGTTCTATCGATGGAGTTCTCCGATTGGTTTTGTTGAGCTTCTTGTTGCACCCTCTGATAGGCTTGCATCATTATGTAGAACATGCGGAACATCTGTTGTTCGTCCATAGGCGGTCCCAGTGGGAAGGAAGGCATCGGTGGAGTAGGCTGCGTCGAGGGTGGTACGTCATCTTGATGAATTATTGAGGCAGGCTGACTTGCTTGACTGCCTTGTGATGATTGGCCTTCACCGACTGGTATCACATCGTCTTCTTGGGTAACCACAACGGTTTATGGTGTTTCTGCATGGGCCTCGTTGCTGGCTGGTGGGTCCATTTCCCTGCGTTCAGAATAAACGATAAGAGGCGCACAGGAATTAAGGCATGATGCAAGTCAATAATTTAATTCGAATAGATATCAAGAACGATTCAAGCAAGTGGATGAGATCCTAAAAACTTATTATATCTTATTGCAGGCCTGTTTGGTCCCTGAGTTGGAATCGAACAATTTAGTCGTAGACCTGCATGGGCCACCACAAAAACCATGTTACGCCCCAGTCCCAAAATGATGAGGGACTGGAGAAGCGTGGCAATGGCCAGCAGAACGCACCGATGGACAACCCAATTTAATGGATCCATCAGGGCATGCTTAAGCTGTAGTCTAACAGTAAATAGAACCAATGATACAGGTCACAGATTATTCTAATCTCATCCACAACAGATAATCACAGATTAAATGCCAGAATAATGCAAATAGAAGTAACTATCAAATCTTAAATAAATATCTCGGCAAACAATCCGAGAATATGTCTGATACATCAATGCCAATAGACAGGAAATAAAGGAACTGGAAAGAGAAATAAATGACTACATACGGCCAATGCTCAGGAGAAGTCCTCTGGTGCGAGCTCGTCTTCAGGTCCTGGTACAGCTCCTGGAAGTGCTCTGGTACGGGATATCTCTGGATGGATCTCTTCGGCTATACCTGGGGACATAGTCCATTCCAGGTCCTCAGGGGACATAACAAGGTACAGAAAATACAAGCCAAAATAAATGCAGTGCAGGAATAAAATAAGCAATAGGACAACTATGTAACCAGCTAAGTGATAAATGCAAGTTGAGAGCAACACTAGAACTCAGGCTGAGCCACTACCAGCTCTGTGTCGGGGAGCCGGTAGCAGTAATAACACGTAAAGGGTCTAGCTCTGCTGGAGAGTCTACGACCTCACACTAATAATATATATATATGAAAACAGCCTGTAGCCTGTGTGTCTCTCCCCACCCAATGTAATCACACGTCTCATGTCCATGACACGCATAATCATATCTAATGCAGCAAGTCATAGAGTATCAGGGAATATAATGTCAATGCCATAAAGTCTGCATCCTATACAGAATCACCATGAATATCTCAGGAAGACTCTGTCTCATGAATAGTGTCAGGTGTCCTGGGTCGTAGGGTACTTGATAGAACAAGTACAAGAGTAAGGGTATCGAATGTCCATCTCTAATGACGTACCCAACACCGCGTACGGGGTTGGCACCCGACTATGATCGGACACTAAGCACGTCACACGTTTCCTAGGTTAAGCAGTTAAAACAAGTTTATATAAATTTACACAAGGAATCCAGCAGAATATTATCACAGGAACTACTGAGAATTGACTAGCTTTTCTTGCCTTGTGATGATTAATTAAGCCAAGGAAATAAATAGCAGACTGCAGGGTTTGGCAAGGTACACTTGCCTGTGGTTCCGGCTCTGATTTCGGCTCCGACTTCAGTTGGATTTGCAGGCGGTACCCCGGTTGCTGAAACAAACATCACCATCAGATCCAGAAAATATCAATCAGCTAGAAACGCCTGTCCTTGGGTCCAATTTGGAGACAAGGACAAAAACGGCAGTTTCGGGTCAAAACGGGGTCCAGATGTGGGCCCGCTTTGCACCAAAAAATGTGTCAGGGTCAAAGGTCTCCAAATTCACCAAACTTAGTGTCAACAGGTCAGAAACGCTGATATGAACCCATCAGAACTTCCAGAATTGGATTCCGATGAGCCGTTCACAAAATCGTCCGTCGAGCGGGGCCTGTAGGGCCCGCGACACGCGATTTCGTCAACGTTCTCAGAATCGAACCAAACTTGACCCACAGGACCAGCGTATCGCTACGAGTCCGATGGTGCAAGTTTCGTCTCGATCCGACGTGTGTACACAAAGTTAGGTCAAATTGCAAAAAAGGCGGATACGGGGTGATGTCCGCGGATACGCGTTGATTCCGGTGTGCACGCACACCCGAATCAGCTTCCGCAAAATTCCACACGTCCGTATCGACGAGGCGCACGTATCTGTGAAGACCGCACGCGACCAAGTCGTCCCGTTTGGCGGGGCAGACTCAGTTCCGGGGTGAAAT
This sequence comes from Iris macrosiphon, assembly GCA_036927795.1. NCBI lineage: Eukaryota > Viridiplantae > Streptophyta > Magnoliopsida > Asparagales > Iridaceae > Iris > Iris macrosiphon. Next base: position 56,565,928 of record JAYESA010000015.1, read on the forward strand.
AGGGTCTGGGTTTTTCCTGTTTTTGGATCGCGGTGTGCGATCACCACAGGACGCGATGTCCCGAACAGTTTGTCCGAACACCGAGAGGGTCATACAGGCTTCGCAACGCAATTTACAGAATCAAAAACGGAGCTACGAGCAAAAAGTTACACGTACCTGAACATGACCGAAAAACCGAGGATCGAATTGTGTCCGACACGACACAAGACACGTGTCCTGTGTCGGACACGGGGGGGGGGGGGGATTTGGGGATTTAGGGTTAGGGCTTCCTCTTCGGTGGTTCTGAGGTGGCTCAGGGTGGGGGAGGCCGGCCGGGCAACGTCGCCGGGGGCTCGGGACGCAGGCGGCGCCGGTCAGCGTGTTCGCCGGAGGCGGAGGGTGGCGGCGCTGAGTCGGGGAGCTGCTGCTGCCCGCTGCTGCTGCGGCTGCAGCCTCGTCGAGGCTGGAGGAGAGGGGAGGAAGAAGAAGGAGGGGCCGGGTGGTCGGCGGCGAGGGCGGGCGGCGTCGTGGCGGCGCTGGGGCGGTGGCAGCGGCGGGTTCTGAGGCGGTGGCGTCGGGTGGCTGGGTCGGGGCTTTATAGGAGAAGGAGGAAGGGGAGTGGCCGAGGCGGGCGGCGGCCGGTGCGGGGCTGAGCGGAGCGGGCGGGGGACGTGGCCGGCGTGGCGCGGCGACCGCGGGAGGCGGCGGCGGACGCGAGGCGGTTGCGGATCGTGCGGGTGAGGGGATGGAAACGGGTCGGGTTGCGGGTCGGGCGGCGGATCCGACCCGACCCGCTAGGCAGGGTCTTGGGCAGGGTGGGGCTGGGCCCGGTTTGGCCCAATGGGCCGGGCCGGGCTTGGGTTTTTTTTTTTTTTTTATAATATAATAAAATCAATAAATTATTTAATAAATAATAATTAAATAAATAAATTTAGGTATTTTAAAAATAGGTCCGGGGCCCGATAAATTCCAGAAAAATTGCCCTAAGTCCAGTTTTTCATTTTACATCCAAAAATATTATTTTTATAATATTTTAATATCATTTATTATCATTTAAAAAATCATTGAATAATTAAAACCCTGTTTTTAAATTACAGAAAATTCCCAGAAAATTCTAGAAAATTGTGAAAAATCCAGTTTTTAAAATTTTGAAAAATTAGGGGGTTTACATTCCAGAAGTTCTTGTGTGAACTTGCTGGATCCTGGAGGCAGATTATTGTATAGCACGAATCTTGCCTTGAGCTCTGATGATTTTGATCATCCCAGCAGGAGTTCCCATTCTTCTCGGTGTAGCGTCTGCGAACGTAAAAAGAAGAACAATTTTCTGATTCTTGTTGTATTTATATTTGCTTTGGGTTGTCAGTTTGTAACATGTTCCTTGTTTAGTGCTTCTGTGGGGTTGTGTGTCACTGAAGAGTAACTCTTGTGTGAATCTCAGTGCACCAACTTCTCTTTTGGAGTTTGTAGAGACGAACTCTTGTGTGTCTCTACTTTATGGCTACCTCTTCTTCTTTGATCTAACTTTGGGACTAACAATCTCAAGGCAAGATCCGAGTTAGAATGGACAATCGCTCAAACCTTCTCGATACTAGCTTTCACAAGCTTGAGAAGTTTGATGGCGAACACTATAACATTTGGAAGAGAAAGATCTCCTTGAATCTTCGTCTTGTCAAAGTTGCTTATGTGTTGGTTGATCCTGAACCTATCATTCCCAAAGATGGAGGAGAGCTTACAATTGGTGTGGTACAAGACGTGCACTCCAAGTGGAAGAAAGATAATAATCTCTGTAGGTTGTTGATTCCCAATGCTATGAACGACTCAATGACAGAGTCCTACAGCAAGAAGGAGAAGGCAAGAGATGTCTGAAAATCTCTTGAGAAGTACTATAAAACTGATGAGAAAATATCTAAAATCTTTCTCGTCGAGAAGTTTTTCACTTTGCAATTTGAGGACGAGAAGGTGATGTTACTACAAGTTAAGAAACTTCTGAAGATGTAGTAGAAACTGGAGGAAGAAGGCATTAAGCAGGAAGACAAATTTATGGTGGGGGCTATCATCACCAAACTTTCTCCAGGCTGGATCAAGTTCAAGACTGACATGTACCGTAAAAAGATGGAGATCCAGCTCGAAGATCTTCTTCACTAGATTCATATTAAAGATGAAGCCAGAGGGCAACTGAAATTGGACTCCTTGTCCAAGCAGTTGGCTAAGGCCAACATGGTACATGCTAGTGACTCCAAAGGAAAGCAAAAATTTTCCTATAAGAAGAAGGACTTCAACCATATGAAGGTAAAGTCGGCTCAGTTCAAGCCAAAGCTGAAGTCTGATGTAACATGCTACAACTGTGGCAAGAAGGGTCACTACAAGAGCGGCTGCAGGTTGAAGCCTAAACCGAAAGAGCAGGGTAAGCTTAACTTAGTTGTTATGATTGCGCAGGTTAAGTCACATAGCATGGACACTCACTGGTGGGTGGATACTGGTGCATCTTGCCACGTGTGCTCTAAGAAGGAATTATTCGTCAAATATGAGCCTACCTCTGAGAAAGTCTCGATGGCAGATAAGTCTCAAGTTGCAGTGCTGGAGATCTAGACGGTAGTGCTGAAGCTAACTTCTGGAAAGTCACTTATACTGGAGAATGTGAAGCACATACCAATGATCACCAAGAATCTGGTTTCTGGGAGTCTGTTGTGCAAGGCGGGCCTGAGGATGGATATCAATGCCGGTCGGATGGTGATGTTCTACAAAGGAACATACTTCGAAAAAACTTTTTGTACCGAAGGGATATTTAAACTGTAGCTTGTAACTCATTTTGTTTGTATCAATGCAATCTCTACTTCTAGTCATTCTCTTGAGTTGTGGCATAATAGACTAGGACATGTGCATTATAAACGCATTAACAAGATGTCTACTCTAGCCTTATCTCTAAATATGAGGGTAAAGAGGTGGAGAAATGTGAAGTCTGTGCGCAGACGAAGATCGTCAGGAAGCCGTTCAGAAGAGTAAATCGAAGTACAGATCTTCTGGAGTTGGTACACTCAGATATCTGTGACTTCAAGCAATTCTCCACAAAATTTGGAATGAAGTATTTCATCACTTTCATTAACGATTTCTCGAAGTAGTCGTATATCTTCTCAAGTCGAAAGATAAAGCGTTCGAGAAATTCAAGAACTTCAAGGCTGAAGCTGTCACTACCACATTTGCTAAGAAAGGATATTTTAGTCATTTGGTAATTAATTAAATATTGTACATGTTAAATATTTATTTGTTGTATTATTTATTTATTGTTAGCAAATTAGATTTATTTTTGGACTTGTGTTAGTGGACCAACTAGTTTAGTTTAGACTCATGAACCAACATTTAATTCTAGTTAGAATTGAGCTCAATAATTAGAAGCCCAATTATTAGGAGGATGATTAATTATGTTAAATCCATTAGACTAGAAGCTTCCCTCCTTAATTAATTTCTTCATGAGAGGCCCCAAGGGGTATTTTAGACTTTATATAGTAGCTTGAGGGAGGGGGCAAGTGAGGCCTATATAAAGGGGATGAAAACTTTTTCTCTCTTCATTTTTCATTCCAAATCTACATCTAGAAAATTCTCTCAACCAAATCCCTACCAAATTTCCACCCAATTATTTCCCAAATCACCATTGGAGGCTATTAGAGCATGGATCTACAAGAAGAAAGCATAGATCTACAAGGAGGAAGTATGGATCTACAAAGAGGAGCAATGATCTACAAGTTGAAGACCAATTTCACCAATTTTGGAGGTTTCATTGGGAATCTATCTCCCAATAGATACAATTCAGTTTTCCCCCTTAATTTAGGTCCTAAATCTGAGAATTAACCATGAAAAATCAACCCATATGCATAGGCTACCCATAGAATTTGGTTTTGTGTTCATAGGAGGCCTATTGAGAAAGTTATGGTACTTTTGTATCAATTTTGGGGGAATTCCGAGATTGACATTTGTTGTGTGTGTCAATTGGTCCTATAGATCAATTTGGCATGTGCTTGTGTGTTTGGGGCTAGTGTCGTATCCACAATTGGGTACGTGTAGGTCGTATCCCAATAATTTGGTGATACGTGTTGATTTGGTAATTTTTTCTCCGATACGGGACTTTGAGCATGTCACATTTTGACACGGATACGTAGATTTGTATTTGACTCTTCATATTGTTCATAAATAATATATATGACTTGTTCGTGTCATTCGGGGTACGTTTGGATGTGTGGTGGACTCGTGTCGCAAGCGTATCCTAGATCTAGTGGGATACGGGGTGATACGTTCCATGTGTGTGCAATTTAATTATAGATCTATGATCTTGTGTTCTTATTTCATGGAGAATATAATTGTGTGTGTGTATATATATATATATATATGTATATATATATATATATATGTATATATATATATATATATATATATATATATATATATATATATATATATATATATGGTATATATATTATGTAATGTTGTGTCTTAGATCTATGTATATACTATAGGTATATATATTGTATGTAACCATTCTTCTATGTGTGTATATATATTGTAGTATATATATAAATATGTATATGTTAAGTATAATTTCATGTGTTATAATTATATTTATATAATGTGTGTTATTTATAGGGAATGATTATATGTACATACATATATATATATATGTATAGTTATATATATGTATCACTATGTATATGTGTGTATGTTACTATATGGTATTTTATACAATTTACCATGTATAAGTGTATGTATAGTATATATATAGTTTTATATGCATATTGCATATATATATATATATATATATATATATATATATATATATATATATATATATATATATATATATATATATATATATATTGTGGGTTATATATATGTATTGTGGGTTATATATTATGGGTTATATATATGTATTTAAATATATATTGTATATATATATATTATGGGTTATATATATGGTATTTAAGTATATATTGTATATATATACTTATATTTTTATTAGCGACAACAGCAGGCAAAGCGTCGCAAATAGCAGCAGAGGCAACATAGCAGCAGCGACAGCTGGGAAACAGCGACAACAGCCAGCGACAATTGCAAGAAACTATCGCTGAAACAACAGCGTATCAGCAGCGTATCAGGAGCTTTAGTGACAGTTTTTAGCGACGGTGCAGAAAACTGTCACTAAAATAGCAGTGTATCAGTATCAACAATAGTCTTCAGCAACAGCGGGCAGGGTTTTTAGCGACAGTTTGGCAATTTTTAGATATTTATATATATATAGATATATATGTATATATATGGTAATTAATATATACGTATATATGTTCCTAATTTTCTAATTGTGCTTTAGTATACTATATGTATAATATATTTAGTTGTAGCATATAATATTATTGGAAAAGTTAGTATATTTTAGTTATCTATTGTTATGAGTATCTTTAGTTATATATATTATATATTTGTAGGTATGTATGTATGTATGTATGTACGTACGTATATACGTATTAGTATTTAGTGTTTAGTTGTAGTTAGTATTTATTCTATTTAGTACATACTAGAAGTAATATTGGATTGATATATTTATACATATAGTTATTGATGAATAGTTAGTATATATATATGAAGATTTTGGCAATTACCTTGAGATACCAAGGTAAGTATCAAGAGATACCAAGGTATGAGTAGTAGGTATTGGCATAGTAATATGATAGTTATAAACTAATTATGGGTTGGTATTAAGGTGACTAAAATAAGGTATATAATATTGTATAAATACTAAATACATGGTAGTTTATAGTTATAGTTGGATAGTTAATATATATATATAGAGTGACATTACCTTGAGATACCAAGATAAATGCCAAGGTATTAAGGATACCCAAGGTATTAAGGATACCCAAGGTATTGGGTTTGGGTATCAAGATAGAGGTTTAGTATTGCGATACCAAGTTAGTTCAAAACCAAGCTATCAATTTAGCTTTAGTAATTAGGATTTTATATATATAATATTGTTTGATATGTACATATGTGTTATATTTATCCTTGTTTGCGTATCCTGAGATACGGTATCTTAGTATCCTAAGATGTAGCTTGTATGGCCTAGATTCATAGTGTGTGAGTCCAATATCTTTGAGTTAGACTCATGCAACCTAGAAATAGGTAGTTGACCATAGTTTGACTATAGTTGACCATAGTTGACTTAGAGTTGACCTAGTTTGATTTTTGACTTAGAAATGACTTTATGACCTAGAAGTTGACTAGTTTAATTTATTCTCTTTCCTAAGAACTTGTATTAATGCAATATTCCATATATAGGTCAGTGATACCAGTTCGGACATTATTTCTCATCATTTGCTCTGGACCACAGGCGAGTACATTCTCTGATAGTTTCCATTATTTGATTACCACTATAATTCAAGTATTTAGAAATGTTACTTATAATTCTTGACACGATGGTACACGGATTGATATTGTTATTGGATCGTCAGTCATGGGATGTTACCTTGATTATAGAGATGGTATCAAATACTGTCCTTGTTGGTATTGGACAATATTGAATATTGTAGATTAAATATTGGATACATTGGCTAGTGACGTATCATGATTCGATCCATCATATCAGTCGGGACGGGGGAAAATACCAATTAAATATGTGATCAAGAAACTATCGGCTAGTAGTGTAATCATTGGCTACTAACTAACTATGCAATTCACATATGGTTGAGTTAGCTCCTTAGTGTAACTATTGAATCTCCCATGCCGATCACATATTTAGTTAGTATCTCAAAACACATAGTTATTGTAGATTTTATTATTCAGTTCATTGATTACCTTGTTCTATTCTGACATTATAGTTTCATTACTTTATTCTTGTACGCATTGATTATATTCTGTTGCTAGTATTGCCTATTCTCTCATTGTTCTTGATTATCAGTTATATTCTTATCATAGATAGCATCTTCTATTTTACTGCTTTATAGTTTTTGTCAATTAATTGGAACTGCTATTGGGTTGTACTTCGCTCCATTCCTGACTGAAAAATATTTTTCAGAGGATCCGAGAGATTGGTGTCCGACATACTATGGACTTCGACTTATAGATGGTGCAAACTTGGACCCACTAGTTCTGGAGTAATTATCGGGAGGTTTATCCGGATCACTAGTTTTCATAGTTAGTTTTTTTAGCATTTTGGTACCGGATTTATTTCCGGCTTATAGATAAGATTGGATATGTTTTCTATTATTATTTATATATTGAATGGATAGTTATGTTGTACTTCCTTCATATCTTCTCGTACTTTAGATTATGATTGAGTTTTGTGTTGAGATTTTATTGGCAGATTTTATATTATTACGAGATGTTAGATAGTATAGTTGACCTAGACAGCGTTCTACCGTCGATTCTGTGGCGTAGGCTGGGCGTTGTTCCTGACTTGCATCCCTACACCGGGTGCGGGTCGTGACACATTTTTAGTGGTGGCCCATGCAGGTCAGGCTTCGCAAGTTATGCGATGTCGTGGTAGTACGACGACTTAGTTGTACTACTGCGAGCCTGCGATAGGATATAGGATATAGGATATAAGATATTAGAATGAGAGGATACTCAATCACAAATTTCTTGAGAGATTCCTGGAACGACCCTTGAGAATCTTATTACAATTCCCATTTCAAATCTTTTTCCTTGTTTTCGTTCGCTCTCACTTGTTGTTGTTGAATTTGATTCTTGATGATCGGTTGATTTAAATTCTTGGTGTTCTTTATTGAGTTTGATTTTATATCGAGAGAAATTTTATGGACTAAGTTACGGTATCATCTGATGGCATATGTTGATGAGGACAGTGAGAAAGGTGAAACGTCTACTTGGTTATGGAGCCTAGAGTTTATCGTAGCTATATTAGCTGGCGTAGCAAAAACGTAGGGACCTGACTTTGGATGTACATATCTTAGTTATGAAATTTAAAATTTCTCGCAGCTATACTAGTTGGCACAACGAGGATTCTAGATGACATGATTATAGAGTTGCATACCCTAGTTATGGAATCTATCGTTTATCGCAGCTATGCTTACTGGCGTGGCGAGAATTCTGAGTATCATAATTTCGGACATACGTGTATGATTATCAGATTGTATCTTAAATTGGTTCTTAAAGTATCATCTCAATACTTATTCATTTCTGTTATTTCATGACTTTGTTCCATTGTTCCTTACCTTAGCAATAGAGATACCTTCAGTTCTCTAGTTCCTTATATAGCTTATTTCTATTAGCGTCCTTGTTAGTGTGATAATTAGGAGTTACAATTAGGTCTGTGTCTTGAGTATTAATATTGACTATTGAGAGTGTGACTTATGAGTCTGTAAGTGGTTCTTAGTTAGGCATGTGAGCAATAGACATAAATCTAGGGATAACCCATAGCATAGTACTTTGTAGCACTAGTTCTATGATAGGTGTTATTATAGATAGTATGGATACTATAGGTAGAAGGGAGAGTAGAGAGTATCAGTAGTAGTCCCATGAGTTAGTATCAGAGACAACATGTCAATTTAGGATAGTCATGAATTCATGTAGTTGGGTGATCCATGTAACAATTAAGTATCAAGAAAATTGTGTTGAAAAATAATAGAGCATGATATTCAATTTGGTGGTTGATACTTGGGTGTGTCAATAGTAGAGAAATATATATGCATAAAGGATATTAGTAAGCATGCCATAGTAGAATGGTAACCATAAGTATATAGGAAAGTATGAGGGAATAATAATACATTGTGCTAAAGTAGTAGGACTTGTGTTAAGGTATAGTAGAGCATTGATAGGAGTGCACTAGTATATGACTAGTGATGGGTATATCACCTGATATTGAGACTAGTGATGTGTTGGAAGCAATAGGTGAAAGAGTGTCTAGAAATTGTGTGCAGGATGCACAGTGGGTGGTAAGTGTCAGTGTGGAAGTTCATGAGTATCAAAAAGTAGAAGATTGAGTGTTAATATTATGTCATGGGTTAAGAAATATCAAGATTGGTCATGGAAGATATGTATCACTGATTTGTGTATCCGTTTGTAAAAGGTTTGAGAAGAAATACATATACATCAATAGAGATATAGAACCATATGTCCGCCTTTGGGAGTGAAGTGAAACATGTGAATTATAGAAGTTAATAACTAGTGCAAGTAATCATGAGTTCTGGTGAGTGTGATGAGGTGATCTAATAAGGAAGCTAGTGTCCTAGAATATTAAGGGTATATATATTATGTAGTTTTGAAGCTAGTATTACTATATCAAGAGTGTTAGTATTTCTATATCAGGGATTAGCTGAGTAATGTGCTAGTAACAGTAAGTACATTGGATTGGTGTATCAGTTAATATGGATAGAAAGATATTTGGGAGTAATAGTACAAGTGATCCAAGCAGTAGAGGAGAGAGACAATATATATATATATATATATATATAGTGATCCAAGCAGTAGAGGAGAGAGACAATATATATATATATATATATATATATATATATATATATATATATATAGAAGTAAGTAAGTATAGTACCTTGCTAAATTTGATTATAGAGGTCGTATGTATCAGAGAATAGTCTGAGGGGTATAAGGATACATGTGAGATATCATGGTGTTGTAATGACTAGAAGATAATTATGTATGTATTATGATACTAATGTACAGATAAGAACTTTAAGATGATTAACAAATGTTAGAGGATGAGTTGCACCAAGTATCAGATAGAAAAAGATACCCTAGTAACAAGAGACGGAGTACCTCAAGTATTATGAAAGTTTAGGCAAGCATTTAGTAACTAATATAATAATATAGAGGAGAGACACGAGTAACTTGGTATGAGAATATCATCTAAAAATACATATGAGAGCTGGCGCCTTGTGTAGACAGTAACAAGATTTAAGTAAGACATCATATTAGAAGTATTAAGTTGGATGAGGGTGTGCTAAAAAAATACATGATTGAAAAGGTATACAAGTGTTCCTTGCAAGAGAATGATTGAAAATTTTTGATGATTGAAACAGAACAAGGAGGTAGTATCTTAGCAGTATCTTAAATAGTATCCTAAGTAGCAAGTGCCAGTGAGCTAAGCATGTCCATGACCTAGAATTAGAGTATATCCTAGTATTTAGTAACCCTCAGTATTAAGAATCTCTTGACTAGGTTGAAGATTAGTGAATGCTTAGTGTGATAGAATAGGCCACAGGTGGCATAACAGGTTATCTCGTACCAGTAGAGGGAGACACCTCAGCAGGACAGAGGCTGAATTTTATGATAGTTAGAGACTATATCTAAGTATGATTTCTCTTTCAGTAGAATGATATGATTGTATTTATAGGATATATACTATTTTAGACTATGATTGATAGGGTTTGACCATAATAAGATTTATATGAATAGGATATGACTGGCATAAGAGAGAGGGGTGAGAGTTTTAATTTCGAGGACACAATTCTTCTGAGGGGGGTAGATTTGTCACTACCACATTTGCTAGAAAAGAGTATTTTAGTCATTTGATAATTAATTAAATATTATGCATGTTAAATATTTATTTATTATATTATTTATTTATTGTTAGCATGTTAGATTTATTTTTGGACTTGTGTTAGTGGACCTACTAGTTTAGTTTAGACTCATGGACCAATATTTAATTCTAGTTAGAATTGAGCCCAATAATTAGAAGCCCAATTATTAGGAGGATGATTAATTATGTTAAATCCATTAGACTAGAAGCTTTCCTCCTTAATTAATTTCTTCATGAGAGGCTGTAAACCCCCTGATTTTCAAGAAATTTTAATTTAGATTTTTCACAATTTTCTGGAATTTTTATTAATTAAAACTAAGGTATTTTGAATTTAAATGATTTTTAAATAATGTTTAATAATATTAAAATATTATGAAAATAATATTTTATAGTGTAAAATAAAAAACTAGACATAGGGTAATTTTCCGAGAATTTATTGGACCCCGGAAATATTTTTAAAGTCCTAAAAACAAATTAAGAATTAAACCAAAATAAATCTAGAAATAAACCGGGTTTATTTTAAATAAACTGAACCAAACCCAACCCAACTCAGCCTTAGCGGGTCGGATCCGGGTCAAAACCCGCGACCCGAAACCCGACCCGACCCGACCCGACCCGACCCGTATTCAATTTTTATTAGATTGGGCCGGATCCGCCTGACCCGACCCGACCCGTCCACCCGATAACCCGTTAAACTCCTTTTTCTTCCTGTAACCGGCGCCGGTCGACGCTCCGGCTACCCGCCATGGCCGCCGACCGTTCTCAGCCGCTCTGTCTCCCCCAGCCTCTCCGCCTCCCCGCAACGCTCAGCCGCCTCCTCCCCTACCCGTAACCGTCGGCCGTCCAACTCCTTCCCTCTGCCTATAAAACCCGCCCCCGCCTCCGTCTCCGCTGCCTCCGCTCCGCCCGACCTCGCCGCCAGCCTCCAGCCTCCAGCGAGCTCCCCAGCCGCCTCACCGCCGCCATCTCCGGCCAGCTCCCGCAGCTTCACCCTCAACCTCGCCACCCCGCAGAGCCGACTCTATAACCCGCCTGACCTAGCCGCTGCCCCGCATGAGCTGCCACTGACGCTCACCTCCCCAGCTCCGCCTCGCACAACCAGCCTCCGACCCCAAGCACCCGAGTCACCGCCTCGCCGCCCTCGCCCCCGCCTCCTCCGGCCAGCAGCGCCTCCAGGCCGGCCTCCCCTGACCAGCAGCCACCCGAGCCCCATCTTCGCCTCCGGCAAGAGCCGCCCGGCCGCCCTGAACCTCCCCGAGCCATCGTCGACCTCCGCCGACCCGAACCCCCACTTCCAGTGGCCGGACACAGATGCCCTAGCTCGGACACGGCAAACAGCAGCCCGGACACAGCTTGTGTCGAGAAGACACACGGACTCGAGAAAATCTCAGTTTTTGGAAACCTGTTCAGGTACCCACATCTCTCTCCTCGTAGCTCTGTTTCTCATTCCGTCAATTGTGACGCGAACCCTGCGTGACCCTCTCGATGCCGGTGTAACCCGCTCGGTGCATCACGTCCTGTGGCGATCGCGAACCGCGATCCAAAAACAGGAAAACTAACGTCCTGTTTTACCCCGGAACTGAGTATGCCCTGCCAAACGGGACGACTTGGTCGCGTGTGGTCTTCACCGATATGTGCGCGCCGTCGATACAGACGTGCAAAATTTCGCAGAAGTTGATTTGGATGTGCATGCACACCGAAATCAACGCGTATCCGACAACGCCCCGTATCCGTCCTTTCTGAATCTCGCTGTAACTTAGTGTACACACGTCGGATCGAAAAAAAACTTGCACCATCGGACTCGTAGCAATACACTGGTCCTGTGACCCAAGATTGGTTCGATTCTAAGAACGTTGACAAAATCGCGTATCGTGGGCCTCACAGGCTCCACTTGACGGGCGATTTTGTGAACGGCTCATCGGAATCCATTTCTGGAAGTTCCGTTGGGTTCGTATCATCGTTCCTGACCTGTTGACACTAAGTTTGACAGATTTGGAGACCTTTGGTTCTGACACATTTTTCGGTGCAAAGTGGCCCACATATGGACCCCGCTTTGACTTAAAAATGTCATTTTTGCCCTTGTGTCCAAATTGGACTCAAGGACAGGCATTTTTAGCTGATTGATATTTTTTGGATCTGATGGTGATATCTATTTCAGCAACCGGAGAACTGCCTGTAAAGCCAGCTACTGCCAGAGCTACAATTGGAGCCGGAACCCCAGGCAAGTGTATCTTGCCAAATCCAGCAGTTTTACTACTTAATTCTTTTGACTGGTCTAAATATTATTGTTGTACATGCTTAAACATAGGACCGTGTGACTTACTTAGCTTTCGATTAATAGTCGGGTGCCAACACCGTACGCGGGGTTGTGTAAGGTCAACTAGAGATGGATATCGTGACATTTACATTCTCGTACTTGCTATATCAAGTACATTATACCCAGGACACCTGACACAGATCATGAGACAGAATCTTCCTGAAATATTCAAGGTGGTTCTGTATAGGATACAGATTTCATGACTTGGACATTATTTTCTTAGATCTTAATATATGACTTATTGTATTAGTTGATCTTGCGTGACATAAACATGAGACATTATGAAATTATGACGTGAGATTACATTGGATGGGGAGAGATTTACCATACAAAAGACTGAATATATATATATATATATATATATATAATACTTTAATGGATTGTGCCTTAGACTCTGATACAGTGCTTTGGTACCGTACTGGCCCTTCGAGAAAATACTGCTATGGGTTTCTCCGACACTGATCCTGTAGTAGTCTCAGCCCGAGTATGACTAAAACTCTCACTTGCATATCACTTAGCTGGTTTATTTATTTACCCTATTATTTTCTTTATTTCTGCACTGTATTTATTTTGGCTTGTATTATCTGTACCTTGCTATGTCCCCTGAGGACCTGGAATGGATTATGTCCCCAGGATTAGCAGACGAGATCTACCCGGAGGTGTACGAAACAGGATCACTTCTCGGAACAGTACCAGACTCTGAGGACGAGGTGATCGCTGAGGACTTTTCCTGAACAACTGCTTCGCCATGCTCAGTTTTTATTGGCAAATAAACTCTTTATTTCCTGTTTAAGAGAATATTTGTAATAGACTTAATATCGGGTTGTTCCCCAATTTTATTTACTTTTGATTGGATGTTGTTTAATACTTTTTGTTGATATTTCTGTGTTTATTCTGTGGATGAGATTAGTAAACCCTGATCATTGTAATACAGCTTAAGTATGCCCCGATGGATCCATTAAATTGGGTTTGTCCATCGGTGCGTGCTACTGGCCATTGTCACGTGTCCAGTTCCTCGATATTTTGGGACTGGGGCGTGACATGGTTTTTGTGGTGGCCCATGTAGGTCTACGACTAAATTATTCGGTTTCAACTTAGGAACCAAACAGGCCTGCAATAAGAATAGGATAAGTTTTTAGGATCTCATCCACTTGCTTGAAACGTTCTTGATATCTGTATCGGATTCGAATTAATTCTTGACTTGCATCCTGCTTTGATTCCTGTGCGCCTCTTATAGTTTATGTTGGTTGCAGAATTATGAATCTACAAGCCGGCGAAGAGACTCATCCAGGAACACCACAAGGTGTTATGGTAATCAACGAATATGAAGTGATACTAGTGGATGAAGGTCAATCATCACAACAATGCAGTCAAGCAAGTCAGCATGCCTCGAGGATCCAGCAAGATGACGTTCCACCATCGACGCAGTTTGCCCCACAATGCCTACCGTCCCACAAGGGCAAGCTATGGACGAACAACAAATGTTTCGATTGTTCTACGCGATGATGCAAGCTCATCAGAAGGTTCATGAAGAATCTCAGCAAAACCAAGTGGAAAAGTTTATCGACAGATTTAGCTCTGAGCTACGGAAGTTAATCAGCTCCGTTGCACCTACCTCTTAATCGGATGTTGTTACTGCAGCACGGGCCATGGAGAGCATCACCAAGATAGAGTCTAGCCAGAAGCGGCCTCATGCACCAGACCAAGCACAGCAGGAAAGAGTTGCAAAGCGACCACAGATAAATCCACCACCGGAAGCAACATCCAGAGCCTCATTCCTTCCTACTTGTTACTATTGTGGCAAGGTAGGCCATATTGAGAGGGAGTGCAGACACAAGTTAGGATTATGCTTGATTTGCGGAACCAATCAACACTTAGCCAAGGACTGTTCTCAGCATCGAGAGAAAGCATTGACGATTCATCAACCAACCACATCAGCACCAGCCGGAGCACCACAGGAAGAAATTACAAGAAAGTCTCACATGCACCAGCCACCAGAAGTACCTCCGCAAGTACTACATGTCTGTCCATATTGTCGCAGGCGAGGCCATATAGAGAACGAGTGTAGACGAAAAAGGAAATTATGCTTAGCTTGCGGATCCAGGCAGCATTTATTAAGGGAATGTCCTGAGCGTCGAGAAGGAGCATCAATGGTTAACCAACAAGCGGTACCAGTACTGAGGCCAGCCTGTCCAGCTTTGGGAGCACCGCAAACGAAAGTTGAAGGAGTCCTACCACCATCTCCAGGAGAGAATCAGTCGAGGCCACCTTTGATACCCAGGCCATACTCTTCCAGCAGGTCCAGCAGCAGCAGAAGAATCCACCTCAAGGACGCGGACAAGCCTTCGCGGTGACTGTGGGAGACGCGCAGAATCATGGAGTAGCTAATGCACGTAAGTTTTTGTAGTTCTGTTTCTAGATTTGCTTTAGTTCGTGCCCGTTGGTTCGTGACCCTAGACTTAACCTGATAGTTTTACCTTGCTAATAATTGATAACCTAGTGATAACCTAGTAATTTTGAACTTGCTAAATAACCTAGAATTTTTTATAATTGTTAACCTAAAATGTTTTTAAAGAATAACCTAAAAACTGTAATTTTTTAGATTTTCTACATTCGAAAAATTGCATAATTTCCATTGCTTAGGGAAATGATTTTTCCCTATGTGTTTTAAACCCTCAATCATTGACTTTTCTTAATCGTGATATGCTTCGAAATTGTTTTTTGCAACCGTATTATCTCTTTTGATCGGATTCTTCTTTGATTGCGAGGACGCAATCTTCTTAAGGGGGGTAGATTGTAAACCCCCTGATTTTCAAGAAATTTTAATTTGGATTTTTCACAATTTTCTGGATTTTTTTAGAATTTTTATTAATTAAAACTAAGATATTTTGAATTTAAATAATTTTTAAATGATATTTAACAATATTAAAATATTATGAAAATAATATTTTATAGTGTAAAATAAAAAACTAGACATAGGGTAATTTTCCAGGAATTTATTGGACCCCGTAAACATTTTTAAAGTCCTAAAAACAAATTAAGAATTAAGCCAAAATAAACCTAAAAATAAACCGGGTTTGTTTTAAATAAACCGAACCAAACCCAACCCAACCCAACTCAGCCTTAGCGGGTCGGATCCGGGTCAAAACCCGCGACCCGAAACCCGACCTGACCCGTATTCAATTTTTATTGGATCGGGCCGGATCCGCCTTACCCGACCCGACCCGTCCACCCGATAACCCGTTAAACTCCTTTCTCATCCTGTAACCGGCGCCGGTCGACGCTCCGGCTACCCGCAACGGCCGCCGGCCGTTCTTAGCCGCTCTGTCTCCCCCAGCCTCTTCGCCTCCCCGTAACGCTCAGCCGCCTCCTCCCCTACCCGTAACCGCCGGTCGTCCAACTCCTTCCCTCCGCCTATAAAACCCGCCCCCGCCTCCGTCTCCATTGCCTCCGCTCCGCCCGACCTCGCCGCCAGCCTCCAGCGAGCTCCCCAGCCGCCTCACCGCCGCCATCTCCGGCCAGCTCCCGCAGCTTCACCCTTAACCTCGCCACCCCGCAGAGCCGACTCTATAACCCGCCTGACCTAGCCGCTGCCCCGCCTGAGCTGCCACCGACGCTCACCTCCCCAGCTCCGCCTCGCACGACCAGCCTCCGACCCCGAGCACCCGAGTCACCACCTCGCCGCCCTCGCCCCCGCCTCCTCCAGCCAGCAGCGCCTCCAGGCCGGCCTTCCCTGACCCGCAGCCACCCGAGCCCCATCTTCGCCTCCGGCCAGAGCCGCCCGGCCGCCCTGAACCTCCCCGAGCCATCGCCGACCCGAGCCCCCACTCCCAGCGGCCGGACACAGATGCCCTAGCTCGGACAAGGCAAACAGCAGCCTAAACACAGCTTGTGTCGAGAAGACACGCGGACTCGAGAAAATCTCTGTTTTTGGAACCCTGTTCAGGTACCCACATCTCTCTCTTCGTAGCTCTGTTTCTCGTTCCGTCAGTTGTGACGCGAACCCTGCGTGACCCTCTCGATGACCGTGCAACCCGCTCGGTGCATCGCGTCCTGTGGCGATCGCGAACGGCGATCCAAAAATAGGACGTGCGGGATTTCGCCAAATGGGACGACTTGGTCGTGTGCGGTCTTCACCGATACATGCGCGCCGTCGATACGGACGTGCGGGATTTCGCAGAAGTTGATTTGGATGTGCGTGCACACCGGAATCAACGCGTATCCGCCGACGCCCCGTATCTGTCCTTTCTGAATCTTGCTGTAACTTAGTGTACACACGTCGGATCGAAAAGAAACTTGCACCATCGGACTCGTAGCAATACACTGGTCATGTGACCCAAGATTGGTTCGATTCTGAGAACGTTGACAAAATCGTGTATCGTGGGCCCCACAGGCTCCACTTAACGGGCGATTTTGTGAACTGCTCATTGGAATCCATTTCTGGAAGTTCCGTTGGGTTCGTATCATCGTTCCTGACCTGTTGACACTAAGTTTGACAGCTTTGGAGACCTTTGGTTCTGACACGTTTTTCGGTGCAAAGCGGCCCACAAATAGACCCCACTTTGACTTGAAAATGTCATTTTTGTCCTTGTGTCCAAATTGGACTCAAGGACAGGTGTTTTTAGTTAATTAATATTTTCTGGATCTGATGGTGATATTTATTTCAGCAATCGGAGAACTGCCTGTAAACCCAGCTACTGCCAGAGCTACAATTGGAGCCGGAACCCCAGGCAAGTGTACCTTGCCAAATCCTGCAGTTTTACTACTTAATTCCTTTGACTGGTCTATACATTATTGTTTTACATGCTTAAACATAGGACCGTGTGACTTACTTAGCTTCCGATTAATAGTCGGGTGCCAACACCGTACGCGGGGTTGTGTAAGGTCAACTAGAGATGGATATCGTGACATTTACATTCTCGTACTTGCCATATCAAGTACATTATACCCAGGACACCTGACAAAGATCATGAGACAAAATCTTCCTGAAATATTCAAGGTGGTTCTGTATAGGATACCGATTTCATGACTTAGACATTATTTTCTTAGATCTTAATATATGACTTATTGCATTAGTTGATCTTGCGTGACATAAACATGAGACATTATGAAACTGTGACGTGAGATTACATTGGGTGGAGAGAGATTTACCATACAAAAGGCTGAATATATATATATATATATATATAATACTTTAATGGATTGTGCCTTAGACTCTGACACAGAGCTTTGGTACCGTACTGGCCCTTCGAGAAAATACTGCTATGGGTTTCTCCGACACTGATCCTGTAGTAGTCTCAGCCCGAGTATGACTAAAACTCTCACTTGCATATCACTTAGCTGGTTTATTTATTTACCCTATTGTTTCCTTTATTTCTGTACTGCATTTATTTTGGCTTGTATTATCTGTACCTTGTTATATCCCCTGAGGACCTGGAATGGATTATGTCCCCAGGATTAGCAGACGAGATCTACCCGGAGGTGTACGGAACAGGATCACTTCTCGGAATAGTACCAGACTCTGAGAACGAGGTGATCGCTGAGGACTTTTTCTGAACAACTGCTTCGCCATGCTCAATTTTTATTGGCAAATAAACTCTTTATTTCCTGTTTAAGAGAACATTTATAACAGACTTAATATCGGGTTATTCCCCAATTTTATTTACTTTTGACTGGATGTTGTTTAATACTTTTTGTTGATATTTCTGTGTTTATTCTGTGGATGAGATTAGTAAACCCTGATCATTGTAATACAGCTTAAGTATGCCCCGATGGATCCATTAAATTGGGTTTGTCCATCGGTGCGTGCTGCTGGCCATTGCCACGTGTCCAGTTTCTCGATATTTTGGGACTGGGGCGTGACAGGGGCCCCAAGGGATATTTTAGACTTTATATAGTAGCTTGAGGGAGGGGGCAAGTGAGGCCTATATAAAGGGGATGAAATATTTCTCTCTCTTCATTTTTTGTTCCAAATCTAGATCTAAAAAATTCCCTCAACCAAATCCCTACCAAATTTCTACCCAATTATTTCCCAAATCACCATTGGAGGCTATAGAACATGGATCTACAAGAAGGAAGCATAGATCTATAAGGAGGAAGTATGGATCTACAAAGAGGAGCAAGGATCTACAAGTTGAAGGCCAATTTTATCAATTTTGGAGGTTTCATTGGGAATCAATCTCCCAATAGGAACAATTCAGTTTTTTCTCTTAATTTAGATCATAAATCTGAGAATTAACCATAAAAAATCAACCCATATGCATAGGCTACCCATAGGATTTGGTTTTGTGTTCATAGGAGGCATATTGAGAAAGTTATGGTACTTTTTGTGTCAATTTTGGAGAAATTTCGAGATTGACATTTGTTGTGTGTGTCAATTGGTCCTATAGATCAATTTGGCACGTGCTTGTGTGTTTGGGGCTAGTGTCATGTCCACAATTGGGTACGTGTAGGTCGTATCCCAATAATTTGGTGATACGTGTTGATTTGGGAGTTTTTTCCTCCGACACGGGACTTTGAGCATGTCACATTTTGATACGGACACGTAGATTTGTATTTGACTCTTCGTATTATTCATAAATAATATATATGACTTGTTCGTGTCCTTTGGGGTACGTTTGGATGTGTGGTAGACTCGTGTCGCAAGCGTATCCTTGATCTAGTGGGATACGGGGTGATACGTTCCATGTGTGTGCAATTTAATTATAGATCTATGATCTTGTGTTCTTATTTCATGAAGAATATATATATATATATATATATATATAATATGGTATATATATTATGTAATGTTGTGTCTTAGATCTATGTATCTATGTATATACTATAGGTGTATATATTGTATGTAACCATTCTTCTATGTGTGTGTGTGTGTGTGTGTGTGTGTATATATATATATATATATATATATATATATGTTAAGTATAATTTCATGTGTTATAATTATATTTATATAATGTGTGTTATTTATGGGGAATGATTATATGTACATACATATATATATGATAGTTATATATATGTATCACTATGTATATGTGTGTATGTTACTATGTGGTATTTTATACAATTTACCATGTATGAGTGTATGTATAGTATATATATAGTTTTATATGCATATTGCATATATATATATATATATATATATATATATTGTGGGTTATATATATGTATTTAAATATATATTGTATATATATATATATATATATATTATGGGTTATATATATGGTATTTAAGTATATATTGTATATATATACTTATATTTTTATTAGCGACAACAACAGGAAAAGCGTCGCAAATAGCAGCAGAGGCAACATAGCAGCAGCGGCGGCAAGGAAACATCGACAGCAGCCAGCGACAGTTGCAGGAAACTGTCGCTGAAACAGCAGTGTATCAGCAGCGTATCAGGAGCTTTAGTGACAGTTTTTAGCAACAGTACAGAAAACTGTCACTAAAATAGCATTGTATCATTATCAACAGCAGTCTTCAGCGACAGCGGGCAGGGTTTTTAGTAACAGTTTGACTGTTTTTAGATATTTATATATTTATAGATATATATGTATATATATGGTAATTAATATATACGTATATATGTTCCTAATTTTCTAATTGTTCTTTAGTATACTATATGTATAATATATTTAGTTGTAGCATATAATATTATTGGAATAGTTAGTATATTTTAGTTATCTATTGTTATGGGTATCTTTAGTTATATATATATTATATATTTGTAGATATGTATGTATATACGTATATATGTATTAGTATTTAGTGTGTAGTTGGTAGGTAATATTTATTCTATTTAGTACATACTAGAAGTTATATTGGATTGATATATGTATACATATAGTTATTGATGAATAGTTAGTATATATGAAGATTTTGACAATTACCTTGAGATACTAAGGTAAGTATCAAGAGATACCAAGGTATGAGTAGTAGGTATTGGCATAGTAATATGATAGTTATAAACTAATTATGTGTTGGTATTAAGGTGACTAAAATAAGGTATATAGTATTGTATAAATACTAAATACATGATAATTTATAGTTATAGTTGGATAGTTAATATTTATATACTAGAGGGACATTACCTTGAGATACCAAGGTAAATGCTAAGGTATTAAGGATACCCAAGGTATTGGGTTTGGGTATCAAGATAGAAGTTTAATATTGCGATACCAAGTTGGTTCGAAACCAAGATAACCATTTAGCATTGGTAATTAGGATTTTATATATATAATATTGTTTGATATGTACATATGTGTTATATTTATCCCTTGTTTGCGTATCCTGAGATACGGTATCTTAGTATCCTAAGATGTAGCTTGTATGGCCTAGATTCATAGTGTGTGAGCCCAATATCTTTGAGTTAGACTCATACAACCTAGAAATAGGTAGTTGACCATAGTTTGACTATAGTTGACCATAGTTGACTTAGAGTTGACCTAGTTTGACTTTTGACTTAGAAATGACTTTATGACCTAGAAGTTGACTAGTTTAATTTATTCTTTTTCCTAAGAACTTGAATTAATGCAATATTCCATATATAGGTCAGTGACACCAGTTCGGACATCATTTCTCATCATTTGCTCTGGACCACAGGCGAGTACATTCTCTGATAGTTTCCATTATTTGATTACCACTATAATTCAAGTATTTAGAAATGTTACTTATGATTCTTGACACGATGGTATATGGATTGGTATTGTTATTGGATCGTCAGTCATGGGATGTTACCTTAATTATAGAGATGGTATCGGATACTGTCCTTGTTGGTATTGGATAACATTGAATATTATAGATTAAATATTGGATATATTGGCTGGTGACGTGTCATGATTCGATCCATCATATCAGTCGGGGCGGGGGGAAATACCAATT
Source organism: Iris macrosiphon (assembly GCA_036927795.1). NCBI lineage: Eukaryota > Viridiplantae > Streptophyta > Magnoliopsida > Asparagales > Iridaceae > Iris > Iris macrosiphon. The sequence continues at coordinate 56,587,641 of JAYESA010000015.1, forward strand.
AAATATGTGATCAAGAAACTATTGGCTAGTAGTGTAATCATTGGCTACTAACTAACCATGCAATTCACGTATGGTTGAGTTAGCTCCTTAGTGTAACTATTGAATCTCCTATGCCGATCACATATTTAGTTAGTATCTCAAAACACATAGTTATTGTAGATTTTATTATTCAGTTCATTGATTACCTTGTTCTATTCTGACATTATAGTTTTATTACTTCATTCTTGTACGTATTGATTATATTCTGTTGCTAGTATTGCCTATTCTCTCATTGTTCTTGATTATCAGTTATATTCTCATCGTAGATAGCATCTTCTATTTTATTACTTTATAGTTTTTGTCAATTAATTAGAACTGGTATTGGGTTGTACTTTGCTCCATTCCTGACTGGAAAATATTTTTCAGAGGATCCGAGAGATTAGTGTCCGACATACTATGGACTTCGACTTATAGATGATGCAAACTTGGACCCACTAGTTCTGGAGTGATTGCCGGGAGGTTTATCCGGATCACTAGTTTTCATATTTAGTTTCTTTAGCATTTTGGTACCGGATTTATTTTCGGCTTATAGATGAGATTGGATATTGTTTCTATTATTATTTATATATTGAATGGATAGTTATGTTAGACTTCATTCATATCTTCTCATGCTTTAGATTGTGATTGAGTTTTGTGTTAAGATTTTATTGGCAGATTTTATATTATTGCGAGATGTTAGATAGTATAGCTGATCTAGACAACGTTCTACCGCCGATTCTACGGCGTAGACTGGGCGTTGTTCCCGACTTGCATCCCTACACCGGGTGCGGGTCATGAAAGAAGCAGAACATTAAACCGGTCAACAACTTAAAAGACTCGGAAGCGATTGAGGCGGAGAATATCGTTCCTTGGAATTCAGATCGTTCTGCACAGAGCATAAAATTATCAATGAAAGAATGCTCTGTATTCTCCCCAATCTAATGGTGTAGCAGAAAGAAAGAACAAGATGCTGACAGAGATTATAAACTCCATGTTGCTGACAACTGGGCTTCTAAAGTGCTTCTGGGGAGAAGCAGCGCTTACGGCTATATTTATTATGAATATAGTATCGTTCGTGACATCTGACATTACTCCTCATGAACTCTGGTTTAAGGTCAGACCCAACTTGAATGTCATTCGAGTATGGGGGTGTCTGGCATATGTGAAGCTTCCAGACCTTAAGATTCAGAAGCTGGGAACAATAACTATGAAGACCATATTTCTGGGCTATATTGGTAAGAGTGATGCTCGAAGATTCCTTGATATCGAATCTAATCATATCATAGAATATTGCGATGCGAAATTATTTGAAGACAAGTTTGCTAGGCACAAGAATGTTGTTCTCGCGGATGTCCCGGAGAATATTGTTAGCACGGGCGAGGCAAGTACCTCCCAAAGAGAAGTAGTCCAAGAAGGAGTTTTCGTTGATGAGTCAACATTTAAACCAAAACCCGCTAAGCCGAGAGCAAAGCGAGTGAGGAGGACGAAGGACTTCGGAGAAGACTTTGTTACCTATCATGTGGAAGCTGATTCCCTTACCTATGATAAGGTAATGAAGACCAAAGATGCTATTTTCTGGAAAAAGGCTATCCATGCCGAGTCTGACTTGATAACTTCTAATAATACTTGGAAGATAGTCGATCTGCCTTAAGGTGCTAAACCCATCGGATGCAAGTGTATATTTAAGAAGAAGATGAAAGCAGACGGAACTGTTGACAAGTTCAAGGCCAGGCTAGTGGTCAAGGGGTTTTCTCAGATATAGGGGGTTGGTTACTTCGATACATATTCTTCCATTGCACGGATGACTACTATCAGGATGTTGATTGCTCTAGGTGTTATTCACGGAATGGTGATTCATCAGATGGACGTCAAGATAGCATTTCTGAATGGTGAATTGATTGAGGAGATTTACATGCAGCAACCAGAAGGGTTTGTCGTCAAAGGTCTTGAAGACAAAGTATGCAAACTTGTGAAATCTCTGTATGGTCTGAAGCAAGCTCCCAAATTATGGCACGAGAAGTTTGACAAAGTTATCAGATCAAATGGTTACAAGGTCAGCAAAACTGATAAGTATGTGTACACGAAGTTTGCTGACGATAAATGTGTCATCGTTTGTCTCTATGTAGATGACGTGCTAATCCTAGGCATGGATGAAGAATGTGTCACTAGAACAAAGATGTTCCTATTGTCTAAATTTAATATGAAGGACATGGGAGATGTAGATGTCATCCTTGAGATTAAGATAATTCGGACGAAAGCTGGGCTTGCTCTATCGCAAGCTCACTATGTGAAGAAAATGCTCCCACGCTATGGATATCAGGATATTCCAGGGATCGATACTCCATATAGGTATGACAAGAAACTGAAGCCTAACCCAGGAAAAAGCGTCAGATAGTTGGAGTATTCTAGCATCATCGGGAGCTTGATGTATGCTACAAATGCCACTAGGCCTGACATTGCCTTTGTTGTAGGGATGCTGGATAGATTCACGAGTAACCCAGGTGTTGAACACTGAAAAGCTGTGAAGAGGGTGATGAGATACCTCAAGAAGACTCAGAAGTTTGTACTTTACTACAGCGGAGATTCAGCAGTAGTAGAAGGCTTTAGTGATGCTAGTTGGTGCTCAAAAGAAGAGAGTGAGAGATCCACAGGAGGATATATTTTCTCAATGGGAGGAGATGCCATATCATGGAAGTCAAAAAAATAGACTATGTTCTTATGCTCATCAATGGAGTCTAAGTTTTATGCACTTGCAGCTGCAGCAGATGAAGCAGGATGGCTTTTAGAGCTTATGTACGATCTTTCAATGGTTGGTGTGCAGATTCTGACTATACCGATATACTGTGACAACCAGGCAGCTGCAGCAGTAGCATCTAATAATCTTTTTAATAGAAAGAAGAGAACTGTGCGGCTTCAGCACAGAGCACTGAACATCATCATCAAGGCTGGTGTCATTGTAGTAGTGGATGTTCGGAGTCAGGAGAACCTGGCTGATTCGTTCACTAAAGATCTCAGGAGCCAGCTAGTCGAAGATACAACAGATAAAATGGGCTTGTAGGACCTCTGATATCGCGTCTTTATAATCCTACCATTAAGTTTTATGCTATTAGTTCAAAGAGAAATCTACTAGGCATCTAGCTTTTGGTTCAAGGGAGGACCATTAACTGAAAAAATATCCGATACAGTGGGTATTCCTTATGGACAATATAGATACGTACCCAAAACTACTTGTAAACCCCCTCAATTTATTCTGTAGATAGTTAGGGTTGGATTTGGAAAATTTTGGTTTTGGTAGCAGATGTCGAGGTTTAAAGTAGAGTTGAGTCTGACTGTTATTTTAATTCATTTAATTAAGACCCTTGGCGCGCCCTATCATTGCTAAATTAATCGGAGCCCAATATCAGTCCATAAATTCTATTGGGCTATTATACTTTTGACTTGACTCGCCAAATTAGGCACTGGACTTTTCCGTCACTTAAAATCAGTTTTTGTTGTGCTCTAAATTAATTGCACAATTTTTTGAAATCGTAACCCCTATTTAACTCCGTGTCGGACACCTGTGTCGTTACCTTAAATTTTGAGATACCAACTTAACCCGTTGAGCCAGACCAACTAAAGGGTCCAAAACCGACTCCAAGCCCCTACCATTTTTGACCTTTGTATCATTTCCAAATTTTGACCCCAAGTGCCCCCATTTAATTCAAAAGCGCGGGACACTTTAATTCTATTTAAATCGGGGATACCAATTTTGCCTAATCTTATTTTAATCTTTAATTAATCCCGATGGCCATAAAATTAAACTCGTGCCAAACCCCCAACACCCCCTCACCATGCAAACCATCACCCGCAATTTTCTCCATAATTTTTGCGTCATTTTATGTGTTCGTGCAATTTCCCGAATTTAACGGGCTTAGTTGCAATTTATTAAAATAGGTGTCCAAACCTCATTGGCCTAGGCCAAATGGAGAAGCTCCCTCTCCTTTGACCAAGTCAAGCCTCCCTCCCCCTTTTATTTTGGATGAAGAGTTTATTCCTTCATATGTAATCAGCGCTACCCATTTTTAATGGGCAAATCCTGACCACACAATCTCATATCACTTCCCCTATTAAATGCCTCTTCAATGCACACATACCAAGCAGGCCCTAATCCCCACATTTGGGAAACCCCTCCTCTCTCTCTCCTCCCTCTTCCATTCCCAGCCGAATTTCCTCCTCCTTTCTTTCTTTTTCTTCTTCCTTTATTCTTCTTCTTACTTCTCCTTCCTGAAGAACTTCTCCGGCCGGCGACTGATTCCTCTCCGGTGGCTGACTTCAGTCCGACCGACTAATACGGTCTGCAGCACCCCCTGACCCGCTCCGGCTGAGCAGCTTCTCTGGCCCACTTCTGCCGACAGCAGCCCCCGCTCCGATCCAGTTCCCCCGTCCGGCGAGTGTACGGTGCTGAACCCGCATCACAGTCCGGCCGATTCAACAGTCCCCGCTGACCCGACTGTGCCTTCTCCCCATCCGACTCCCGGTCGGCTCTCATCACCACCGCCACTACGTGCTCCCCCATCCGACCACCGCACATTACCACCACCACCTCCAGCACTCGCCACGACCGAGCTTCCTCCACCTAGCCCGTTCTCATCCGCTGGGTCGAGACATTGCTCCGGTCGAGCAACTCCGGCCTCAATCCCGACGGACCGCCATCGTCACCTCCAGTCGACCTCGGCCGGATGTGGCGAGCCCGCTGCCTGAACCACCATCCCTCCCGCTGCCATCTTCGGCAAGAACCCGTACTGCCACTTCGACTCCATCGATTTCCCCCCGTTGCCTCAACCACCTCCCTCCGACTGGCTACCCCGGCGTGCCGCCGTATCGCCACCATGGTAAACTATTCCCTATTCACCTGTTATAATATAGTATTGTTTGTTATTCTATTAAGTATTGCGTGGTTATATATATCATAGGGTTCAGGATTAAGATTTAGTAAAGGGTTACGTTTATGCATTGAGATTTGAGGTTTTGTGTCATGTGAAATCATAGGGTTACTATATTTTATTGTATGCATTTGGATGGTTGTAGAGGGGCAGATTTAATTATTGTGGGATGAGGTTATGATATTAAAATATTGATTGGTATCGAAGAGTATGTTTATATATTGTTTTGTAGTGTAGTATAGTATAAATAATCTTGTGACAATATGTGATTAGGTTTAAGAGTGAGATTAGGGTTTACTTACAAGAGAAATTAAAATGGAATTAATGGTTATACACGAGTAGGGTATGAACTATATGCATGGGTGGAAAATGCAAGATTAATATACAAGGCATTTGAATATATATTGAGGTCATGATATTGGGATACCTTGAGATGTTAGGGCCTTGAAATTCATATTTTCCCTATTGATTTATATTGTTGAACAAATTAAATGGTTGCAAAATTATACTGTGATTTGTCATCGAGGGACAGGTAATTTATTGTGTACTAGTGTGATGTATCAAACCAATAATCAGTGATTTGGGAACTGTATATTAATGATGGGTTTAATTGAAGAGAGGTACTAATAACAAATTGACAGTATGATATAAAACATAAGGTTTAAATAATTATTAATTGAGTATTTTAGGATGACAGTAAATGTACGTATTAACGTCAGTGTACACCGAGGGAAAATATGAGAAATAAATATGCATGATATACCAAGAACCCTGTGCTGAATAAAGAAGGATTGAGGATGGTTTTGTGATGTGGCACTTATGACTAGATGATTTGACGTATCGTACCGATAGTCAACTGTGGTCAACCCCCTAGTGTCTTGTCCCTATGAGTCGTAGCTGAGACTGAGTTTATGTGTGTGTCGCATCCCTGTCTGTCGTAGAATAGATTATTGATTCTGGTTTGTATCTCATCTCTAGGTACTATGGGACCCGCGGACTTGGACGTGGTACCGGATCCCCGTCATCAGCAGCCGCACGCAGGCAAGTGTACCTTGCCACCCTGTATTTCAGATTATAGTTATTTATTGTTTTTTTAAGTACATTGTGCACGTATTTAAGTTGACGTTCGATACTTTGCGTCCGATTCACAACCGGGTGAAGACGTACGTCGTAACGTCTTAGAAAGATTGTTGGATGTTTCGTAGCATCTCGATATGCGTACCTAAGTATATCGATACCCCAGGACACTCATACACTGTGATCATGCCTGATTCATGTATCCTGATACTGACATCATGACCAGAGACTGGGACGACCTTAGGGTCACGTCTGTTGAGTTATTTCTGTATGTCGAGACTGTAGATAGAGGTTCAGGTTCAGCGCACAATCGTTGACCGCTTGGGATGGGGAAGACAGTTACTAGACGTTTGGGCTACTCTGCACGCGCTTATATATATATGTATTATTTCTGTAGTAATCCTGTATCTAGTGTAGTGGTATCACCCGTGTGACTCTGTGCTCGGAGCTACAGTACGACCCGTGTGTCTCTGTGTTCGGAGCTACGGTTTATTTTAGAAAGCCCACGCGTCGAACATTGTCTTTAAACTGTGTCACACTTGTTTGGTTATGCTAGAGTACCCTGTTGTTGCACTTGTACTTTTTGTTTACTTGGCATGTTGTATTTCTGTACCTTGTTACGTCTCTCTGAGGACCTGGTTCCCTGCCAGTTTTGCAGCATAGATGATTACGTAGCATTTGGAGTTGCTGTTGGAGTTGCAGGTCTTGCGGGCATGGTACCAGGTACTCATATTATATCTACCGGCATTATGGTTATTTTACATTGTTTATTTCATCTGCTGTTGTAGCCTAGTTTTTATAGACTTATACTTCTTCTCGAGTCTATTCGAGTTAGTATGTTATTCGACGGCCGACTCTAGCACATATAGCTCTTTCTTGTATACTGTTGTACATTGTGGATTGAGACATAGAGGTTTACATTTATGAGATATCTAGATAGTGCCCTTTTATATTACAGCTTATATGTATTCGAGTCAGACCAGAGTCTGGTCGAATGCGTAGCTGGCGTGTCACGTATTCCTGGTCCTACGTATTTTGGGACTGGGGCGTGACACTACTGTAGTCTACAATTTTGTTCTATAGAACAATTTGTGTGTAAGGTTGGCTTCGATGCCTTAATGAGTTCTCAGACAGAGTGAATGTCCGGCATGCGCTCCAGGAAGCACGTGTAGTTCAGCACTACAAGGGACTTGTATCCCATGCTATAAAGGTGTGACACAACAATGAGGTAAAATATGTAAAGCCTCGGCTGCAAGCCATGTCATAATGGTAGTAGCACCACAAATAGGCAGGTAGCTAATGCTGAAAAGATAGAGAGTTATAGGACAACACTACTAAGAGGCCGGTTATCTCATGCTACAGTGGGTGACACCACATGAGGTAGTTAACCTTGACTGCGAGCCATGTCACAGCGGCATAGCACCGTACGAAAGTGCAAGGCTTTATGATGGGATATAGTACAATACTACTAAGAGGCTAGTGACCTCATGCTACTGTGGGTGACACCACACGAGGTAGTTAACCTCGGCTACGAGCCATATCACAGTGGCGTAGCACCACACGGAAGCGCAATGCTTCATGCTGGGATATATTAACATATCTTTAAAAAGGAACTCACCTAAGTGTATAGACAGAGATACATGCCGTCTCTTGAGGGTAAACTTGTAGACACCCAAGATACATACACCGAAACTAGGTCAGCACAGGGCCTTAATGTGCGACCAGAGGCACAACTAATGTCATTTTGCGAGTGGGAAGAACAACAACTATGGTTTAGAATTCAAGGCATAGTCCATTCTTGTATCGTACTGTTGTTTGACCCATGCGGGAAGATTCAAGTCGTGGACGACATCTATCCTAATGCATGATGGATAGCCACTGTGAGGAACGCTCGACTATATATTGTCATATATGTGGGAGATTATTGGTATTTTTTACTTTGCTTTGGGAGTTTTAGTTCCAAATTAGAAAACCACCAATATATATATCTTAATATATACCTTTTCTTAGTATTGGTATATGCACATGAGGTGGTGGCCCATGTGGGTTGACTTTCCTAGAGGGATTAAGTGTGAACCATATTATGACAATCTTTATTTTGTCACCACTTTTGGGAAGTTTCCCTTAGGAGCTAAGCCCCAAAGGGGCTTAGCGACACAGACTCAGACTTGGACTAAAGGGCGCAAAGTGACGCTTTATTGGCGCACTTTGCACTTAGTACGTCAGTATCGTCGCATGACGCTCAGCATGGCGCTCGTGTGCTCCATTTATGCGCGAGTTCCATGCACGGTTGCTTGCTCGAGCGTATGCTTCGTGGAGCCATGCGGCCTGGAGTGCATGTTGTTCGGTGCCCATGCGGTCAAGTGCACACGCGGACAGGGGCCATGCGGTCAGGTGCCCAAACGGCTAGGAGCGCATGCAGCCAAGGGCCATACGGCCAGGGGCACATGCGGCCAGGTGCCCATGCGGCCCGGTGTGCATGCGACCAGCAGCCCATGCGGCCAGGGGGGCATGCGGCATGGAGCTATGCGGCCAGGCGTTATACGGCCAGCTAGTTAGCTTAAGCGAGTCAAGTGTGGAGGGGACAGGGACTGCTGTTGGCGGCTTGGTGCGGCGCCTGTACAATATAGCGTACATGCGGCTCGTGGCTCTCTATGCCACGCAGATGGAGCGGCTGCAGATTTCGGCACCTGACGACACTGTCTGCTCTGTGCAGTACAGTGGCGTAGGTGGCTCATGCAGCCTGATTTTTTTCTCAGGCCGCATGGAAGCTGAAATCCTCTTTATATAGAGGCTCTCCTCTTTCATTTAGTGTTGATGGAAAAATTGAGAAAGAGAGAGAAAAATCGAGAGCACCAGCATGACCTGCTGCAGATTTTAGCATTCTTTCAAAAGAATCTTCCGAGTGATCCGTAAGTGACCAAAAGCGTTCCAGAAGTTCTTGTGTGAACTTGCTGGATCCTGGGGGCAGATTGTTGTATAGCATGAATCTTGTCTTGAGCTCTAGTGGTTTTGATCACCCCAGCAGGAGCTTCCTTCTTTGTATTTATGTTCTTGTTCTCGTTCTTCTCAGTGTAGCGTCTGCGAACGTAAAAAAGAAGAACAATTTTTTGATTATTGTTGTATTTGCATTTTCTTTGGGTTGTCAGTTTGTAATATAATTCTTGTTTAGTGCTTCTGTGGGGTTGTGTATCACTGAAGAGGAACTCTTGTATGAATCTCAATGCACCAACTTCTCTTCTGGAGTTTGTAGAGACGAACTCTTATGTGAGTCTCTACTTTGTGGCTACCTCTTCTTCTTTGATTTGACTTCGGGACTAACATCGCATCCTATAATGTAATACACCATCGGTAGATACAAATGGCCCCAACTCACCCATTTTTTTTGAGAAATTTTAACTTATCCTCCACTTTTTATTACCATATTTAAGGGTGCACCCCGCATTATTTCGATAATGTACATGTTCTTCCACTTTTTGACGAAATCCGTCCAAAAGTAACGGTCAACCCATTTGACTAAAAAAATTGAACAAAAATATCCTCGTCTTCTACCTTTTCTCTCACCCCCTCCCCCCTCTCCCCGCCGCGACCGCCGTCGTCGATCACCCTCCCCGCCACATACCGTGCTTCCCCATTCCTGCGATAGCCCCCACTCTGCCCTTTCCTGTCCCCGCTTCCTATAGCCAGCAGCGGCAACAACAACAACAGACGCTGCTGCCGCTGCTCGCGCGCCACCGTTGTTGTTGTTGTTGTTGCTGTTACTAGGGGGAGCGGGGGCGGGTAGGGGTGGAGCGAGGGCTGTGGGGGGGGGAGGATGAGAGCAGGGTCGATAGGGGGGATGGGGTTCGACGACGGCTGCCGCGGTGGGGAGAGGGGGGGAGGGGTTGAGAGGAAAGATAGAGAAGACGATGGTATTTTCGTCCAATTTTTTTGGTCAAATGGGTTAACCGTTACCTTTGGACGGATTCCGTCAAAAGTAGGGGAACATGTACATTATAAAAATAATGTGGGGTGCACCCTTAAATATGGTAAAAAAAAGTGGGGGTAAGTCAAATTTTTTTTTTTAGATACCCGACGTAATATTCGAGACTTTGTGCATGCGAATTTTTTGTCTTTTCTTTTGTGTCCACCACCTCCAACTTCTAACTTCTATCAAATAAATGGAAAGAATAATACTTTCCCGTGGCTCGATCTACCAATCTTCTACTACCAAGCCAGGGTCTTATACCCCACTCTAGTAACCACATGGGTTGAGTTCGGTAACTCACCACTTTCATCGGCCTAATAATCACGTACACCACTTAGCTAAACATATTTTGAGCGGACCTATGGGCCAACGTTACAATCCAACATCAGCAGTTTTTAATTACTACTAGTAAATGAACATGCGTTGCACATAAAAGACTTTTTTATATTATAGTAAAATAGTTTAAATGTTTAAAAATATTTTAATTATAATTTATTATGGAAGAAAAGAGTGTTATGATGATGAGAAGGAAGTTGGTTTTAGAATTTTTTTTAATCTTCCGTTAGTTTTTTATTAATAAATTGGTTTAGTATTTATTAATATTTTTTTGTTAAATTGGTTGAGTATTTATTAAATGGACTAGTAAATGCACGTGCGTTGCACGTAATTTTTTTTTGAATTTGTTTTCCAAAAATTATTGAAAATATTTTTGAGAAATATATATATAACATATTTTCTAAATATTATTAAAAATATTTTAAATATTTTAAATTTAGATTATATATATATATATATATATATATATATATATATATATTAAAAAATTAGATTTATAAAATTCATTGACACTATTGAAAATTTTAATAAAAATTTAAATTATATTAAAATAGTTTAAATTTGACTTGAATATATTTAGATTAAATTTTGTTTATATATATATATATATATATATATATATATATAATTAGTTTAAATATATTTTGAATATTGAATATATTTTTATTTGGATTTGTTATACATATCTTTGTATACATTTGAATATATGTTTTGTTTAGGTAATTATAATAATTTTAAGATGTTTCTACGTAAGGAAAACACTTACACATGTAGTTAGAATTTTTTTTAGAATTTTTTAATTATTGAGTGGTTGAGTATTTACTTACATCTTAGACGTCTCACTTTTGAACCGTCTTCAAGACGCATTATAATAGTAGAGATAAGATGGAAGTTAGTTTAAGTTCCTATTTATCTTCCGTAATTATTATTTTTAAATTTTAATTGGTTGAGTATTTACTTACGGCTTAGACGGCTCACTTTTGAGCCGTCTATAAGCCGCCTTATATTATGGAAGAAAATAGTGGATTACAGATTATGAGAAGGAAGTTGATTTTAGATTATTTTTTAATCTTCCATTAGTTAGTTTTTTTTTGTTATTTAAATTGGTTAAGTATTTATTAACGGTTTTGATTGATAAAATGAAAGTTGGTTTAAGGTCCTATTTATCTTCCGTAGTTATTATTTTTAAAATTTAATTAGTAGAGTATTTACTTACGACTTACACGACTCACTTTTGAGCAGTCTAGAATTCGCCTTGTATTATGAAAGATAAAGACAGACAATCTCGAATATAACGAACATAACTGAACACATCGCCTAAATAGGCATGCTGGCCACATTGCCAGCTTACACACATATCAATTTTCGTGTACTAAACAAATGAACCATATGCACATACCTCATACTATTTCAGTAAGTCCAGCAGATTGGCGAAAATCAAGCATCCCAATTTTCTAACTTATTTTGCCAACGTGTTTGGAGAGGATAAGAACTATATTGCTTGATATTAGAAGACGGAGAAATGTATCCTTTGGTAATTATTTATAAATACAATAATATGGTGATGGTATGCAGTGAACCTTTGGTTTTTATAAAAAAAAATTTTCTTGGCATTTACTTATTTATATATCTTCTAGATTTGGTACTATATACATGTTGACCGTCCGACAGAATCTATTGTAAGTGTAAAATTAGAATGATGGAATATTTTCATTGATGAAAAAAGACTACATATATATATGAGAGGCTGATCCCTCTCTCTATTATTATACCCGATGTGGGACCAAAGCTTACTTCCTAATATAACGCTTAACACCCTCCCTCAAGCTGGAGCATAAATACCAATCATGCCAAGCTTGTTATATAAAAATTGTACCCGAGGACCCAAAAAAGATTTCGTGAAGATATCGGCTATCTGATCACCGGTCCTCACGTGATGAAACTTTATCATTTCCTTTTTATACTCATCATGGATGAAATGGACATCAATTTCAATGTGCTTCGTCCTTTCATAAAATACATGATTGGTAGCAATATGCATAGGAGATTGGTTATCACACCACATATCTTGTAAACACCCTGATTTTTGAGAAAATTTTAAACATGAGTTATTACGAATTCTTGGTATTTTTCTGAAATTTAAAGCGATGAGGATTGTGATGTAAAGAATTTTAAGCATGGCTAATTGGTGTTAAAATATTCTGGAAATAATATATTATGATGCGTAATGGAAAATCGGACCTATGGTATTTTTCGAAGAATTATTTGGACCCCGGAAGCATTTATAAAGCCTTAAAAGCTATTGGAATTTAACCTAACCCAATTATGAATTAATTGAACCAAACCCAAACCGCTGAACCAAACCAACCCGACCCGAAACCCGCGTGGAAACCCTAGCCCCGCCGGAGTTCCTGTAGCAGCCTATAAAGGCCCCCTTGATTTCTGTGCCCAGCCTCGGAAAAACCCTAGCCAAGCCCCGCCGACTTCGCCATTGCTCAGCCCCTTCTTCTTCCCCGTGCCGCTGTCGCCAGACTACCGGACGCTCCCCTCGACCCTATTCACGCCGACCCCCACCCAAGCGCAGAACCCTCCGACGCCGCCCCGCTCTTCCCATCCTCCGACAGGCCCGCGGAGCAACCCGACTCTACCCCGCTGTCGCCCGAGCGATGTTGCCCAGCACCCCAACCCCGGCGCCATCCCCATTGCTCAACCCGTCGACACAGCCCCAACTCCGGAGCCGTCAACTCGAACCGCTGCCGTTGAACTGGGCCAGATCCACCTGTCGTCGACGACCCGACGCCTCATGAACGCCACCCAGCTGACCCAAGCCAGAACCCTAGCTCAGACTCTCGTCGGACACGGAAACCCTCGACCAGAATTCGGTTCGCGTCGAATTGGCTTTCGGACACGCAGAATTCAGCATTCACGGAGCCCTGTTCATGTACCGTTTTCTTTCACCTCGCAACTCCGTTTTCATTTCCGTCAGTTTCTATGCGTAGACTGTATAACCCTCTCGGTGCCCGTGCAACTCGCTCGATGCATCGCGTCCTGTGGTGATCGCACACCGCGATCCAAAAACAGGAAAAACAATACCCTGTTTTACCCCAGAACCGAGTACGCCCCGCCACACAGGATGACTTGGTCGCATGCGATCTTTACAGAACCGGGCGCGTCGTTGATACGGTCGTGTGGGATTTTGCGAAAGTAGATTCGGAGGTGCGTGCACCCCGGAATCAACGCGTATCCGCCGACGACACCCCGTATCCGACCTTTCTGGAACATGCTGTAACTTTGTGTACACACGTCGGATCGAGACAAAACTTGTGCCATCGGACTCGTAGCAATATGTAGGTCCTGTGAGCCAAGTTTGGTCCGATTATGAGAACGTTGCTAAAATCGCGTATCGTGGGCCCCACCGGCTCCACTTGACGGGCGATTTTGTGATCGGCTCATCGGAATCCAATTCCGGAAGTTCCGTTGGGTTCGTATCATCATTCCTGACTTGTAGACACTGAGTTTGCAGAATTTGGAGACCTTTGACCCTGACACGCTTTTCGGTGCAAAGCAGGCCCACATATGGAACTCGCTTTGGCCTGAAAATGATCTTTTTGCCCCTGTGTCCAAATTGGACGTAAGGACAGGCATTTCTAGCAGTTTGATACCTTCTGAGACTGTTGGTGATGTTTATTACAGCTTTTAGAGTAGCACCTACCGGATCCAAGCACCTACCGGATCCACCGATACCAGGACGACAGTTGATATTCGAACATCAGGCAAGTGTACCTTGCCAACTCTGCAGTATTGTTACCTATTCTCTTACTTTATTATATTGCTGTGCATGTTTAACCTAGGATCGTGTGACATACTTAGCGTTCGATTATCAGTCGGGTGCCAACATCGTACGCGGTGTTGGGTATTGTCATCTAGAGATGGACATACGTGACACTATATCTTCTCGTACTTGTCTTACCAAGTACACTATGACCCAGGACACTGGACACTGTTCATGAGACAGGATCTTCCCGAGATATTCGTGGTGATCTTGTATAGGATACAGGACTTATAGAGATACTATAGTCTAGATACATTATGACTTGTGCATTAGTTATGATCCCGCTGACATGGACATGAGACGTTATGGCCATGATATGCGTGGTTACATTGGGTGGAGAGAGACACACAGACTACAGGCTGATCATATATATACACCCCTACTATTATGAGGCACAAGACTCTGAAGCCTGAGCTTGGCCCATTACTCATTACTACTGCTGCTACCGGCTCCCCGACACAGAGCTGGTAGTATGCTTCAGCCTGAGCTCTAGTGCTGCTCTCATCTTGCATATCACTTAGCTGGTTATTTAGTATTCCCTTATTGTTCCATCTATTGCTGGAGAGACCCACAGGCTACAGGTTGATTATGTTATGCCGGCTACTCAGTCTCCCGCTGAGCTAGACCCCCTCATGATATCACTGCTACCGGCTCCCCTACACAGAGCTTGTAGTTGTTTCAACCTGAGTGCTATTGATATTCTCTCTTGTATTTCACACAGATATTTACTTACTTGCCCTATTTATTCTATTTATTTCTGCTGCACTGCTTATATTTTGGCTTGTATATTTTCTTGTACCTTACTATGTCCCCTGAGGACCTGGATATGGATTATGTCCCCAGGATTTGCAGACGAGATCTATCCAGAGGTATACGGGACCGCAGCAGGAGCTGATCCAGGAGCTGTACCGCCATCTGAGGACGAGGTGTTAGTCGAAGACTTTTTTTGAGCATCCATGTTTCATGCTCAGATTTTATTTATTTATTTCAGTCATTTATTTCTGGTCGGTTGAACCATTGTACTAGATGTTTATCGGGTTGTTCTCCAAAGCACTTTGTGAGACTAGCTATTGATTTACATTCCTTATTTATTCTGTGGATCATATTTTATATCTTGTGTGGATGAGATTAGTTGTGCCATGATTGTCGTAGACTTTATTTACAGCTTAAGTATGCCCTGATGGATCCATTAGATTGGGTTTGTCCATCGGTGCGTACTGCTGGCCATTGCCACGTATTCGGTCCCACGGTATTTTGGGACTGAGGCGTGACATATCTGCTGCTTTAGATCCTGCTTCTTCTTCCAGCTCTTATAGAAGTGTCACGCCCCAGTCCCAAAAGTATATAGAACCAGGCCACGTGTCATTGGCCAGCTGACACGTCACTAAGGGATTACCCAATTTAATGGACCCAAAGGAACGTGCTACGCTATCCTAAAATACTACAAGTCTAATACAGGTAAAGTCTAATCTCATCCACAAAATAATAATGAATATGGGAATAAGTGCTGAATATATATAATGCTAAGTTTGAAATGTTATAGTACAAATCAGATAATGTCAGGTGGGAACAAACCCACTACAAAATAATAAGTGTAGAAATACGATAGACTAGAGCATCGTCTATCTAGGTAGTAACTCCAGCTCCAGGTGTACTAAAAGATCAGGCAGACTTTGAAGGCAGCTCCTCTAACTCCTCCTCAGTGGCATATCTGGTCTCCTGTCCAGGTCCATACACTGTGGGGTGGAATGTCTCATCTAAATCTGGAAGGGAACCAGGTCCTCAGTGGGACATAACAAGATACATAAAACACATGCCATGTATAAATACTGAATAAATAAATAGAGGGTATACTAGCCATCTAAGTGAATGCAATGTGAGACAACTTTAGTACGTATGGGAAAGTGTGGGCTAGACATATGCTGACGTAATTCACCAACCTTAGTGACTGGCTAGTATATGCCACATATGCCCCCGTTCAAGGGCACTATACAATTCTCCATCTCCGAAGAGCATGGTAACTTTAATATATTTATATAACATCCGTATCACTCCGTCGAGTGCGGTATCCGTATAAAAGAGGTGGGTGTCCCATACGCCTATTAGTTGTTCTCTCCGCCCAATGTAACTAATGCCAAGTCATAGCTTTCCGGAATTTGTGCTAAACCGTGATGCACGTCGCACGTACTGGTAGCTAATCAACTACGTAAACTTGCATCCCAAAATGAAGTACAACCTTGTTGCGTGTACAGGTGTTAAGGTCTAGGAGGATATTAGGATACCCTCGCAGCTGTCAGGTAGGTTGGCTAGAATCTAAGTCAGTTACACTACTTATCAATGTACTTGTTGACGGTACCCGAGGCAATCTCAGATACAACAGTTATATGTAAGTCTACTGAAAATAACATACAACAGTTAAAAGAATTATACAGTAAAACTTGGCAAGGTATACTTGCCCACTTCTCCGTGCTGGGCGTGCCAAAAATCTGTTCTTGCAGTCAAGTCTGAGGGGTCCTGTGACCTGGGGTCACTGACTGCGTCGTAGGGGTACTCTGTTCAGGACATACAGGGTTCGTGAATTAATCATTTTAATAATGAGTTCATTAATATATATATAGCATAGTATATATATACTTATGTATTTATATAATAAAGACATACATATATATAATTGATACATATATAATATTATAGAATAATAATATATAATATTACATATCATATATATATATATATATATATATATATATATAAGTATACATAAATACTTACATAGAGATAAATAAATACAAGTACATATATATTTATATACACATATACAAATGCAAGAAGATAATATATTTATATGCTATATATATATTTTATATAATATTTATATATATAATAATATATATTTATGTATACATATTTGAAATAAAAGGCAAAATTATATATATATATATATAAGTATACATATATACATATATAGCTTAATATAGCTTATATTTACAATAATATATATATATATATATATATATATATATATATATATATATATATATACATACATACATATATAAAAATATAAATACATATATATTTAATATATATATAATTTATATATAAATAATATATATATATATATAATACAATACATATAAACTATATACATATATATAAATATATGTATATATATATATAAGAAAAATAAAATACATATAATATATATAATAGTATACTATATATATATATATATATATATATATATATATATATACTGAATATATATAAAATAAATTACAATATAATTATATAATATATAATTTATATATATATATATATATATATATATATATATATAAAGAATGCAAAAATACATACATATATACATATTTATAGTATATAATATATACATATATATACTGTATATTCTGTAATAATAATAATAAAAATTATATATAATTATATAGACATAAATAAATATATATATATATATATATATATATATATATATATATATATATATATATATATATATATATATATATATATATATATATATATATATATATATATTTATAATATATAATATAATATATACATATATATATATACTGTATATACTGTAATAATAATAGTATATATAATTATATAGAATACCATATATAATATATATAAATATATATAAATATATATAATACTATATATATATATATATATATATATATATATATATATATATATATATATATATATATATATATATATATATATATATATATATAATAGTATAATACTGTATACATATACTGTATACAGTAATATATAATATTATTATATAACTAAATATATATAATAATATATATATTAATTTATATATTAATATATATATATACATATATATATATATATACATATATACATACATATATAAATTACTATGTATATACGTATTTAGAGGGTGGGGGGTATACCTGACAGGTGGGGGACCCATGGGGCTCGTCGCCGGCGGGAGGACGGCGGCGGAGGAGGCGGTGGCTGGCCGGAACGGCAGCCACAGCAGCAACTACAGTTAGCAGTAACAGCAGCAGCGGTAGCTTGCAGCGGCTGTAGCAGCGTCGGTGGCGGCGGAGGCGGCGGTGCAGGGTGTCGGGACGGCGGGGGAGGTGGCGGCGAAGCGTCCGGTGATGGTGGCGGAGGTCAGGGGTGGTCGGATGGGGAGCTGGAGGCGGTCAGGGTGGTCGGGGTTGCAGTGGCCGGAGGGGGTCGGGGGACTCTACGAGGAGGCTGGCGGTGGCTGGGGGCGTCGTGGGGCGGTGGTGGTGGGTCAGCCCGACGGAGAAGGTCAGGGCGAGGCGGATGAGGGCGGTGGCGGTGGTCCATGGTGGTCGGAGGCGGTGGTTGGAGGTGGTGGGAGGGAGGAAGTGCTGTGGGTGTTGGTGGGGTGTTGGCTGCTGTGGGAGCTCTAGGCGGCGCCGGCGGCGGCCAGGGCGGAGCTGCGGTGGTCGGAGGGGAGGCCAGGGAGGTGGCGAAGGGTTTGGCGGAGGTCCGGTGGCCGGGGATGGGCTGAGGGTGGTGGTGTAGGTTTTCGGGAATGGGGGGGGGGTCGGTTTAAATAGGGTTTTGGTCAATGGCACTTTAGTAAATAGGTTCGGGTTTAGGGGTATTTTAGGTATTTTAATTCTTAGATATTTTAGGATATTTTTTTCTGATATTTTCAGGTGGGACCCATTGCCACATGTATGGTGTAGGTTCACCGGCCAATAGGGGGGTGGCACCTCACACTAGAATTTACAGAAAAATCCCTAAAATTTCATAATTTGTAGAAAGGTCCTATAATTGGGAAATTGCGCAATTACGCAATTTATCTAGAAAAACACCATATTCCTAAAAATGCTAAAATTCACAGAACTATAGGGAAAAGCTGTAGGAGGGCCCTGAGGGGGTGGGGGTGAGCCTGGGCAGGGGCTGGGCCTGGTTTCTAGGAGAGGTATGTGAACTTTGTTTGGGGATAACAGTCTGTGTAATGCTCTAATTAATAAGGTGATGGACAGGTGCACAAGTAAATAGGATATGTAAGCAAAATAAAAAAAAATAATCTGATAAATCCTAAATAGAAAAAAATAATCCTAAATTAATATTAAAAGCTAAAATCTGGTCGAGGGAGTTTACAATCTACCCTCTTAGAATATTTCGTCCACGAAATAAAAACAGACATATAATGAAAACTAAAGATTAATTTAAAATATTTGGACATACCCTGGTCTGGAAATAGATGGGGGAAACGCTATCGAATATCCTCTTCTCGTTCCCAGGTTGACTTGCCTGGTGCATGATGTCTCCATGCAATACGAACTAGAGGGATAGTCTGGCCTCGCAACACCTTCTCGCTTCGGTCTAGGATCTCTACAGGCTCCTCCTGGTACAAAAAACTCGGGCCGATGGTGATCTCTGAATGGTCCAGCACATGACGTGGGTCTGGAATGTACCTTCTCAGCTGAGATACATGGAAGACGTCATGTACTCCTTCCAAGGTTGAGGTAAGGCTAGCTTGTAAGCAACTTTTCTGATGCGTTCCAACACATCGAAGGGTCCGATGTACCTTGGACTCAGTTTTCCTCTTCCGCCAAATCTGATAGTTCCTCGGGTAGGTGAGATCTTTTAAAAACATATGTTCTCCAAAATTTACTCTATGTGTACCCTTTATCCAAACTATATGGGTATCAAAAGGTTTATAACTGGTCGTACATTATTGGTAGTTCACGATATCCAACTCAAGGCTAACATCTGTCGATATTCTCTCCTTCAATCTAATTTGGTAACTACCTGTAGTACTCAGCTATTACTTCATTCACATGTTTGAGCCTAGCAATCAATGTCTAGCAATCTACCTATCTGTTTTGCTTAGTCCTGATCATTATCTAGAGGGTGGAAATAATTTAGGTCGGATACTGTAAGTCACTAGGTACTAGGGGTTAACCTGGTGGTCTAAAAATGACGCTTTCCTTTCCGCAGTCTAATATAGCATTGTACTGGCTTAACCAGTCCATGCCTAAGACAACGTCGGAGTTTGGTATTGGAAGTACCAAGAATCGCGCTCTCATTACTTTACTATACAACTACCGAGCATGTTTTAATAGTGCGGGTAATTGGTATGATGCCTACTCCGGTAAAAATTTTCCAACACTTAGGCAGTGGGAAAGTGGATAGTTTGTGCATGGCTACGAAATTACAAGATATGAAGATAGTGTAGCTCTAGAATCAAATAATGCGGTTGCAGGTAATGTTGCAACTAAAATGGTACCTGAAATGGTTTTACCTTCCGGTTCTTCTGCAACTGCTGCTAGTGCAAAGGCCTGTCCGTGCCTTTGCCCTCCGGTCTGTTGTCTGGCTTGGTTGTACTGCGTTTCCTGGGTGTCCAAGGGTGGTCCCCTCTGAAATCTTCCAGATGCTGGGGGATACTGACCTCCAGTAGAGGGTAGCATTCTCTGGGCTGGTGCTGCTGGTCTTTGCCCGTTCTGGTGTGCTGCTTCTCTGTGTTGTGGGCAGTCTCTGGCCATATGTAGACTTGCTCCACATATCAGGCATAGTCCATGCTTCCTTCGGCATTTTTTGGCATAATGTCCCTTATTGCCACAATGGTGACAAGTTGGAAGTTCCTTGTTTTGATATGGCCCCGTCTTGTGTTGTGTCTGATTTCCCGGGTGACAGATTGGTCCTCCTACTCCGGGCTGATTTCTGGCTGGTATGGTGGGGTTAAAGCGTCTTGCTCCTTGGCCAATAGCTTCTTGTATTCTTGCCTCTGAAAGAACCTCCCTATAGGAGATCCTTGACTGCGTCGTAGTATACCCTTGGAGCTCGAAGTTAAGGCCATGATGGAACCTCATGGCCTTATCTAGTTCGTTAGGTATCAGGATGGCCCCAAATTGACTAAGTCGACTGATTCTGCATATCGACGGTCATGTTCCCTTGTTCCAGGTGCAGGAACTGGGAATACAGGGCATTTCTGATCGTGACTGGGAAGTACTTTGCATTAAAGTATTCTAGGAATTGCTCCCAAGTATGGTTCTTGCCGATGCTGCGCTCTATGGAGTCCCACCAGTGATGGGTGTTGCCTTTTAGTTGGGCCCTCACTGCGATCATCCATAGGTCGGGGTGAAGCTGTAAACCCTCTAGCAGCATTTCCGTGTTGGAGATCCAGTCTGAGATCTCTTCCGGAGTTTCGCTGCCTGAAAAGGTTCTCGGGCTCATCCGACGAAAGCCTCGGACAGTGCCGGCTGGTTGGACAGGTGCTAGTGCTGGGGCAGCTGTCCTTTCCAGAGCTGTCATCAAGCTCTGTCTTAGGGCTTCAGTCTGTTGCCACTGAGCCTACAACAGGGCTTGGAACAATTGGAATATCTGAGGCTGTCCCTCAGGCTGTGGTATCAGGGCTGGAAGGGCTGGAGGTGGAGGTAAAGGTGTCTCCGCCTGCGGTGTCGGTTACTGGGAGGTTTGCCCTTCTTGTCGGGCTGGTGTTGCTTCCTGGGTTAGATTCTGGTGAAGGTACGGGGTCGTCGGATAGACTAGCATCCTTCTAGGAGATTGGTCTCTCGGAGGGGGGGGTTGAGGTCCTTTGGACATCTAGCGAGGGGTCTGTTGCTTGGTCAACCCCATCAGCTACGTGTCCACTGGGTATGTCCATATTTCTGAAGAAGATAGAATAATTAGAAAAGGTACGAAGGAAATAATA
>JAYESA010000015.1:56614500-56697000 GCA_036927795.1 Iris macrosiphon
GTACATCTAGCAATGAATAGAAATACAAGTGCATGCTAGAACAATGAACTAGAATATAAGTAAACGCTAGAACAATAACTAGAATATGTAGAGATGCTAGATTAATATACTAGAGATACATGTCAAGAACATCAAGCTAAGTGTGTGAAACATTAGCATATCATGTGATCGGCTTGGGACTGATCAGGTTTGTTACATATGATTAGCTATGATTCATGTAAGGTCAGGCTAACATCCGGATAGCTATGATGCGAGTAATAGTCAAGCTTATCACATGTAACCGGCTATGAGGCATATAATGGTCAGGCTGCACCGACGTGAGGTATGGGTGAGCTATGATTCATGTAGAGTTGGGTATGATCACATAATCTACTAATATTTCCCCGTTTTCTCCAGCTAGTATTATGGATCCTATTGACGACTCCTCGTGACAGGTCTCGATGATGCCAACTCGTGTAACAACAGTGCCAGAATCATGTACGCTATACAACTAGAATTATAGAGATAATCAACATAATGAAAACTGTCAGAGAATGTACTCGCCTGGGGTCCTGCTGCTGGCAATAACAATGTCCGGTTTTCGAGGTCTTGTTTGAAAATCCAACAGTCCTAAAGACAACATTTAATAATAATATTGCATCAGTCGATACACTAACACACAATCATAAATACATTGAACTCAGGGGCTACGCTAGGTATGACACTGGTCAACTAGGGTCAAGTGTGCGTCTAATTGTGCGGGTGTTGCGTCTGTAATTGATGTGCAAGATCAGACAGTCGACTCACAAGTCTCAGGGTCGCATGGTCAACAGTAAATACGGGATATCCGTAATTTATACTAGGGGACTCATAGTATATATATATATACTTAGTATAGTATTTAATTGCTACACATTATATACACATACTAAATATACATATATAGATATGTCAAATTGAATAATATATACATACTAAATATATATATATCATATTAAATAATGTACACATACCAAATATATATATATATATATATATATATATATATATATATATATATATATATATATATATATATATACGCATATGCGTACCTTATGAATAATATATGCATACGCGTACGTATACGTATACGAGATGGGTTTATTTGCAGGGTCTCATGAAATCGACATCTAATGAATACGTCAAGACACGACACGTTAAACCCTAACATCATTCACACGCGCACATATATTCAATATAAAAAGGGAGGCAAGTCAAACCTGTGCATGTGCACGAGATCGACGATGACGACGATGTTGTTGGTGACGACGATGACGATGGTGATGATGCTGATAATGGTGATGGTTATGATAATGATGATAATGGTGATGGTGTTGATGACGATGATGGACGAGGGTGGTCCAACGTCGAGGAAGGTGTCGGGGTATTCAGCGTTAATGGTGGTGGTGTTAGCCGCTGTCAAGTCGGCGGAGGAGGGCTCAAGGCCGAGCGGTGAGAGAGAGATGGTCATGGAGAAGAAGGGAACGATGGAGGGGCTGTTCCGTCGCTCGATGTCATGACCTGTACCCAAAAATTTGGGCACGAGTGCGTGGGTACGTCCAGCCTACGCCGTAGAGTCGACGGTAGTACGCTGTCTAGGTTAAATCCACATTTAACTAATCTAGCTAATTCACAAATAACATAGGCAAGATAATAATGGAAAACAGATAAGAATTCAAATGAAATAAATGCGACAACAGATTCAAATGTTTAGTACAGAAATTGAAATGAAATCGGGGACAAACCCGATTACTAAGATAAGAGCAATAAATAAAAATAGCTACTGCTATCTACTCTGCAGCAGAGGTCTCCTGGGTGGGATCTGGCTCCTCATAAGTATCATCTGTACCCTCATAGGGACCATAATATGTAGGGGCAAGGTCCTCATCATCGCCTAAATCAACGGATCCAGTCAGAAAAGGAGCAAAGTACACAATGCACAACAAGATTAAACTAAATATTATGACAATTAAATTGAGTATCATATTGAGAAAATTGCATAAACGAACATCAATATCTCAGAGTTAATGCTATAAACAGGAATATGAGAAAGCAGGAATAAATGAGACAGAAAATGAAACTACAACAGTCAGCAAGAAATATAACAAGACCAGAAACTATCTGTGTGAACTTGTATTTGTTTTAGAATACATAGTTGGCATGTAGGGGTTTATAAGGCTAATCCGGCCGTCATAAACGGCTATTAAATAGGGATAATCGAGATCCAGCTGAGAGTACAGTCGCATACCAACAGCTATTAAATATGGCAGGGGAAAGGGTAAACTACATGCCTTCTAGTATTCTCCCACCCGACATGAAAAAAAAACAAGACATGACTCCAAATATTCAAGACATGAAATCCAGTATTCTAATCACTACGTGTAATCATCAAGGGTGCTAGTTGAGCAGGGAAATAATTATCACAATATAAAGGTTAAACTTGAAGTGCAGGTACTTGCCTGTTGGTTGGATCCAATTAATTGCACTCGGGGAAATATTCCAGAGATGAGTCCAAAAGCTGAAATAGACATTACCATCAGCTCAGAAGATGTCAAATAGCTAGAAATACCTGTCCTTGGGTCCAATTTGGAGACAAGGGCAAAAATGGCAGTTTCGGGTCAAAACGGGGTCCGCCGGTGGGCCCGCTTTGCACCGAAAAATGTGTCCGGGTCAACGGTCTCCAAATTCACCAAACTTAGTGTCAACAGGTCAGGAACGCTGATACGAACCCAACGGAACTTCCAGATTTGGATTCCGATGAGCCGATCACAAAATCGCCCGTCGAGCGGGGCCTGTAGGGCCCACGACACGCAATTTCGTCAACGTTCTCAGAATCGAACCAAACTTGACCCACAGGACTAGCGTATTGCTACGAGTCCGATGGCGCAAGTTTTGTCTCGATCTGACGAGTGTACAAGAAGTTAGGGCAAATTGCAGAAAAGCCAGATACGGGGCGATGTCCGCGGATACGCGTTGATTCCGGTGTGCACGCACACCCGAATCAGCTTCCGTGAAATCTCACACGTCCGTATCGATGACGCGCACGTATCTGTGAAGACCGCATGCGACCAAGTCGTCCCGTTTGGCCGGGCGTACTCAGTTCCGGGGTGAAACAGGGTCTGGTTTTTCCTGTTTTTGGATCGCAGTATGCGATCACCACAGGACGCGATGCCCCGAGCGGTTTGTCCGGGCACCGAAAGGGTCATACAGGCTTCGCAACGCAATTTACGGAATCGAAAACGGAGATACAGGGAGCAAGATACGAGTACCTGAACGAGGCTCGAAAATCCGGAAAATTCCGTATCCGTGTCGTGTCCGACACGACACGAGGAATTTGGGATTTAGGGTTAGGGTTTCTGGAGCTGCGGTGGGCCGGCCGGAGGCTGAAGTGGCGCTGGCTGGCCGAAGGCGGTCGGGGGGTGTTTGCCAGGGCGAGGCGGAGGCGTTGGCCGGCGGCGGCGGAGCTCTGGGAGGCGGGCGGAGGAGAGAGGCTGACCTCGGGGGATCTGGGAAGAAAAAAGAGGAGAGAAGGGGGCTGGGCACAGCGAGGCTGGGCGAGGGTCGGCGGAGGAGGACGGCGGCGAGGCGCCGGAGGAGCACGGCGGCGAGGTTCAGGTGGCCGGAGTTTGGTTTAGGGTTAGGGTTTGTGAGGGGGAAGAAGAGAGGGGGAAACTTATATAGGAGGGAGGAGAGCAGGGAGGTGGCCGGGTAAGGCGGGGAAGAGGGGGAGGAAGAAGCGGGGAGGTCGGCGCTGCGGGGCGCCGCGTGGCCGGCCGGAGCGGCGAGAAACGCGGCGCCGGAGGTTGACCCGATCGTGGGGAGAGGGTGGGGGAGAACAGGTCAGCGGGTCGGGTAGTGGGCGGGTTCGGGTCTGACCAACCCGACCCGACCCGATAGGTAGCGGGCTGGGGCTGGGCTGATGGGCTTCGGCCCACTGGGCCGGGCCCAAAAAGATATAAAAAAATAAAATAATATTAATAATAATAATAATAATAATAATAATAATAATAATAATAAAAAACAGTTTAATTAATTAATTAATTTGTAAAATAGTTTTTAGGCATTTAAAAATAGGTCTGAGGCCCAAAAATTTTCAGAAAAATTATCCTAAGTCCAGTTTTCATTTTACATCCAAAAAATATTATTTCCATGATATTATAATATTATTTATTAACAATTAAAAATTATTTAATAATTAAGAACCTTGATTTTAATTTCAGAAATTTTCCAAAAAATTCTAGAAAATTGGGAAAAATCCAAGTTTTAATAATTTTGAAAATTCAGGGGGTTTACAACCTACCCAACTTATAAAAATTTCGTCCTCGAAATTTAAGAATAACAATGGCACAAAAAGGAAAGGCCGAGAATTAAAATATACCTCAGGGTTCAAAAAGATAAGGGTAGCGTTCTCTAATCTCGTCTTCTCGCTCCCAGGTGGATTCGCCGGAAGAATGGTGCTTCCAAGCTACGCGAACCAGGGAAATAACCTGGTTCCGTAGAACTTTCTCCGATCGATCCAATATCTCCACGGGTTGCTCTTGGTAAGTCAAACTTGGGCCTACTTCGAGCTCTGAGTGATCCAAAATATGGCTGAGATCTGACACGTACTTTCTCAGCTGCTACACGTGGAAGACGTTATGGACTCCATCCAGAGAGGGTGGCAATGCCAGACGGTATGCCACTTCTCCGATTTTCTCCTGTATGCCAAAAGGTCCAATAAATCTTGGGCTGAGTTTTCTGCTCCTTCCGAACCTAATGGTGCTACGTGTCGGGGAAATCTTCAAGAATACCAGTTCTCCAACCTTTAATAAAGTTATAATCAAGTCTTAGTTCCATAATCAAAATGTTTAAATTGACTTAAATTTCATAAATTTAATTACCTCAAATTCTAAGGTCCTTCGGTGGCTATTTGCCCAATGTCGTTGCATGTCTTGAGCCACTCGAAGTCTGTCCCTTATTTGTTTTACCTTCTCAGTTGAATCGATCACCATCTCTGGTCCCAGTAGGGCTCTTTCTCCAATGTCGTCCCATGATAGCGGGGTACGACATCTTCGTCCATATAGAGCTTCAAATGGAGTCATCTCAATACTTGCTTGGTAACTGTTATTATAAGAGAACTCCACAAGATGTAGATAGTCTTCCCAGGATCCTCCAAAATCCAGAACACATGTACGAAGCATATCTTCAAGTGTCTGGATTGTACATTCCGATTGTCCATCGGTTTGGGGATGATAAGCTGTGCTGAATTTGAGTTGAGTCCCCAAGCTGGCTTGTAAGCTCTTCCAGAAATGAGAGGTGAATCTTGAATTTCGGTCGGAGACAATACTTACTGGAACTCCATGCAACCTAACAATATGTCTGATATATAAATCTGTCAGCTTCTCTGTAGATAGCCCTACTTTGAAAGGTAGAAAATGTGCAGACTTGGTCAGTCTATCTACTATCACCCAAATTGTATCCTTTCCACTAGGTGTCCTTGGAAGTCCAGAAACAAAATCCATCATAATATGTTCCCACTTCCACTCCAGAATGGGTAGTGGTTGAAGCAATCCTCCAGGTCTTTGTCTTTCTGCCTTGACTTGTTGGCACACTAAACAACGAGATACGAACCTGGCTACTTCTCTTTTCATACCATGCCACCAAACATGCGTCCTCAGGTCCTTGTACATCTTGTTGGCTCCTGGATGTATAGAGTATTGCGATCTGTGCGCCTCTTGCATATTTTCTTCCCTTATGTCTCCTCGAGGTACACACAATCTATCGCCATGCCTCAGTGATCCATCTTCATGAATTCTGAAATCTTCCACTAATCCAGCTTGCACTTGACCTCGAAGGCTTCGCAGGTCTTCGTCTTGAAACTGAGTCTCCTTGATCTTGTCAATTAAGGTAGACTGTATCTGCAAGTTTATCATTTGGCCTTCTTTTCCTGGGATAATTACCTCAATACCTAAACTTTCCAGGTCCTCGAGCAAGTGTCGGTCCATAGTCAAGTACATCGCCATAGGATATCTGCTTAGAGCATCAGCAACTACATTGGCCTTCCCAGGATGATATTGAAGGGTGATATCAAAATCTTTCATTAGTTCCAGCCACCTTCTTTGCCTCATGTTCAGCTCTTTCTGAGTGAAGATATATTTTAGACTTTTATGGTCTGTAAATATTTCCACCTTTTCTTCATAAAGATAATGCTTCCATAGCTTAAGAGCAAAAATGACAGCTGCCAATTCTAAATCATGAGTTGGATAGTTCTTTTCATGAGGTCGAAGCTGTCTAGAGGCATATGCTATTACTTTCTTGTTCTGCTCTAATACACAACCTAGACCTTTTCCAGAAGCATCACTATAAATAGCGAAACCTCCGGTTCCAGAAGGTAAGGTCAGAATAGGGGCAGTAGTCAGCCTTTTCTTCAATTCTTCAAAAGTATGCTGACATTCATCAGTCCAGGTGAACTCTTCATCCTTCCTTGTTAATTTTGTCATGGGTTCAGCAATCCTAGCAAAGTCCTTCACAAACTTTCGATAGTAGCCAGCTAGTCCCAGGAAGCTTCTAATCTCTGCTACAGAGTTTGGAGTGGACCAGGATTCTACTGCCGCTATCTTCTTAGGATCTACTGCTATTCCATCTCCAGTCACAACATGTCCCAAGAATTCTACTTTGTCTAGGAAAAATGCACATTTAGACAATTTTCCATAAAGTTTTTCCTTCCTCAAAGTCTTCAATGCTAGCCTCAAATGTTCTTCATGTTCTTCGGGGGTCTTGGAGTAGATCAAAATATCATCAATAAAGACTACTACAAATTTGTCTAGATATTGCTGAAAGACTCTGTTCATCAAGTTCATAAAAACTGCTGGTGCATTCGTCAACCCGAACGGCATTACTAAGAATTCGTAGTGTCCGTTCCGGGTATTGAAAGCAGTTTTAGGGATGTCTTCCTTTCTCACCCTTACTTGGTGGTAACCAGACCTCAAGTCAATCTTTGAAAATACCCGAGCTCCACTTAACTGATCAAATAAGTCATCTATCCTGGGTAGGGGGTACTTATTCTTAATTGTTAAGGCATTCAAGGCCCTATAGTCAATGCACATTCGGGATGTTCCGTCCTTCTTGGGCACAAATAATACTGGAGCTCCCCAGGGTGAGACACTAGACCTAATGAAGTATTTGTCTTCTAACTCTTTTATTTGCTCATTTAGTTCTATTATCTCCTTCTTGTTGATTCTGTAGGGATTTTGAGATACTGGCGCTGCTCCCGACACTAAGTCAATAGAGAATTCAACTTCTCGGTCTGGGGGTAAGCCTGGGAGATCCTCAGGGAAGACATCAAGATATTCAGAGATGATAGGTAGTGGCAATTCTTCTGTTACTAGGGCTCCACAAATTTTGTTACTATCCATTTCTCTAGAACCTCTAGCAAATTCAAATTCTGGCTTGTCAGGGGGCCTGAAGATTACACTGCCTCTGTGACAGTCTATAGTGGCATGATGTTGACTCAACCAATCCATGCCCAGTATAATGTCAAAACTGGGTACTGGCATTATGAGTAGCCTAGCATATAGTTCTCTTCCACATAATGTAATAGGACAATTGTTACATGCATCACTAACCGGGATGATTCCTCCACCGGTAATGATCTTATAACAATTCCTAAGGGGTTTAGTGATTAAGCTATGCTTCATAAGGAAATCTACCGACATGAATGAATGTGAAGCTCCAGAATCAAATAAAGTAATGGCTGGTATTGAATTTATAAGCATAGAACCTGTGATCACGTCTGCTGTGGCTTCAGCTTCTTCTAGAGTCATTGCATAAGCACGGCCTTGCTGCGGTGCACCCCTCTGTTGCTGCTGTTGGTGTTGAGCAAAACGTTGTTGTTGTGTTGGAAGCGGGGGTCCCCTCTGCTGTGCTGCTGGGGCCCTGGCCTGGACTGGAGCCTTTGGTGCAGCGGTGCATCCTTGAGCAGCAGGACAGTCCCTCATTTGATGCGCTGCTGAGCCGCAGTAGAGGCAGGCACCTAGCCTCTTCCTGCAGACTTGCCAAGTGTGACCTAGTTTTTGGCAAAAGTTACAAGCAGCAGCTTGTTGGTTTTGTCCTTGAGCCTGGTGTTGGGGTGCTGGAGCTCGAGGGAGAGGACGCTGAGTTTGCTGCGGGGCCCTCTGCTGTTGTTGTTGTTGAAATGGACGTTTATTGGGTCCCGCATTTCCGGTATCTCTCTCTCGCTTTAGTTTATGCCCCATGTCTCTCTCAACGCCTTGTGCCACGCTCAGGATTTCCTCATAGGTGCGAGCTCGGCTGGTGGTGACAGCAAGGCGAATATCCGGAGACAGCCCCTTCTTGAATCTACGGGCTCTGTCCTCCGGGGTACGAACCATGTACTCCAAAAAGTGGCTCAACCTGCTAAATTCAGCAGTATACTCATCAACAGACAGGTTACCTTGTTCCAGTCTCTCGAATTGGTTTTTGAGAGCTTCCCGAGCCACTTCGGGGTAGAATTTTTCCTTGAATAGCCTCTTGAAGTCCTCCCAGGTGAGGTCAGGAGCAGATAGTTGGGGTTCATCTCTGAACCAGGTTCGACCTATGTCGAACAGTTACAGGCTTGCGGATTCTACTTTGAGATCATCAGGAACCCGAGCAGTCTTCAGGAGTCTCTCGATATTCTCTATCCACTCATCGGCATAGAGAATGCCCTCAGTTCCGTAGAATTCCAGGGGTCTAAGGTTCTTGAAGTCTTTGGCACTCCCTGGCCTCTTGAGTGGCGACTCCTGGGACTTAAGAGCTTCTGAGAGGCTGGTCCGCAGGAGTGCAGTCTGTTCTTTCTGGGATTCTACTAGTCCCTGGAACACTCCAAGTAGCTGTGCCCCATCCAGAGTAACTGCCGGAACAGATGGAGGCGGCGGGAGTGCAAGAGTCTTGGGCACATTCTGCTCAGCTGATTCTGATATGCCTCCTACTGTATTCCTTGTCTGGACCATTCTGAAAGATTAAGGGATAGGAAGATCAGAATAGATTACTTGGAAATCAAGGGCGATAGGAAAATTGAGCAGAAATTATATCAAGAATTGAAATAAGGACCCTATACTGTGAATGAGCCTTTCCTAGAATCCTCAGTCTTATTCCATACCCTGTCCTAGGGTATTACCCTATTTAAGGATAAGACCTGCATGGGCCACCAAAAAAATATGTCACGACCCGCACCCGGAAATTCGGGCACGAGTGCGTGGGTACGTCTAGCCTACGCCGCAGAGTCGACGGTAGTACGCTGTCTAGGTCAAATCCACATTTAACTAATCTAGCTCATTCACAAATAACATAGGCAAGATAATAATGGAAAATAGATACTTAAGAATTCAAATGAAATAAATGCGACAACAGATTCAAATGTTTAGTACAGAAATCAGAATGAAATCGGGGACAAACCCGATTACTAAGATAAGAGCAATAAATAAAAATAGCTACTGCTATCTACTCTGCAGCAGGAGTCTCCTGGGTGGGATCTGGCTCCTCATAAGTATCATCTGTACCCTCATAGGGACCATAATATGTAGGGGCAAGGTCCTCATCATCGCCTAAATCAACGGATCCAGTCAGGAAAGGAGCAAAGTACACAATGCACAACAAGATTAAACTAAATATTATGACAATTAAATTGAGTATCATATTGAGAAAATTGCATAAACGAACATCAATATCTCAGAGTTAATGCTATAAACAGGAATATGAGAAAGCAGGAATAAATGAGACAGGAAATGAAACTACAACAGTCAGCAAGAAATATAACAAGACCAGAAACTATCTGTGTGAACTTGTGTTTGTTTTAGAATACATAGTTGGTATGTAGGGGTTTATAAGGCTAATCTGGCCGTCATAAACGGCTATTAAACAGGGATAATCGAGATCCGGCTGAGAGTACAGTCGTGTACCAACAGCTATTAAACATGGCAGGGGAAAGGGTAAACTACATGCCTTCTAGTATTCTCCCACCCGACATGAAAAAAAATAAGACATGACTCCAAATATTCAAGACATGAAATCCAGTATTCTAATCACTACGTGTAATCATCAAGGGTGCTAGTTGAGCAGGGAAATAATTATCACAATATAAAGATTAAACTTGAAGTGCAGGTACTTGCCTGTTGTTTGGATCCAATTAATTGCACTCGGGGAAATATTCCAGAGATGAGTCCAAAAGCTGAAATAGACATTACCATCACGCTCAGAAGATGTCAAATAGCTAGAAACGCCTGTCCTTGGGTCCAATTTGGAGACAAGGGCAAAAACGGCATTTTTCGGTACAAAGCGGGCCCACCGGCGGACCCCATTTTGACCCGAAACTACCATTTTTGCCCTTGTCTCCAAATTGGACCCAAGGACAGGCGTTTCTAGCTATTTGACATCTTCTGAGCATGATGGTAATATCTATTTCAGCTTTTGGACTCTTCTCTAGAATATTTCCCCGAGTGCAATTAATTGGATCCAAACAACAGGCAAGTACCTGCACTTCAAGTTTAACCTTTATATTGTGATAATTATTTCCCTGCGCAACTAGCACCCTTGATGATTACACGTAGTGATTAGAATACTAGATTTCATGTCTTGAATATTTGGAGTCATGTCTTTTTTTTTTTTCATGTCGAGTGGGAGAATACTAGAAGGCATGTAGTTTACCCTTTCCCCTGCCATGTTTAATAGCTGTTGGTACGCGACTGTACTCTCAGCCGGATCTCGATTATTCCTGTTTAATAGCCGTTTATGACGGCCGGATTAGCCTTATAAACCCCTACATGCCAACTATGTATTCTAAAACAAACACAAGTTCACACAGATAGTTTCTGGTCTTGTTATATTTCTTGCTGACTGTTGTAGTTTCATTTCCTGTCTTATTTATTCTTGCTTTCTCATATTCCTGTTTATAGCATTAACTCTGAGATATTGATGTTCGTTTATGCAATTTTCTCAATATGATACTCAATTTAATTGTCATAATATTTAGTTTAATCTTGTTGTGCATTGTGTACTTTGCTCCTTTCCTGACTGGATCCGTTGATTTAGGCGATGATGAGGACCTTGCCCCTACATATTATGGTCCCTATGAGGGTACAGATGATACTTATGAGGAGCCAGATCCCACCCAGGAGACCCCTGCTGCAGAGTAGATAGCAGTAGCTATTTTTATTTATTGCTCTTATCTTAGTAATCGGGTTTGTCCCCGATTTCATTCCGATTTTTGTACTAAATATTTGAATCTGTTGTCGCATTTATTTCATTTGAATTCTTAAGTATCTATTTTCCATTATTATCTTGCCTTTGTTATTTATGAATGAGCTAGATTAGTTAAATATGGATTTGACCTAGACAGCGTACTACCGCCGACTCTGCGGCGTAGGCTGGACGTACCCACGCACTACTCCGCTGTCAAGTCGGCGGAGGAGGGCTCAAGGCCGAGCGGTGAGAGAGAGATGGTCATGGAGGAGAAGGGAATGATGGAGGGGCTGTTCCGGCGCTCGGGGATGTGGGTGGCTGGCTGGGATGATTGGTAGTCGGTGGTAGAGAGTCGACGAGGAGGAAGGGGATGACTGGTCATGCTCAGGCGTAGCGGTGGATGATGGTTGCTGTCGAGGGGCTCGTGGTAGAGTCGGGGCGCTGCTGCTCCGGCGGGGACGTCGACGAGGAAGAGACTAACAGGGGGGTCGGGGACGAGTGGGTCAGGCGGGATCCGGCGAGGGAGGTCCGGTGGGTCGTGTTGTCATCTGGTCGAGAGGGGATGGGGCCGGAGAAGAGTTGTGGAGGGGGTCGACTTCAGGTGAGCAGGGTCGGGTTTCGTGCAGTCGGGGTGGAGGAGGTCGGGAATGGGTCGGGTAAAACGCTGTGTATTGGAGGAGGCCAACGGTGATCACCGGGGAAGGGGGCTGTCGGTTTAGGGTTTGTTTAGGGTTTGATTTGTTATGTGGGTTTGAGGGATGGTGGTAATGTTGAAATTAATAATGGAGGAGTTGGTTTTGCATGTGGGGGATGATGATGATGGTAGCCTAGGGTTTAGGGCCGGCCAAGTACACATTGGGATGAGGTTGCATTGGGAGAGGGGTTATGAGGGATTATATATATATATATATATATATATATATATATAGGTGAAGGTGTTGTGTGGTGGGGATGGCTCTATTTTAAATGGATGGCCATGATTCAACATGGAGAAAAATTCAAACAAAAATAAGGAGAGAGGGAGAGGGTTGAACGGTCAAAGGGGAGAGGGTTAATTTCTTCATGGGTCTTGACTAATAGGATGGTGACACATCATTGCACTTTTGCAAATAAGCCTCCAACAATTGGAAAATTGCACAAAAGTGAGTTTTGGGATTTAATAAGAGGAAACACCATGTTTGGTGTGATGTATTGGTTGAAAAGGATGTGTGATATTTAGTATGAAGCTTGAGGGTGTGAATGAGGGTTTGGTTTGGTGTTGGATCTAATTTTGGGTCAAGTTGGGTCCTTACATTAATTTAATTAAAATTAATACAATAGGTGTTCTAAAATTAATTGAAAGTACATGGGATTAAAATTAGGTGGGACACAAGTGTCATGGACGTAGAAGACTCAGAATAGAATATTCTTATAATTTGGGTTACACAAAACGGGTCAAGATTGTGTCCCAAATTTTGATTGGAATGCACAATGATACAAAGTTGAATTTATTTAGAATTAAATATAGACATTTGCGACAAATATTGTGCGACTAAAATATAGCACAAGAGAGCATGTTCATGAGTTACACAAAGGTCATAATGGAAGACGGACACGTCTAGGGCAAAGTTATAAAATTGGTTGGAAGGCAAAAGTTAGGGTAGCACTCCAAATATCGAAGCAACAGTAAGGCGCAATAATTAAATAAAATCACAATAATTAATTATAACCCTAAATAATTAATCCCAAAAATTACAAATTAAAATCCATAACACTATATTTTGGTCAGGGCTCCATCTAGTGGGCTTCTAGGTCTAGTCTACTAACTCAAACATTAATGAACACTATACAATATAATATATATCTATACACACATCATGTAATTATTTAAAATAAATACACACAATACTATAATATATAAAATGACAAAAATACTCCTATTTTCAGGATGTGGTAGTGACAAGTCTACCCTCCTTAAAAGAATTTCGTCCTCAAAATTTAAGATCCTCAATAGTTGTATTTATTTATTTATTTATTTTCCATCAAAAAATTAAATTCATCAAATCACATAATCATGAAGTAAATCCATATTGTTATTTCACGATCTTCAAAATTCTATAAATATCATATTCCTAAAATCTTTAAATTTGAAATCAAATTCTATTCTTACCACAATCTTCTCCAAAACTGAATACAAAATTTTAATATTCAATCCTCTAATTGAAATCCAATCAATGCATATTAAAAAAATCTCAACCGAAAAGTTTGAATTTCAAACACTAATCCATTAATCATCTTAATCCTCTAATTTAAGTCCAATCGATGCGTATTTATAAAATTTAAATCCTCATCCCAAAAATTTGAATTCAACACTAATCCATTAGTGATCTTATTTCTCGATTCTTTTTCCACACAATACTCAAATAATGTAATACTTATGAAGTCTTCAAATACCATATTCAAAATAATTTTTAAATTTATATCTTGCAGTCAAATAAATATAATGATAATCTTCTTAAATTCCTCAAATTTTTATGACAAATTCATTCATATCGTAATCTTCATAAAAATTAATAATTTAACAAAATCGTCAATTCTGCCATATTATATTCTCAACTCTTTATTTAAATTAATGTTTATCCTCGAAATTGAAGGTACCTTGTCTCTCTTTGTCAAGTCATAACATCTTCATTAATCTTTACTACGGTCAACACCAATAATCAAGGTCTAAGAAAATTCTACCTACAGTCATACAATATTCAATCTAGAGAAAATATGCATGGTTATGGTATCTTTTGTCATAGTATTGCAGTCTCTGTCAGGGTGTACTACTAACTATATTCTAGCAAGAAATTACTGATACAAGCTATGGTACTAAGAAATTAATTAATCAATCAAATAGACAAAAAGAACAGAAGGAAAGAACAAAACATAGCCTTCTAACACAACCATAGGTTTAATGATGCATCCAAAGTTTGATACCTCTATCCTTTTAGGTACCACTGTTTCTACTACAAGCACACCCCCTGCTAACTCACTTATCTACTAAAATTGTTTATACTAGTTGTTCTTATCACTCAAATGCACGCCAAGTACAACACAACACACTAAGTACTACTCCCTCTAATACAACTATAGATGGACACCCAAGTCAGTTTGCAGTGCCATCTCAAGCATACTCAAGCCAACTGATCCTTACACATGCACATCAACCACTCATATACTAATATACACTTCTTATCCACCATAAAATTTTATCCTAAAATAAAACCCTCAAAATTTAACTTCTCGAACAATTTAAAATAAAATGTATATACTTCCCTCAAAAGTCAAATATTCAAATATTGAAATAAAATTTTAATCACTTTCAATAATCTTTATAGCTTTGACTATGTTTATTGAATTAAATTTGAATCCTCAAAAATTTTAATAACATAAATCTCAACTCCTCAAAATTCTTAAAAATTGAAATTTATTTCCAATCTTCAAAATATAACTTTAAATCCACATCTATCTAAGTATACATATATACACTCACAGTCTCTAACACACAAGATACACACAATTACACCAATTGTCTACAACCCTCAACTGTGTACTAAAATTTGTACTGCCCGGATTACTTGCACTGTTGCTTCCAATAATTTTCTATCCATATTAACTGATACACCAATCAGATTTTATCACACAAGGTACTTACTGTTACTAGCACATTGCTCAACTAATCCTTGATATAGAAACACTAGCACTCTTGATATAGTAACACTAGCTTCCTTATTTAGATCACCTAATCACACTCAACAGAACTCATGATCACTTGCACTTTTTATAATACACATGTTTTATTTCACTCTCAAAGGCAGGCATATGGTTCCATATCTCGATTGATGTATATGTATCTTCTCTCAAATCTTTTACAGACTGGTACACTAATCAGTGATACACTTCAAACCTTCTATGACCAATCTTGATATTTCTCTACTCATGGCATCTCATTAAAACCCTTTATGCATATACATTTCTTTACTCTTGACACACCCAAGTAATCAATCATCAAATTGAATATCATGCTCCATTAATTTTTAATATAATTTTCTTGATACTTAATTGTTTACATAGATCATCCAATTACATAAATTTATGACTATCCAGGACTGGCATGCTGACTCTGATACTTACTCTTGGAACCATCATTAATGCTCTTTACTCCTTCTTCTACCTATAGTACCAATATTAACTATAATGGCACCTATTATAGAACTATTGCTACAAGGTACTATGCTACGGGTTAACTCTAGATTGATTCCTACTGCTCACATGTCCAACCAAGAAACACTTACAGACTCATAAGCCATACTCTCAACAGTCAACACTGATACAAAACATAGACCTAATTGTAAGTCACCAATTATCATACTAACAAGGAATCCTCAAAGAAAAGAAGCTCAAAAAGGAACTGGATTAAGGACTGAAGGTATCTCTTAGCAAACAAAAAGAAGCGATG
Organism: Iris macrosiphon; assembly: GCA_036927795.1. Lineage (NCBI taxonomy): Eukaryota > Viridiplantae > Streptophyta > Magnoliopsida > Asparagales > Iridaceae > Iris > Iris macrosiphon. The sequence continues at coordinate 56,630,201 of JAYESA010000015.1, forward strand.
GAACAAAGTCCTGTAATAACAGAAGTAGATAAGTATTGAGATAATACTTTAAGAACCAATTTAAGATATAACCTGATAATCATACACGTCTGTCCGAAATTATGACACTCAGAATCCTTGCCACGCCAGTAAGCATAGCTGCGATAAACGATAGGTTCCATAATTAAGGTATGCAACTCTATAATTACGTCATATAGAATCCTCGCTACGCCAACCGGTATGGCTGCGAGAAACTCTAAATTTCATAACTAAAATATGTACATCCAAGGTTAGGTTTCTACGTTTCCGCCATGACAGCTAATGTGGCTGCGATAAACTTTAGGCTCCATAACCAAAGTAGACATTTTGCCTTTCTCACTGTCCTCATCAACATATGTCATCAGATGATACCATAAATTTTAGTCCGTAAAATTCATCTCGATATGAAATCAAACTCAACAACGACACCAAGAATTAAATTTAACAACTGATCAACAGGAATCAAATTCAATAACAATAAGTGAGAACAGACAGAAACAAGAAAAAAGATTTAAATTGGAAATTATAATAAGATTCTCAAGCGTCGTCCTAGGAATCTCTAAAAAATTTGTGATTGAGTATCCTCTCTCATCCTATTATCTTATGTCCTATATTCTATCGCAGGAACGCAGTAGTACAACTAAGATGTCGCACTACCATGACGTTGCACTACTTGCAAAGCCTGACCTACATGGGCCACCACTAAAAATGTGTCACGATCCGCACCCAGAATTTGGGCACGAGTGCATGGGTACGTCCAGCCTACGCCGCAATATCGGCAGTAGAACTTTGTCTAGGTCAATACTCTATCTAATAAATCTCACACGAATATCCAACTCCATAAGAAGACACAGATATCACCATATAATATGGAATACTCAATCACATAAACTAAAGCACGATGAGATATCGAAGAAAATAAATGAAATATAAGACAAGTCTAACAATAATAAATAGTCTAACCTGCAATCAATAACATCCAAATCTCCAAGTATGCTGGAAACAAGTCCTCTAAGTCGCAGTCTGGAAAAATATTCAGTCAGGATTGGAGCGAAGTACAAACACTAACATCAGTTCCATGTATATTGACAAAAACTGTAATACAGTGTAAAGAAATACAAGATAGATAGAAATACTGGTAATAAGAAATACTGGAATAATGAAGTACTGGAATAAAGGAACACTGGAATAATAAAGTACTGGAGCATATGTCATCATCAATGTACATCTAGGAATGAATAGAAATACAAGTGCATGCTAGAACAATAAACTAGAATATAAGTAAACGCTAGAACAATAACTAGAACAATAGAGATGCTAGATCAATATACTAGAGATACATGTCAAGAACAACTAGCTAAGTGTGTGAAATATTAGCATATCATGTGATCGGCTTGGGACTGATCAGGCTTGTTACATATGATTAGCTATAATTCATGTAAGGTCAGGCTAACCATCCAGATAGCTATGATGCGAGCAATAGTCAGGCTAATCACATGTAACAGGCTATGAGGCATGTAATGGTCAGGCTGCACCGACGTGAGGTGTGGGTGAGCTATGATTTATGTAGAGTTGGGTATGATCACATAATCTACTAATATTTCCCCGTTTCCCCCAGCAAGCACGATGGATCCCAATCACGACTCCTCGTGACAGGTCTCGATGATGCCAACTCGTGTAACAATAGTGTCAGAATCATGTACGCTATACAACTAGAATTATAGAGATAATCAACATAATAAAAACTGTCAAAGAATGTACTCGCCTGGGGTCCTGCTGCTGGCAATAACAATGTCCGGTTTCCGAGGTCTTATCTAAAAATCCAACAGTCCTAAAGACAATATTTAATAATAATATTGCATTAGTCGATATACTAACACAAAATCATAAATACACTAAATTCAGGGGATACGCTAGGTATGACACTAGTCAACTAGGGTCAAGTGTGCGTCTAATTGTGCGGGTGTCGCGTCTGTAATTGTTGTACAAGATCAGACAGTCGACTCACAAGTCTCAGGGTCGTATGGTCAACTGTAAATACGGGGTATCCGTAATTTACACTAGGGTCTCATAGTACATATATAAATATATATACTTACTAAATATACATATATAGATATGTCAAATTGAATAATATATACATACTATATATATATATATATATATATATATCATATTGAATAATATACACATACTATATATATATATATATATATATATATATATATATATATATATATATATACCTTATGAATAATATACGCATACGCGTACGTATACGTATACGTATACGTATACGAGATGGGTTTATTTGCAGGGTCTCATGAAATCGACATCTAATGAATACGTCAAGACACGACACGCTAAACCCTAACATTATTCACACACGCACATATATACAATATAAAAAGGGAGGCAAGTCAAACCTGTGCATGTGCACGAGATCGACGATGATGGCGATGTTGATGGTGACGACGATGACGATGGTGATGAAGGTGATGATGCTGATAATGGTGATGGTTATGATGATAATGGTGATGGTGTTGATGATGATGACGATATTGATGACGATGATGGATGAGGGTGGTCCGACATCGAGGAAGGTGTCGGGGTGTTCAGTGTTAATGGTGGTGGTGTTAGCCGCTGTCCAGTCAGCGAAGGAGGGCTCGAGGTCGACGGGTGAGGGAGAGGTGGTCGTGGGGGAGAAGGGAACGATGGAGGGGCTATTCTGGTACTCGGGATTGAGGGTGGTTGGCTGGGATGATTGGCAGTTGGTGGTAGAGAGTCGACAAGGAGGAAGGGGATAGCTGGTCGTGCTCAGGCGGAGCGGTGGAGGATGGTTGCTGTCGAGGGGCTCGTGGTAGAGTCGAGGCGCTGCTGCTCCGACGGGGACGTCGATGAGGGAGAGACTAACAGGGGGTCGGGGACGAGCGGGTCAGGCGGGATCCGGTGAGGGAGGTCCGGTGAGTCGTGCTGTCGTCTGGTCGAGAGGGGATGGCCGGAGAAGAGTTGTGGAGGGGGTCGATTTCAGGCGAGCAGGGTCGGGTTCCATGTAGTCGGGGTGTAGGAGGTCGGGAACGGGTCGGGGAAGACGCTGTGTATTGGAGGAGGCCGACGGTGATCACCGGGGAAGGGGGCTGTCGGTTTAGGGTTGGTTTAGGGTTTGATTTGTTATGTGGGTTTGAGGGATGGTGGTGATGTTGAAATTAATAATGGAGGAGTTAGTTTTGCATGTGGAGGATGATGATGATGGTAGCCTAGGGTTTAGGGCCGGCCAAGTACATATTGGGATGGGGTTGCATTGGGAGAGGGGTTATGAGGGATTATATATATATATATATATATATATATATATATATATATATATATATATATATATATATATATATAGGTGAAGGTGTTGTGTGGTGGGGATGACTCCATTTTAAATGGATGGCCATGATTCAACATGGAGAAAAATTCAAACAAAAGGGAGGGGAGAGGGAGAGGATTGAACGATCAAAGGGCAGAGGGTTAATTTCTTCATGGGTCTTGACCAATAGGATGGTGACACATCATTGCACTTTTGCAAATAAGCCCCCAACAATTGGAAAATTGCACAGAAGTAGGTTTTAGGATTTAATGAGGGGAAACACCATGTTTGGTGTGATGTATTGGTTGGAAAGGATATGTGGTGTTTAGTATGAAGATTGAGGGTGTGAATGAGGGTTTGGTTTGGTGTTGGGTCTAATTTTGGATCAAGTTGGGTCCTTACATTAATTTAATTAAAATTAATGCAATATGTGTTCTAAAATTAATTGGAAGTACATAGGATTAAAATTATATGGGACATAAGTCTCATGGACGTAGAAGACTCAGAATAGAATATTCTCATAATTTGGGTTGCACAAAACGGGTCAAGATTGTGTCCCCAATTTCGATTGGAACGCACAAGGATACAAAGTTGGATTTATTTAGAATTAAATATAGACGTTTGTGACGAATATTGTGCGACTAAAATGTAGCACAAGAGAGCATATTCATGAGTTACACAAAGGTCACAATGGAAGACGGGCACGTCTAGGGCAAGGTTGTAAAATTTGTTGGAAGGCAAATGTTAGGGTAGCGCTCCAAATATCGAAGCAACGGTAAGGCGCAACAATTAAATAAAATTATAATAATTAATTATAACCCTAAATAATTAATCCCAAAAATTACAAATTAAAATCCATAACACTATATTTCGATCAGGGCTCCATCTAGTGGGCTTCTAGGTCTAGTCTACTAACTTAAACATTAATGAACACTATACAATATAATATATATCTATACACACATCATGCAATTATTTAAAATAAATACACACAATACCTATAATATATAAAATGACAAAAATATCCCTATTTTCAGGATGTGGTAGTTACAGGTTCTCCATGCGAATTTCTTTTTTCCAGGATTCTGGACTAAATAGCACAAAATTCTAAGAACTGGCTGCTAATGTGGAACTCGTGAAGAAGACATAAATCTACTCGCGACACTGATGGCAAATAAAATATCTGGGCGAGTCATAACCGCCAAGTAGTTGAGTTTTCCAACTACACGACGACATTGATCCAGATTCGTCATTAGTATCCCCTCGTTGGGGAGTAACTTTTCTCATAGGTCCATCGACGACATTCCCCCCTTGGCTTGCATCATTCCTGCATCATGTAGTATGTCTAGCACATACTTCCTCTGCGACATAACAATGCGCTTCTTTTCCAGTATGACCTAAACACCCAAGTAGTAGTTTAATGATCCCATATCCTTGATCTGAAACTGTTCTCCCAGAAACTTCTTCAATCCTGCAATATCCTGACTGTCGTCTCATACGATTATAATATCATCAACATAAACACCAAGGAGTATCCTTCCCGCTAATGTCAGTTTATAAAATACTGAATGACCCTTCTTTGATTGACACATGCCAAACTGAGTGACTACATCTGTAAAGCAACCAAACCATGCACGAGGTGATCATTTGAGACCATAAAGGGCCTTCCTCAGATGACACACTTTACCCTCCCTTGCAACGAACCTAGGAGGTTGCACCACATATACCTCTTTATCAAGGTCCCCATGGAGAAAGGCATTCTTGATATCCAGCTGGAGTAGCAGCCAGTCATAGTGAACAGCTAAGGCCAAGAGTACGCGCACATAGGTTATTTTGGCAACTGGGGAGAATATCTCAAAATAATCCTTACCATAAGTCTGGGAATATCCTTTAGCCACCAGACGTGTCTTTAGTCGATCAAGGGCGCCATCTGGTTTTACTTTGATCATAAACACCCATTTGCAACCGACAGCCTGTTTACCAGGCGATAAATTTACCAAGTCCCAAGTATGGTTCTCCTGAAGTACTTTTATCTCCTCTTCCATAGCAGCACGTCAATCGGGATATTTGAGACCCTCCTCGACATAATTGGAAATCTGAATCCCATCAATAGTAGCTATTAAGGACTGAGTGTGGCTCGCAAGCCCTTTGTAGTTTTTAACATACAAGGAATGATCTCGACAGGCACGACGAGGTCGAACTGGTGGAACAGGCAAAGCTGAAGGCGGAGACTAATTAGTTGAGCCAGAGGAAGATGATGACTCTGTGACCATGGGAATTATCTGCGATGATCGATCGTGCGAAGGTGGTGCTGACTGGATCAGTGTCTGCGGACCATCGGACTGGAGTACTAGCTTGGTAGGGGAGGGCATCCTAACAGGTGGCTGTTATGCTTTGTCAACCCCCGTTCCCAAAATGTATATTTTTGGGATATATTTATTTTTTGCTTGTATTTTTTTCTTGCTTAGAGTATTTCTTGCTTACATTATAATTAGGTTGCATGCATGGAGACTAGACCCATTCTTTGGTTCAATTAGACCCATGGTTTAATTGTTGGGTTGGTTTATTCATGAGTTGAACCCATGGTCAAAGTCTCAAACCCTAACTATAAAATCCAACATCTTTCTCTCTCTTCCCTCATTCTCTCCATTCCTCTTCTTACTTCATTTAGGCAAGTACACCTTGCACCACATGGAAAAATCTATTAATTTTTGATTTCTTGCTTTTTTTTCATGTGTGCTCATGATGATTCTAAACACTTTTAGTACTTGGGGTTTTCGGTTTTAATGGATAGATTTCAGTAGCTCTATATTCTAAGTTTAGGGTTTTCACGAGTTTCTTGAATTTTCGGTGGTTTTGATCTACTAAAACATAGTATTTTTGAAAAAAATATTAATTTTTGGGATGGATGGAGCACTTTATTTCGAGCATTTTGGCATTTGGTTCACTTAATTCGGAGTTAAAATAAAGTTTTTATGAAGGAAACAATTTTTGGTTTTTGGAGTTCTCGCCTTGGCCGAACTGCTGCCTGGAGAAGACGAAGTCGTATGCGGTCATGCGGCCTTGAGCTCATACGACCTCAGCGACCATACGAACGATACGGCCATGCAGCCTACGGTCTAACTCATGCGGCATGCGATCTGAACTCATGTGGCTATGCAGTCTGAACTCATGTGGTCATGCGGCCTTGAGCTCATGCGACCTAGATCTGCGGCTATGCGACCCATGCGGCTATACGACCCAACTTCCTATGTGGCAACTGATTCTATAAGGTAGCTGATCCCCATGCAGTCTTGATCCTTATACACGTATGCGGCCCCTTGTACACGCTTTATTGGACTAGTTTTGTTTGGATGTTCTTTTGGACTTTATGGGATGTATGTGTGACTTTGATGACCATAAGAGTATTAGACCCATCTATGCGTCATGACCCGACAACTTGTATTCGTGCTGATACACTTACTATGTTCTATGTATTACTACGTGCTAAGTATTCATACGCGATTATATTATATGTTTATACTGCGATGTACCTATGTGCTATGTGACATGTGATATAACTTAATCTCCAGCATGGACATAAGGGTTAGTCAATGACCAAGCATGGCTAGGATCTGTTGATTGTTACATCATACTGGAGTGAATCCAAATTGAACTATCAAGTGACAAAGTAGATTCGTATCTAGCATGGCCGTACTATGGTACATCATATAAGGGGAGTAATATGTGACCATGCCATGTGATTCCAATTAACAATAGGGTTAACTAGGCAACTAAACTTGTAGAGCATTGGGAGGAAATAAAATCTCAAGATCGTGCCTAACTAGCCACCTTCAGTCATCTAAATTAGGGTATACAGGCTAGTCCCTATGGATATTGTTTAAGTCCTCATTAGTGGATGGCAATATCCGACTATTATATTATACTATGTGTTCTATGCGATCTTAGCACAGTGGCCTTACGAGGGATCGGTGCGCAATACTATGTGCTATACGACGATTTATGGCTCGGCTAACCCTACTAGTACCTGGTTTGATCTGAGGATTCCTATATGCATAATATCTCTGGGATAACCTGGACTCCATCTAGTAAGCCGTACAAATGATTGGCCGATTATGTAACTGAGCTTGTTTATGTATTGTACCTGCTATCAAATAGTCTAGGGATATTATGGCTAATTGATACCCCAGTATTACTGGAGATCTTCCGAAGAATGATGGCTATACAGCAGCATCAGATGGCAGTGCAACAACATCAATAGTTTCAACAATAAGAGCAGAATATCTTGTTGAGTCAGGGTTTACAGACGACCCTGGAAAGAGGAGGAATGACTGGTTTGGGGGAGATTTTGCTGACTTAACCCGAGATACTTTGACGGCTCGGAGGATGCCATCACGGCAGATGTATGGCTCCAAGACATCGAAGTCATTCTGGCGCCGGTGAAGGTTTCGGCTGATGAACAAGTTGACAATGTCCGATTGCAGCTTCAAGACCTTGCCCGTGACTGATGGACGTCAGTAGAGGTTGTCTTGAGGCATCCTATCTCTTGGGATAGTTTCAGGGCTCGATTATGGGCCAAGTACTTTGGAGTCATAGCATAGTATGAACTCCAACATAGATTTATCGGTCTCAAGCAGCCCGGTAGAACAGTGGATGGGTATGTAGCCGAGTTTTGCAGGCTGAGTAGATTCGCTCCGACTATGGTGGCTACAGAGTCGGATAGAGTAATGAGGTTCCAACAAGGACTTCATCTGGATATTCTACAACTGGCAGAGGGGCACGACTACCAAACTTATGAAGAAGTACTAATAGTAGCTCGAAGGCACAAGCTTATGATACGGAGGTTATCGGCAAGGACAGGGGGCCAGAAGAGGTCTCTTGCTCAGAGTAGAGGAGGAATAGGAGTACCTCGGACGTCAGCACCATCACCTGGCGTTCACATCCATGATTCGGCACCAAGAAGGGCGTCAGTTTCAACGGTGACAGTACCGGCTCGGCAGCAGCCAAGGCAACAACAACAACGCCAGGGAGCACCGATGGAATGTACTTATTGTGGTAAGGGAGGTCATACTAGAGATGTATGTAGGAAAGCCAACAGGTTGTGTATGAGGTATGGCAGTCCAAATCATCAATTATCAATTATCCAATGATATAGAGGACAGGAGGGCTAGTTCAGCAATTTCCAGCACTGCCAGCACTAGGAGCAGTACAACAAGAAGGGCCAGCGACAACAATGTAGCCATTAGCTCAGCTTCCGTTACTTACGCAAGCTGAGATATAACAACAGCAGCAGAATCAGCAGTATGACCAGCAGAGGCCATAATAATGTCACCAAGGAAGACAAGAGCGAGGAGCACAGCAGGGCCAAGGGCAAGCATTCACCTTGTCTTTGGAGGAGGCTTTAATATCGGGCCACGTGGTGGCGGGTAACATTTCTATCACATCTTTTCCTGTTGTGGCATTATTTGATTCAGGTGCATCTTATTCTTTTATATCTGTATGATTCGTAACACACATTAGATTGGAGTTCGAGGTGTTTCCTGAGTGGTTGAATATACTCACTGGTAATGGGCTCGTAAGAGTTAGTAGAATAAGTATAGCGTGTCCGGTCGTAGCGTGCGGGCGTTCACTACCAGCACGGTTGATCGAATTCCCTATGAGTAACTTTGACATTATCTTAGGCATGGACTGGCTGAGAGATAGTCATGCTACGATAGATTGCTATAAGGGTAGTGTATTATTTAGTATCCCAAGCACGGAAGGTTTCACCTTTCACAGATATGTGGGAGACCAGCATTAAGAGTGAATCACAGCGACAGTGTTAGCAGAAGAATAACTTTTCGAGTTAGTTAAGGAGTACTTAGACGTTTTTTCAGAAGAACTACCAGAGTTACCCCAGTAATAGATGTTAAGTTTTGTATAGAGTTGATCCCTGGAGCAAAGCCAATATCTTGTAAAGTTTACCAAATGGCACCATCAGAGTTAGACATACTGTACCAACATATAGAGGAACTGAAGTCAAAAAAGTTTATTCGAGCCAGTGGATCACCTTAGTGAGCGCCAGTGGTTCTAGTGAAGAAGAAGGATGGTTCATCACGGTTATGTATCGACTACAGACAGTTGAATGTTGTAACAGTGAAGAACAAGTATCCATTACCAAGGATCGATTATTAGTTTGATCAGCTGAGTAAAGTCAAGGTTTTCTCTAAGATCGATCTTCGGTCAGGGTATCATCGAGTAAGAGTTCGATGGCAAGACATACCTAAGACAATATTTAGGTCACGATATGGGCATTACGAATTCTTAGTTATGCCATTCAGACTGACTAATGCTCCAGCAATATTTATGGATTTAATGAACCATATTTTTATGCCATATCTAGATTAGTTCATGGTAGTTTTCATAGACGACATTCTAGTCTATTCCAGTAGCAAAGAGGAGCACGAAGAGCATCTTCGAAAGGTCTTGCTTATTTTGAGGGAACACCAGTTATACGTAAAGCTCAGCAAATACGAGTTTGGGTTGGATCACGTATCATTCTTGGGTCACATCATCTCTGGATCAGGAGTAGCAGTGTATCCGAAGAAGGTTGAGGCCGTAGAGAGTTGGCCAGTTCCTAAGACAGTAGCTGAAGTATCATGCCCCAATCTTCTGCAAGCTTGATCGTCCCTGCTGAACGTAAATTACCATGTTGCAGCGCTCCTGCAGGACAATCGTTCTCATCGGAACGTGATACCGTACGAGCCTGGAGTTGCGCTCGTACAAGGCGATGATGTCAAACATCAAAGTTAACATCGAAATAACCAAGTTGCAACGAAAGTCAAGTATTGTGTACCCAGCACACATCAGAGTATATGTAGTGAAGCTCTCAATAGGGTCCAAATGAAAATACCACAAAGGAGAATGCCATAAAGGCAATACAACACTCTTGCTCTTTCTCTTGCCTATAAAGGTACTTACCGTTTCATACATTATGCCCCGTATATCTAAGCAGCACCAGTACACCTGCGTACCTAAAATAATGCCCACAAATATGGGTCAGTACACAGCTGTACTGATGAGCGGGGTAACCCACTCGTCTAAACTGATACTAAGTAGAAAAGTGAATACAAACAGTTATTTGGTGATCTTTCTACTTGAATCCTAGATCAATTTCATGGCAAAGGTATGACATATTAAGAAAAACTGTAAAGAAGGTTAAACATGCAAGCATTCAACTCAAACAAATATACAAGTAGATATATCCAACTCAAAGAAAATTAGCATGTAAACCATCATACTCAAACACAAGTAACGCGTGAACCTATCGAACCACAATCAAGCCTCAATATCCATCCTCAAACCATGCCACAATCCAAGCCTTACTAATCCAATCATCGATAGGCACACTCTTGTCGAGGCAAGGTGGCCGTCGCCTACACGAAAAGCACAAACCAAACCAAAGTAAAGCAAAGCAAACCAACTCTTATCTATATGAAGTCATTGGCCAAGCCATAAATGACTAATCAACTGCAGTTCTACCCGATCCAGCGCTGAGTAGCTAGCCCGCCTGGTCGTATCGAACTCCTGGCACCGCGCCCAAGGCACGTTACCATTTGTCTCCTCCATGGCCGAACGGTCCCGGTGCCCCAGAGCATATCCCGTTTGAGGAAACTAAACCCGCTGCGCAATAGCTTGTCCATGACCGATGCAAACACCTAGTAGGTATGACGAGAGAATCGAGCATTCTCGCCCTACCAAACGATACTCGCGTCAATCCAACCAACTCCATAGCCATTCTCCAACTTATATCCCAAGGCACCATCTCAAGTTATCCCCATAGGCACTATACCGCTTCGACATAATGCTCCAATTGGTGCAACACCCCTCGCTCAGAAAACTCTGTGGCACAATGCCCCAATAGTGGCACAATGCCCTCACCAATGCAGTTATCCGGTGTTGAACCACAACTGCACGCTTTATATGACAAAGGGCCCAACTGATACTCATACACGGATGCACGCTCGCTCGCCCGTCCGCCCGCCCGAAGTACCTCGATGTTCTAACCATGATGATCCACTCAAGCTCCAACTCCCAAAAGTAAAACCAACTCAAGCCATAAATCATATCCAACCAAATGATGCACACTCTATGCAGGCCACAGTATAGTAATTTTTAAGTTCCAGTCCAAGTGTTCAAGCTATTACGTGTGTTCCATATTATTAGGCATAAAGGAGTAGAGGAGAAGGGACAGAGCCCACTTACCGAGTCTGATTTCGTTAAGCACCCTGCCTTGCCGATACGACCGATCCCATGAACCCGTGGTCCGATGCAAAGTATGATCTACTCAATTGGTATGACCGTACGAGCATATCATACTCTCCAAATTATGTGACCGATAGGACTAAGGAAGACGACATTATCGTTCCAAATTCAGCTACGACATTATCGCTCCAAATTCAGCTATCCCAGTATTGCTCTGAACCAACATCTAATTCCATCAAACTCCGCTTGTGATCTGCACATGAAACCAACTCAAATTAATACTTGTTCCCAAATCCAACAAATCAAAATGTAATCAGTTTTTCCCTCATTCAATCCGATTCAACGTAATGTACCGTGCTATTGCGAGGCATTACATAATATACCATTTAGAATCAGGTTCATCCTCGAACCAAACAAGTATCCATTCTTTATTCGTATGCCGCTTACCCAATTCATAACTCTGCTCCATGCAACTCACATTCTCTTAATCCAGGCTCAACATCTCGCTCGCGCTGAACGCTCACACAAATTTCATATTCCCATATCCTCCTTGCAGCTCAATACGAATTCCTCATATCGCTTAGTTTTGGATCATACACATATTTAAGGCATCCCTGAAATACATGCAATTCAGCCAACCTTAGCGATAGCGAATTTGGACAAGTTACAAGGGTATCTTTATGTCCGAGGTATTCATTCGCTTTACTCCCAATTGACCAAATCCCGACGTTCATTCCATAACTCATTCGCACAAGCATTATTCTCAAATACAATGACTTTTCACAAAAGATCTTTTTACCTGACTCAAATTAGTTCGTGTTCCAACTCAATCCATCTAACTATTTCTGAATCTATACTAGCACAGTCCTAACTCAACCAACAAAACTCTTGCATAACTCCAATCGCACAATGTTTCGTAAGCACCGTCTCCAAATATTATCTCATGTTTCGAATGATCATCACAACTGATACTACCCCAGCTAGGCGACTTATCCAAATATCAAACTATGCTCTTAGATCAGCTCAGCCCAATACCTCTTCCTCAATCTCAATATCCCACTGGGTGAACATCTATATTAAAGTTCATATGATCCACGAAGATTTTGCCGCCATGCCATAGAGATAGTGTCGCCATAATTTCAACGTGGATACACTCGCCACAATTCCTAGGTCGTGCATGAAATAGTTCTTCGCGCTGCCTCAAAGCACAGGATATCACCTTCGCCTTCTGCATGAGCATGCATCCCAGACTAAGTTCTGATGTATCTTATAGATCTGAGGCACATCTGTCCCTTTCAGTATTGTAAGGATTTGATCTGAATGAGCTATTGCTTTAACTTCATAAGCTAGTTTTGCAGTCGTTAATTCATATGAATGATATTCCCTTCCGGGGCACGACGAGTCAGAGGCGATGTCATCTTCAAAAAATCTGCGACTCCGAATCTTATTAGTTGACTTAGGCCATTTTTACCATCACTTTGATCTTCCGGCTGCATCTTCAGCTGAAGGCTATCCCAAGGATCTCTCAAATCCAACACTCAGTCACTAAGGCCAATCTCCAACATACACCACTCACATCCACCCTCGACGCATTTCCAAATGTACCGTCGCAAGGGTCATTCTATGGGACTACAATATTTATTTCTGATCTGGCGGTCAAGTCGCTGGGGTCAGCTGTCCCGAAGCTCGATAATTGTAAGTCACCATGATGGACAGTTACTACGAACCATACTATATCTCCTCTATAAATTTGAGCTATAATACAACCATCCAATCCGAACGAACTTCTAAATTAGAGCAGTTCATGCACTACCTCTAACGAATCTGTCAACCAAACACCGCTTAACCACTTAGAGTCTTACTATCTATCCAAGCCACAAATCGAGAACTACACTCGTTGAAACCGTCTTCCATCACTCCACCGTTCTGTCCTGAATCCATCAAAAAATTTGAACTTTCATATTCGACTTCTCGTACTACCACTTTTAACGATTCCTGAAACCATAGACTTGCTAAAATTTTATCCGTATGGTAGCTTCACACTGCCTCATCCAACTTGCTCGAGCAGTACAATAATTTGCTTCAATGTTGCTCACTTGTTTAGCTATCTTCAAAAGTCCATACTCTGTAATTCTTGTTCTTGTTCCATTCCTAGCCCATCTTGATTTCTCGATGTTTCTATTAGTCCACACACTCTCAATGACTCATGCAAAAGTTCCAACACAAATCTTAAATCATATTGCCTTTACTTGTTGCCTCAATCTGTCTCAGTACTGCAAGTGTTAACTTCCAATCTGACTTAACCTCAACTAGACTTGCCTCATACCCATTTATGTCTTCCGGAGAATCCGTCCACCATCGTTGCACCATTTTGCCAAATTCCACTTTTGCTAAACCTTGAGTCCAACTTCTCGAGAGCCAATATCCAAAATTCTTCAAGTTCGTACGAATCCATCGCATTGCCCCTCCAAATCAGATCGTGTTTCATTACTCAACCAACAGCTCCAATGTATTGCCAAAATTTATATTCCATGCTCGCTATCCTTTGATTTACCCATCGCTCGTTCAAGCGTAACCCAACTGTTTGTTCCTCATGTTTAACTCTCTCTTTGCATTAATAAATGCTCTACTGAACTTCCAAATCGTGCAAGCAAACTCTGATATTCAGCTTTTTATCTGATCGATCTTAACTTGTTTCTAATACTTGGTTCGCATCAATTCTTTAATTCCAAATATTCTTTCCCATTGCTTGTTCCGTTCTCGTCCATTACTCAAGTCCAACAATACTTCCATTTGCACAAGTCCGTTCTTGATCACTCAAGTCTAATGTATCAAAAAATACCTAAGTCAAATTCTATTGCACCATATACCACTTGGAAATAGAGTCGCTCTTGCGCTTACTCTGCGTCGATGAACGTATATTCCAAACTGACTATTCTGGGGTAAACCTGTCGATCGTAACTCAACATTCGCTTGCTCCATGTTCCATTTTCTAACTTAGCCGATGTGCACCAACCAACTTATATTCCTGTTACCCGTGTCCATTGCGGCAATTCTATTGAGATCTATCCAAAATATTCTAATGCCACTTAACTATGTCATATACCATATACCACTCAGAATCAACTCACTCCTCACATCACCTTTCTTTGTACTGATCGAAGATCCATTCGAACCATCCATTATACGTGATCCTGCCATCCCCAACTCAAGTCTGACATAAAACTCAGCCAACACATGAACCATCTAACTCTTTTATCAATCTCTCTATGCAACTTATGACATGTTCCATTCTCAATACTTCCAACTATTTCTCAATCGTCCGATACTTTCTCTACATGAGCAACCCGTGCAACGATCTCTTCCAAGTAATCCAACCCAATACCCAATTGTTTCTCATATTTGCTGTACGAGCAACTCGTGCAATGCTATCCTGATATCCCTAAGCCAACTCAAATCTACTCAACCAATGCTCTATGGGATATACCCAGCCAAAAATGAAACTCCATCCAACACATTTGCTATACGAGCAACTCGTGTAATGATCCATTCTCATCCGATGCTTCTACTCACAATATGCCACATAACCAATCTCGTCTGCCAACCAACTATTCTACTGATACAACCAAAATCTCTCCGAACGATAAGCCAAACCAACGAAATAATACCTCTCAACTTGTTGCACAAATGTAATAACGCCACACAACTTGCTGCACGAATGCAATAATGCCGAACGATGCTACATGATCTATCGAAAACCAATGAAAGTAACATAATGACAACATGCACCCACAACCAACAAATATATATACTTATTGTATAAAACATCCAATGCGGCACCGAGTAGTGCCAAAAGCCAAAAGACACGCGGAAGCTATTTATAGTTTGTGATGAAGAGAAGGACCAAGTCCGAAGAAATGAACCAGGTGCTCTGATACCAATATGTCATGCCCCAATCTCCCGCAAGCTCGATCGTGCCGCTGAACGTGAATCACCATGTTGCAGCACTCTCGCAGGACAATCATTCTCATCGGGATATGATGTCGTGCGAGCCTGGAGTTGCGCTCTCCCAAGGAGATGATGTCAAACATCAAAGTTATCATCGAAATGACCAAGTTGCAGCGAAAATCAAGTATTTTATACCAAGCGCACATCAGAGTATACACAGCGAAGCTCTCGATAGGGTCCAAATGAAAATGCTACGAAGGATAATGCCACAAAGGCGATGCAACACTCTTGCTCTTTATCTTGCCCATAAAGGTACTTACCGTTCCATACATCATGCCCCATATATCCAAGCAGTGCCACTACACATGCGTACCTGAAATAATATCCACAAACGTGGGTCAGTACATAGCTGTACTGGTGAGCGGGGTAACCCACTCGTCTAAACCGACACTAAGTAGAAAAGTGAATGCAAATAGTTATTTGGTGATCTTTCTACTTGAATCCTAGATTCATTTCATGGCAAAGGTATGACATGTTAAGGAAAACTGTAAAGCAGGTTAAACATGTAAGCATTCAACTCAAGAAAATATACAAGTAGATATATCCAACTCAAAGGAAACTAGCATGCAAACCGTCATACTCAAACACAAGTAATGCGTGAACCTATCGAACCACAATCAAGCCTCAATATCCATCCTCAAACCATGCCACAATCCAAGCCTTACTAATCCAATCATCGATATGTACACTCTTGCCGAGGCAAGATGGCCGCCGCCTACACGAAAAGTACAAACCAAACCAAAGCAAAACAAACCAACTCTTATATATATGAAGTCACTGGCCAAGCCATAACGGACTAATCAACTGCAGTTCTACCCGATCTAGCGCTAAGTAGCTAGCCCGCCTGGTCGTATCGAGTTGCCGGTACCGCGTCCAAGGTACGTTACCATTTGTCTTCTCCATGGACGAATGGTCCCGGTGTCCCGGAGCATATCTCGTTCGAGGAAACCAAACCCTGTAAGCAACAAGTTGTCCATGACCGATGCAAACACCAAGTAGGTATGACGAGAGAATCGAGCATTCTTGCCCCACCAAACGATACTCGTCATAATCCAACCAACTATCCATAACCATTCTCCAACTTATATCCCAAGGCACCATCTCAAGTTATTCCCATAGGCACTATACCGCTTCGACACAATGCTCCAATTGGTGCAACACCCCTCGCTCAGAAAACTCTGTGGCACAATGCCCCAACAGTGGCACAATGCCCTCACCGATGCAGTTGTCCGATTTTGAACCACAACTGCACGCTTTATATGACAAAGCATCCAACTGATACTCGTGAATGGATGCACGCTCGCTCGCCCGCCCGAAGTGCCTCGATGTTCCAACCAAGATGATCCAATCAAGCTCCAACTGCCCAAACGTAAAACTAACTCAAGCCAAAAATTATATCCAACCAAATAATGCACACTTTATGCATGCCACAGTATAGTGATTTCCAAGTTCCAGTTATTTAAACCAGTACGTGTGTTCCATATTATTAGGTATGAAGGAGTAGAGAAGAAGGGACAGAGCCCACTCACCGAGTCTGATTCCATTAAGCACCCTGCCTTGCCGATACGGCCGATCCCTTGAACCTGTGGTCCAATGCAAAGTACGATCTACTCAATTAGTATGACCGTACGAGCAGGCCGTGCTCTCTAAATCATTCGACCGATCGGACTAAGGAAGACGGCATTATCACTCCAAATCCAGCTATCCCAGTACTGCTCTGAACGAACATCTTATTTCATCGAACTTCGCTTGCGATCTGCACATGAAACCAACTCAAATCAATACTTGTTTCCAAATCCAATAAATTAAAATATAACCAGTTATGGCCTCATTCAATCTGACTTAGCGTAATGTACCGTGCGGTTACGGGACATTACATGAAGTACGTAGTTTCCTGGGATTGGAAGGATACTACCGAAGGTTTGTGGCAGACTTTATAAGGATTTCAGCACCGCTGACTCGATTAACGCACAAGAAAGCTAAGTTTGACTGGTCAGTAGAGTGCTAGACATCATTTAAAGAATTGAAGAAAAGATTAATTTTGTCTCCGATTCTCACGCTTCTAGTAAGTTCTGGAGGGTTTACGGTGTACTACGATGCGTTAGGCAATGAAATTGGGTGTGTATTGATGCAACATGGAAGGGTAAAAGCTTATGCATCATGGCAGCTTCGAGATCACGAGAAGAATTATCCGACTCACGATTTGGAGTTGGCGAAGGTAGTATTTGCACTTAAGCTGTGGAGGCACTACTTTTATGGTGATCGGATAAAAATATTTGCGGATCACAAGAGCTTAAAGTATGTATTCACTCAGAAGGACTTGAACATGAGACAAAGGAGGTGGCTAGAATTGATAAAAGAATATGATGTGGAACTTCAGTACCATCTAAGCAAGGCAAATATGGTAGCAGATGCTCTTAGCATGAGAGGTAGTACATTTATGTTGACTTCGCAGCGGCACATCTTAGAAGATCTTCGAGAAATGGGGATCGAGATAGTAGTTCCGCAAGACGTAGGAGTATTAGCTAGTTTACAGGTATAATCTACCATTATAGAGAGGATTAAGGCAGCTCAGGCAGAGGATCTGAAAGTTGAGAAGCTTCGGGCGGAATGTGAATCTGGTCTCAGAAAAGAGTTGACGATTCATGAAGATGGAACTCTTAGGTGCTGGAAACCATCTCTGTGTACCAAGTGGAGATATTTGACAAAAAGTAATAACCAAGGTGCACAGTTTCCAGTATTCAATTCATCCAGGAGGTACCAAGATGTATCAAGATATCAAGCAATATTTCTGGTGGAACGGAATAAAAAGGGAGATAGCACGACTCATTTCTCGGTGTTTGGTATGTCAGCAAGTAAAGGTCGACTAACAAAGATCGGCAGGATTATTACATCCGCTTCCTATTCCGGAGTGGAAGTGAGAACATATCACGATGGACTTTGTGACCGGTTTACCTAGATTCCCGATTGGTCGTGATGCAGTTTGGATAACAGTAGATTGTCTCACAAAAGTAGCTCACTTTTTTCCTTTCTGAGTAGGGCAATCCACAGAGCAGTTAGCAGAGATGTACATGTGACAGATAGTGAGACAACACGGCATCCCAGTGATTATTGTATCCGATCGAGATACTCGGTTTACTTCAAATTTTTGGAAGAGCTTGCACCAGAGTTTGGGCACCAAGTTGAGATTCAGTACCGCATACCATCCACCAACAGACGGACAATCAGAGAGAACCATCCAGATCCTGGAAGATATGCTACGAGCTTGTACTTTAGATTTTAGAGGGTCTTGGGAAGATCACCTTTATCTTGTTGAGTTCTCATACAACAACAGTTATCAAGCAAGTATTCAGATGGCACCCTTTGAAGCATTATATGGGAGAAAGTATATATCACTATTGGCATAGGATGATATCGGTGAGCGAAGGATGTTAGGCCCAGAGATGATCACACAGACAGTAGAAGTTGTCAAGCAGATCAGAGAGCGACTTTAGGTTTCGCAAGATAGGCATCGGCATTGGGCAGATCAGCATCGTAGGACTTTAGAGTTTAGTGTCAGCGACCACGTATTCTTGCAGATTTTTTCAACCCGTGGAGTCATTAGATTCGGGGTTCGCGGGAAGTTTAGTCCGCGATACGTCGGTCCGTTCGATATTCTTGAATGAGTGGGCGATATTTCTTATCGTCTTGCCCTTCCACCTTTGATACATGAGGTGCATGATATATTTCATGTGTCTCAATTGCGTAGGTATATCCCAGATTCGAGTCATATCCTCGACCATTCCAAGCTAGTCGTTGGTACCGACTTGTCTTACGAGGAGCAACCCGTATCCATTTTGGACCAAAGGGATAAGGTGCTCAAGAATCAGACCATTCATCTTGTCCAGGTTGCTTGGGGTTATTACCCTTTGGAAGAGTCAACGTGGGAGCGCGAGGACGATATCCTGTCTCGATATCTGCACATATTCGACACAGAATGTATATTTTGTTCTTATGCCTTTGTATCTCGAATCTCGCAATTCGTTACCCATGCTATGTGACACTATTTTTCTTTATTATATGCTTGAATTTGATTGCATGTGCAGATATGCTTGTAGTTAGCGTAGTGCTTGTTCTGATTTCTCAAGCTAGTCTTGGGTTTAAATTTTGAGGACAAAATTTTTTCTAAGGTGGGTAGAGATATCACTCCATGTTCCCGAAATGTATATTTTTAGGATATATTTATTTCTTGCTTGTATTTATTTCTTGCTTAGAGTATTTCTTTCTTACATGATAATTAGGTTGCATGCATGGAGACTAGACCCTTCTTTGGTTCAATTAGACCCATGATTTAATTGTTGGATTGGTTCATTCATGAGTTGAACCCATGGTCTAATTCTCAAACCCTAACTATAAAATCCAACATCTTTCTCTCTTTTTCCTCATTCTCTCCATTCATCTTCTTCCTTCATTTAGGCAAGTACACCTTGCACCACATGAAAAAAATCTTTTGATTTTTAATTTCTTACTTTTTTCCTTGTATTTTATTAGTCTATTATATGCTCATGATGATTTTAAACACTTTTAGTACTTGGAGTTTTCCGTTTTAATGGATAGATTTGAGTAGATCTACATTCTAAGTTTAGAATTTTCATGGGTTCCTTGAGTTTTTGGTAGTTTTGATCTACTAAAATATAGTATTTTCAAAAAAATAGTTTTTGGGATGGATAGAGCACTTTATTTCGAGCGTTTTGTCTTTCGTTCACTCAATTCGAAGTTAAAATAAATGTTTTATGAAGAAAATAATTTTTGGTTTTTTTTAGTTCTCGCCATGGCCTAACTGCTGCCTAGAGAAGACAAAGTTGTATGCGGTCATGCAACCTTGAGCTCATGCGACCTCAGCAACCATGTGACCCGGTCTGAACTCATGCGGCCTGCGGTCTGAACTCATGCGGTCTGAACTCATGCGGTCATGCAACCTTGAACTCATGCGACCTAGATCTGTGGCTATGCGACCCACCTTCCTATGCGACAACTGATTCTATGCGGCAGCTGATCCCCGTGCGGCCTTGATCCTTATGCGCGCATGCGGCCCCTTGCACACGCTTTATTGGACTAGTTTTGTTTGAATGTTCATTTGGACTTTATGGGATGTATGTGTGACTTTGATGACCACAAGAGTATTAGACCCATCTATGCGTCATGATCCGACCACTTGTATTCGTGCTGATATACTTACTACGTGCTATGTGTTCCTATGTGCTAAGTGTTCCTACGCTATTATATTACATGTTTACACTGTGGTATACCTATGCGCTACGTGATATGCGATATAACTTAATCTCCAGCATGGACATAAGGGTTAGTCAATAACCAAGCGTGGCTAGGATCTGTTGATTGTTGCATCATGCTGGGGTTAATCCAAATTAAACTATCAAGTGACAAAGTGGATTCGTATCTAGCATGGCTGTACTATAGTACATCATATAAGGGGAATACCATATGACCACGCCATATGATTTCAGTTAACAATAGGGTTAACTAGGCAACTAAACTTGTAGAGCATTGGAAGAGAATAGAATCTCGAGATCGTGCCTAATTAGCCACCTCCAGTCATCTGAATTGGGGTGTGCAGGCTAGTCCCCATGGATATTGTTTAAGTCCTCATTAGTGGATGATAATATTCGACTATTATAAAATACTATGTGTTCTATGCGATCTTAGCACGGTGGCCTTACGAGGGATCGGTGCGCAATACGATGTATTATGCAATAATTTATGGCTTGGCTAACCCTGCTAGTACCTGGTTCGATATGAGGATTACTATATTCATAATATCTCTGGGATAACCTGGACTCCATTTAGTAAGTCGTACAAGTGATTGGCCAATTATGTAAGTGAGCTTGTTTGTGTATTGTATCATCTATCAAATAGTCTAGGGACATGGACTATCATGGTGCGATGGCCTAACCCTTGTCCTTGTTTGGTTGTAGGGTTAGATTATTGTGTCACGATAGGCTAAGAACCGAAGCTACGAGACAGAACTATATATAGATATCTATTTCATAACCTGGTTTTATTTCTTCATTCGTGCTTCCTTTGTGGTACTTGCTATTTGGGGTCTAACTCCACTGGTTTTATATGGCCAAGTTTAGAGCCAGCACTCGAGGATCAAGCATACTTTTTCTGAATAATGACACATACCAGGCGGATGGCCGTTGAAGGAAACGAGTGGGTTTCTTCTTTCTTGCTCGTTATTGCACACTCTACTTATTTTGGGCATTTAGCCACCAGCACTTATTAGCCGTAAGATCTGGACATTTAGTTTCCTTTACATGATTGTAATTAATCAGACTACTCTGATCATGGTCATGTACTTTTGATACTCTGCCAGCTTTTTTATTTTGCATAATTGGTTTCCAAAATATCGTGGCAGGACGTTTGGGACGCCTTACTTCCTTGTCATATATGTTCTATATTTACAGTTCTTGCTAGACTGATTGAGATAATATATATGCTATGTGATCCTAAGTGACTTGCTTGTAGTATGCACTCCCTTGTCTAGTTACAGTTGTGACCACCGTACGATGTTCTATACCTTGTACGGGAGAGCTGGCAATGTCCGTCTCCGTATTCCGATACTAGGACGTGACGTGCTTGAACCAGGAATAACAAGAAGTCCTCTTCTGGGTAAACTTGGGGCACTGGTCCTGGAGATTATGGAAGTAGAGGAAACTCAGTTTCAACAAAGGTAACATCCTGAGAGAAAAAATACCTCTTCAAGACTGGAGAAAAATATCGATACCCTTTCTGATACTTAGTATACCCAAGAAAAATATATTGGATAGCCTTTTGATCTAATTTAGAAAGAGTTGGTCGGGTATCCCTAACATAACACAAGCAACCAAAGATTCAGAGAGGTAGAGAAAATGGCTCTCGTTTGGGATATAACCGAGAGAAGGGAGTATCACCATTGAGGACAGACGACGACATATAATTAATGAGATAGCAAGCCGTAAGAACGATATTCGACCAAAATCTTTTTGGAGTACGTGCTTGAAACATAAGAGCACACATTATTTCTAAGAGATGACAATTTTTGCGTTCAGCCACACTATTCTGTTGTGGTATATAAGGATATGATGTTTGGTGGATGATGTCATTCTGAGACAGATGTGAAACAAACTGATGAGACACATACTCACGACCATTGTCACTTCGAACGCATTTAATTGGAACACCAAATTGTGTTCTGATTTTCGCATAAAAATTGCACCAAATATTAAATAATTTGGAGCATTTTTTATGTGATAAACAAAAGTGACACATGAGTAATCATCAACAAAGGTAACAAAGTACTTGAATCCCATCACAGATTCAACCGGACAAGGTTCCCATATATCGGAATGCACCAACTCGAATGGAACGGAAGCAATTTTATTCTGACTAACCGGATAGGAAACCCGATGATGCTTAGCCAAGCCACATGACTCACAATAAAAAAAAATCTAAAGATGGGTATATTTTTTGGAGTAATTGGACAGATGGATGTCCTAATCAGTAATGTAACTCAAAAGGATCAAGTTTTACACTAGTATAGGCAATAGAGGAAGTTCCGTTAAACAGGTACAAGCCTCCAGCCACATGCCCCCTACCTATAGTCCTTTCAGTCTTTAAGTCCTAAAAAATACAATCATCAGGAAAAAATGTTACCGAGTAGTGCATATCACGAGTAATTCAAATAATTGAGAGTAAGTTGAAAGGGTTTCCAGGGGTATGTAATACATAATGTAGTGATAGTCCCAAAGAAAGACGGGCAAATCATTTTCTATGGACTGTTAACAAACCACAATTGGCACATGTAATATTAGACATATGGCCAACCAGTACATAGTTTGGTATCATACCTGCATCGTCTGTCAAGTGAGCATACGCACCAGAATCAAGGATACATTGCTTTGACTGTATCACAATTGTCGCTGAGTACCCTGCCGTGGACCCATAAGAAGAGAATTTACCTCGACGTTGAGCTTGAAACTCAACAAATTTTACATATGCTTCATCAGTCATTTATACTGATTGGCCGCCAAGATCAGGAGTATCTGAGGTAACATTGGCGGTAGAAGCTTTAGTACACTACTACTGGAAATGACCCTGTAAACCACAGTTGAAGCAGGTGCGTGGTCGACCTCCATCACGACTGCCAATGCCTCGTCCACCATTACGACCAATATTGCGGCCACCACATCGTCTACCACGACTACCGCAAAATCTAGTACGAGCGGCACCAAGAGCATATCGATCAGTAGAAGCATCACTTGGAGAGGTTACGACGACCTTTGCTGTCCGTAGAATACGAAACTGTGCTTCTATTAGAGATGGAACCTCTGCTCCGACAATGATCTGAGAGCGAGCTGAGTCTGCATCAGGATGGAGAGGGGCAAGATATGACATCACACGAAGCTGCTCACGTTGTGTCATGATCCGTCCCCGAATAATCGGGCATGGGCCGTGGGTACGTCCAGCCTATGCCGCAGCATCAGCGGTAGAACACTGTCTAGGTCTACTATACTATCTAACAATAATGATTCACAATATAGTGTCATCTCTATATCAATATGAATACTCAATCACAATAATCTAAAGGAAGAATGAATAAGAAGATAATCCAGATAACATTCTAAAGAAATAAAACTAGACATGATCTAGAAAAGAAATAGTAGCCTAGATCTTTACAAATATCACATCCACAGTGTAAGAGCAGTCATGTCTATAGCATTACTCTGAAATCCCAGAATAAAGAGCACAACAGTCATTGAAAAATATTATCCAATTATGAATAGAGCGAAGCACACCTCTAACAACAGTTCTAATAAATGATAAAGACTATGTAACAGTAAAAAGAGAGAAATACAAGATAAATAAAACAAGAGCAAAAAATATAAAAGATATAGAATACTATAAATAAATACAAGAGCAATGAGTATCATATACAAGAATCAAGAATACAACTAGCTAAGTGAGTAAGTACTAGCTTCAACATGTGATCGGCTTAGGAACTTGCAAAGGAATATGTCCTGATTAATCATACGTGAGGTGTATGATTAACACTCACAGAGACATGCAAAGGAAGAGGTATGATCACATATCTAACTAACACTCCCCGCCCCTGACTAGTACATTGGATCCAACCATGACACACTATGACACATGAATCACAGAGCAGGAGGCCAACCTTCTCAGGAACAGTGCCTCATCCATACACAGGAATCACATAACATGCACATGAATCATAAAAAAATAATATCTCATAACGGGATCTATAATATACCAATCTGTGTACCATCATATCAGGAATCAAGTATAACTGCACTAGATAAAAGAAATATAGAAGATATCATAAACAAGAAACTATCAGAGAATGTACTCGCCTGAAGTTCGGAGAAATGAATATCAAACTGTGTCTGTATCGGTGCCTCACAAATCTATATATAAAATTCTATGTCATTATAGTATATTAGAATCATAAACATGCTATACTAGCTTGAAACTAGGTCTCTAAATCAATACTAGGTCCGATAAAGTCAAACTAGGTCAAACTAGGTCAAATTTGGTCAAACTAGTTAAATCTAGGTCAACACAGTCAAACTAGATCATTTCCTAGTTTCTAGGTTGATTTTACCTATTTACAAGGTTTATAAAGTTATATTAGGTCTTAACAAGTCACTATTTAGTTTTTAGGTGCTAACTAGGTCAAACTAGTTAATACTAGGCCAATACTAGGTTTCTAGGCTATACTAATAACTTACTAGCATATATTATCCTAATATATATTTCTACCTATAATTTCTAGCAATACCTTGGTCTATAGCTATTTACCTTACCCCGTATCATATATTTACCTAATACCTTAGCCCGTATCTTAAATATCTTAACTATTAGTCAATACCTTAGTTTTAGGGTCAATACTTTGCAAAACTAGGTTTTAAAGTCATACTAGTTAGCTATGATATAATAATATCATATATACAATATAGATATACTAATATATACAATAACTTAGTCTAACACTTAATACCTAACCAATATCTTAGTATTACCTCATTACCTAGCTATTACCTTAGTATTACCTCATTACCTTAACCAATACATTAACATATTATCCCATACCTAGTTTCTAGACTAATACCTTAGTAAATACCATTACCTTGACCAATACTCAATACCTTAACTCATACCTTGGTACCTAACCCATTACCCAAGCTAGACACTACCCTTACCATGGTATCTTAATCCAATACCTAATATCACAATCTTACCTTAGTATCCTAGTATTACCTCATACTAGTTCTAATATTTTGTCGTCTTGGTATTCTAAATACCTTGATACATCCTAGGATACCACACTCTAATTTACTTCACACATATTCCACTTATTTATACATGGTACCATGGTACCACATTAGGTATCATATGATACCAACCATCAAGATACTAGTACCCATGATCATAACCTACACTTATCTTACATCCAATATAATCACCCTACTCTTGGCACTTGACATCTTAATATTATCCATTATCTAATTCTAATATCCAATATTTTAGTATCTTGACCAATACCTTATCCTTCTAGATACTTACACAACTAACTCTAACTCTAATACTAATACTTGATACCAAATATGATACCTTACTCAAGCCCCAATACTCACTTACCCTCACTCATGATACTTGAATTTCATGATACCAATATCCTTATGGTACCCAAGTATCACACTAGTACCTTGCCCCAAACTCGAATACCTTGACACATAACTTACCTATACTTGGCTCACTTGATAACTACTTATATCAACACTAATACACACACTAACTAACACCTATTACCTAACACTTATATATATATATATATATATATATATATACTTGGCAACCTATGATACCTACAATCACTTGATATACATACTACCTAGGCTCGTAGGATACACAAAATGCTAAAATGCCTATGTCGTATATAGTCAGTTCTCTATTTGTAACCAATACTGCATCTATTAGACATATTCACTAAATTTTAGGATTAAAGTATGTCGTATCCCTTCATATTAACTTTCCAAAACTTCAAACGGATCGCATTGTCCGGAAGCTCCCGGAATCGCAAAAATATCGAAACGCATTCATCTTTCGAACACCTGACACTCAAATAGTTTTACAGAAAGAATTTGGCATATTAATTTATATATTTAGAAATCTAACTTCGATACGGTTTTAAAAAAAATGAAAGATTAATCGGAGTCATGAGTTAGGAGTTATGGCATTTCTAAGTTGTTATGACTGCAAAAAATGAGGCTGAATTCTATGACGAATTTGGACTATTTTGGACAAAAGAACACATGTATACACCAAATTTACCAATTTTACCTATACATATCATGACATATCATGATACGGACTCTACATGTCCAATTTTAGATACAAGAACACCTTTACACCATCAAATAAATATTAATAGTTCTTATTAGGACGCAATACACACACTCAATGAAAACAATTAGGATTTTTCCCTAATTGAGTCCCAAAATTATGACACCAACTTAGATCTACCAAATTAAGGGATTATAGTGCCTAGATTTACTATTAGGAAGTCAAATCTAACCATAAAAATGTTCCTATATGACCAAGGGGTGTTCCTAACTATTAATTTGATGAAATTGAGAGAATTACCCAATATTTTGGTAGCCTCTTTGGAGAATTCTGTCACTACCACATTTCCAAATGAGGGCATTTGTGTAAATTCACTATTTTGAATAATTATGTGTTTAATAAATCTGCTGAGTTTTTAAAACTAATTATATATTGTAAATGATATTAGGTTTTAGGTCAAACCCTAGATCGCATCAGGACAAACCCTAATGACTAAACCCAAATTTGAAAACCCAATTCTAGGGAAATCCTAGAATTTTAACTTAAAACTATGCATTAGAAACCCTAACTTGGTTTTAATATAAAAGGGAACCCTCTCTTCCTTCATGTAGAAAGGAGAAACCCTAGCCTTCATCAAGGAAACCAATTCCCCCTCCAGATTTCGGAATCCAGACCTAGGAGATCCCTTTTCCTCCTCCAAAGCAAAGAGAAGCAAGGGGTTGGGTCAAGAAGCCTTGGAGAAGAAGAACCTCCATTGAAGAAGTCATCCCCTAGGTAAAACCCTATTTTTATTCATTTAATCACTGTTTTTCTGTTGTAATTTGCCATTAGGAAACCCCCCTACTGTGTAGTTTTTGATTTAGGGTTTTGATTTGGGTTTTGGTGACCATCATTTGGATTTTCTCCAATTTTTTCGTGAACCCTAACCCTTAGGGTTTGCTTGTAGACTGATTTCACCCTCCAACGTGAAAATTCAGATCTCGTTTAGGGGTTTCCTTTGGGGTTTAGAAGTTCTGTGTATGGGTTCGATTCCAGCACCCTAAGTGCTCGATGAAATGTTCAATGAAATGTTCATTGAGGATTTATCTATCTAACTTATTCAATTTCTACATATTTTGATATACCTATCTATATACATAAATATAATTGTGTTGTAAATAGGTTGTGTGTTGTGTGTACATAGATGAGGAGAGTCCTGTGCACAGTCGAGGGAGATCTGAACTGTGTCAGTGTGTTTTGTTGTGAGTTCTCTGTATATCAGTATACTGAGATCAGAACTGTGTATCAGAATTTAGTAGTGTATCAGTGCTGAGGTCTGCACACGTGTGTGTGTGGTTTTGGGACATATTGGTATCAGAGGAAGGGGTGTCAGTTCATCTGTGGGTAGATATATATATATACATAGGCATGGACCTTATATATGGCAGTTTTGTGGCTATGTGTAGCTATGTATATATGAGTGATGGTATAAATTAAACTATGGTGTCAATGAGAGGAGTGAGTATCATTGATACATGGGCTTTGTGTGCATTGTGTAACAGCATTAGGGGTAATCGGGTTCAGCTCAGTGAGTGTTGGGTTCAGTGAAATATATGCAGACTAGTTACTAGGTGTGCACTGTGACAGGGGTGTTTTTCTGTGTATTGATTTAGAGGGGTAGACTGATACTTAGTATCAGTAAGGTAGTTTGTATTGGTGTATTAGAAGTATACCTGTGTGTATGTGTCAGTTAAATCTATTAATTTCTGTAGGGAGAGCAGTGAGTTGTGCAGTTTCTATTGTAGCAGTAGCTAGTGTAATCATGTGTGTCAGTTATTATCTCTCTGTGTGTGTTAAGTGCATACCTCAGTGTAAATGTTTACCTATGTGTTAATATGTGTACTGTGTGTGTTCCTGTGTGAATATCAGTATGTGTGTGTTGTGCAGTGAACTAGTATATCAGTAACTAGTTGTTTACCTGGATGTGTATGAGTTGGAAATTAGTATCAGTAGCTAGATTGCATAGTGTGTGTGTTAGCTGGGAGTGTAGCTCAGTCTGTGTAGGTGTGTGTAGGTCTGAGTGTCCATATCTGTGTGTTGAGGTGTAGTTAGAAACTTATGTGTGAATGCCTACATTAAATCTGTGAGTACCTGTGTCAGTATTTTAAATCCTGTGTGAGTTATCTGTGTGTGAGTGAGTGTGTCTCATATATCCCTAGGTCAGTGTGTCTCATATATCCCCAAACCAGTGTGTCTATGTGACAGTGTATATGTGTATTTCTGTGAGAAGAGAGAGTGTACTTGTGCAAGTATCTGTGAGTGGATACATGTGGCGGTGTGAGGACTGAGAGTGTATACCTGTGTTTGTGTACCTGTGTCCCAGTATTTGTGTGAGCTGAGAGTGTGTACCTGTGTGTGCATCAAAATGAAACTAGTGTGTGGCTGTGTGTGAGTGTATCAGTGAGTGATAGGATTTTGAGTAGGCATTGTGCAGTCTAGTTATTAGGTTGTGCATGTTGCCAGTAGCTATATGCTTGTCATAAGAAATTAGTATATTTAGAGGTTGTATCAGTTGGATAGTCTTGAGGTTAATTATCCATAGTTAGTTTAGTTAGTAGATAACTAAGATACAGTTAGTTTATATATGATATCTGCTAGTTGTTATTGTTAGTATAGTTAATTTAGTGTCAGTTGTGGGTTTTTGAATGTTAGTAATTGGTAGTTAGTTGGTATCAAGTGTGGCATGATTAGCATTAGTTTCTTGAGTTGGTATTAGGTAGTGATTTAACTTGTAAGCTATATATATGTATATATGTACTAACTAGACTCTAGTATATAAGTATTATGAAATACCTTATAGACAGTTATGTACTAATGTCTAGTATAGCTAGAAATGACTAGTTTAGTTAGGTTTTGTCCAATATGGGCTAATATGATATACATATGGACTAGATTAACTAGTTAACCTAATTTTGACCAGTAAACCTCAGAATTGACCTAGAGGCCTCATATCTAATTGGTTAAGCACGTTTATTTCTTTCATTCAGTTTTTGACATTGAATTTCCATAAATAGATCATTGTGATTCCACCTTGGACATCGATCCTCACACCTTGCTCAGGACTATAGGCGAGTACATTCTCTGACAGTTTTTATTGTTAATTATTACTATAATTCAGTTGTAGTACATACTTGATTCCGACACTATGGATACACGGGTTAGCACTCTAGATCCCCATCATGAGGAGTCGTGATTGGAATCCATCGTGCTAGCTGGGGGATGGGGAACTATTAGTAGATTATGTGATCATATCCAAACCTTTACATGCATCATAGCTCACCCCACTTCTCACGTCGGATGCGGCCTGACCATTTACATGCATCATAGCTGTTATATATGATTAACCTGACCACTACATGCATCATAGCTAACCATATGGTTAGCCTGACCTACAAGAATCATAGTTAATCATATATAACCAGCCTGATCAAGTCCCAAGCCGATCACATAATAAACTGATAATTCAAACACTTAGCTAGATGTCTATTTATTCAGATTCACTTGTTCTAGCATTCACTGTCTATTGTTCATTGCTAGATGCTCTATTGCCTATTTCTATTTTCTCCAGTACTTTACATTTCCAGTATTTATTTCCATCTTGTATTTCTTACACTGTTTATAGTCTTTGTCAATTTAATAAAACTGCTGTTAGTGCTTGTGCTTCGCTCCAATCCTGACTGGATAACATTTTTCAGAGGACCTGGAGAACTTGTGCCCCACTCATTACGGCCCAGGATTAGAGGAAGATTTCACTCCAGAAACCCCAGAGGAGTTGCCTATCCTAGAGGAGATCTTACCTGCCAACACTTAGATTACTTTTTCTGTATTTATTGTTTTAGGCTGAGACTGAGTTATATTTTTATTTTGTGACTTTGTGAGGTTATCTAGACCCAGGACTTGTGTTGCACTTCTGTGATTGGTTTATATAGAACTCTTTTCCATTCTCTTCGTGCCATTATTTCTTATAGCTTGTGATTGAGTATATTTATAGAACTGTGGATTATTATCATTGTCCTCCGTACGGAGTTGAGACTATTGACAGGATATATTATATGTTGAGACCTAGACAGCGTTCTACCGCCGATGCTGCGGCGTAGGCTGGACGTACCCACGACTCATGCCCAATTTCTGGGTACGGGTCGTGACACGTTTTAGTGGTGGCCCATGCAGGTCTGGTCCTAGATTCGCATTAGAGCGATATCATAGTGGTGCTCGCTTAGAGTATTACTACGAGCCTGTTTTAGGAAATAGGAATTAGGCCGAGGATATGCTCAATCACAATTAGGAATTTCTGATTCTTATAATACTACTCTTAATGATTTTTCCTTTAGATTGTCCTTCCTTGATGATATTGTGTCTATTGCCTTGATTAAATTCTTTGATCTGTCTTCAGGATGCCGTCGAGAACCAGATCCCGGAGAACCGGAGCAGCAGAGTCAGAGAGGTTTGCCACCTCTCGCCTTGTCGGACAGACATCTGCAGCACCTCCTACATCTCCAGTACATGTGGGAGTGTCTGCAGCATTCGGGAGTCCTCCACCACCTGTTCAGAGGGTCCCCATAGCTACGACGGTGCCTCCACCACCACCACCAACACCAACCCCACCACCAGTTCAGCATCCAGGAGGTGTGCCCGTCGATGGAGCACAGATGTTCGCTTTGATTCAGGGCATAGTCGATGCCCAGAGGACGTCGGCAGAGGCCTAGAGGGTGCAGGCTGAGGCACATCAGGCCCAGACAGAGATGATGAGGGTGAACATGGAGAATGCTCATCAAGTGGCTCTCCAGGCTGTGGAGAGAGTTACTCAGCAGCAGCAGCGTCCTGATCAGCACCACCAGAGGCCGGGCACCATTGTGGATTTCAAGAGGATGATGCCTCGAGAGTTCAAGGGGACAGAAGGGATACTCTACGCCGATGATTGGCTAGAGGACATCGAGAGGAACTTGTGCTTGGTACAGCTTCCGGAGGCTCTTCAGATCGAGGCCGTCGGCAGCCAGATGTTCGACATCGCCTTGACGTGGTTTCGCACAGAGCCGAGACTCCTTGAAAGGGGACTCACTTGGGAAGCTTTCAAGGAGCTTTTCAAGAAGAAGTTCTTTTCTGATGTTGCCCTGGGAGCTTTGGAGAGTCAGTTCCATGACTTAGTCCAGGGGAGCTCGTCCGTCGACGAGTATGCCGCAGAGTTTTCCCGCCTGAGCCGCTTCGCGCCATCGATGATTAGAGATCCGGGGGACAGGGCCCAGAAGTTCAGAAAGGGGCTGGCAAGGGAGATCAAGTCTCGCACGTCGGGACGTCGCACAGCTACCTACGAGGGCATATTGATGGATGCCCAGATAGCCGAGGACGACTTGGGCCTCAGGCCCAAGAGGGGACGCGATGGTTCCGGAGGAGCAAACAGTAGTGCGGGACCGGGCAAGTTTCCATACTTTCAGCAGCAGCAGCAAAGGCCCTTTCAGCAGCAGCACCAGGCACCAGCCCGAGGGCAGGTCCAGCAGCAGCAACAGAGACAGACTCAGCCCGCCATCCAGTGTGCGTACTACGGGAAGACGAGACATACTAGAGATATCTGCAGGAAGAGATTGGGCTCATGTCTGTCCAGCGGATCGATGACACACCAGCTGAGGGATTGCCCTACCATTCGTCCAGGTCAGGGTGGAGCAGCCGCCCAGAGAGGACCAGACAGGGTACCTGCCGTACCAGGAGGCCAACAACAGAGGGCACCACTTCCACCACAACATCAGAAGTTTGCCCAATATCAGCAGCAGAGAGGCGCATCCCAGGCGCGAGCGTACGCCATGGCAGTCGAGGAGATCGAGCCAGCAGGAGACTTGATCACAGGTTCGGTTCTTCTCGATTGTATTCCCGCATTTACTTTATTCGATTCTGGCACTTCCCATAGTTTTGTGTCTGTATCATATGCACTTCGACATCATTTAGACACAGAACCATTAGCTAGGACTTGCAAGATCATGACTGGTGGAGGTATTATCCTAGTCCGTGATCACTGCAAGGACCGGAGAGTGTCAGTAGGAGGCCGAGACTTGAGCGTGAGTTTACTCGTCATGCCACTTCCAGGGTACGACATTATACTCGGAATGGACTGGTTGAGTAGGAATCATGCTACTATAGATTGTTATGGAGGCAGAGTATTGTTTAGACCACCAGGAGAGCCGGAGTTTGAGGTAGTCAGAGGAGCAGCAGAACAGAGCAGGAGCACATTTTACGGAGCCAGGGCAGAAGAAGAGGAGTTGCCACATTCTCTGATAGCGGAATTCCTGGATGTATTTCCAGAAGAGTTGCCAGGTTTGCCGCCAGACAGAGATGTTGAATTCTCTATAGACTTGGTTCCAGGAGCGGAGCCCATTTCACAACATGTCTATAGAGTCAACAACAGCGAGCTGGCAGATCTGAAGAAGCAAGTTGAGGAGCTGCAGGACAAAGGCTTCATCAAATCCAGTTCATCACCATGGGGAGCTCCGGTATTGTTCGTACCGAAGAAGGACGGCACGGTGCGCATGTGCATTGATTATAGAGCTTTAAACAATATTACTATCAAGAACAAGTACCCGCTGCCGAGGATAGATGATCTTTTCGATCAGTTGAGCGGGGCGAGGGTATTTTCAAAGATAGATCTGAGGTCAGGCTATCACCAGGTGAAGGTAAAGAAAGAAGACACACCGAAGACAGCCTTTCGGACCAGATACGGCCAGTTTGAATTCATGGTGATGCCATTTGGTTTAACCAATGTACCGGCAGTATTCATGAACCTGATGAACAAGGTGTTCCACCAGTACCTTGACAAGTTCGTAGTGGTGTTCATCGACGATATTCTTGTGTATTCTAAGACCCCGGAGGAGCACGAAGA
This sequence comes from Iris macrosiphon, assembly GCA_036927795.1. Lineage (NCBI taxonomy): Eukaryota > Viridiplantae > Streptophyta > Magnoliopsida > Asparagales > Iridaceae > Iris > Iris macrosiphon. Next base: position 56,664,130 of record JAYESA010000015.1, read on the forward strand.
GCACCTGAGGTTGGTCTTAGAGACTCTCAGGAGGGAGAAGCTGTACGGGAAACTCTCTAAGTGTGAATTCTTCCTTGACAAGGTTGAATTTCTTGGGCATGTGGTATCGGGTGACGGAATCTCGGTTAACCCACAGAAGATCGAGGCAGTGAAGTCGTGGGCTACCCCCAGTTCGGTAGCTGAGATCAGGAGTTTTCTCGGGCTAGCAGGATACTACAGGAGGTTTGTACAAGACTTCTCCAGGATTGCAGCGCCAATGACCAGATTGACTAGGAAGGATGTAGATTTTGTCTGGACGGAGGAGTGCCAGGCTGCATTTGATGAGCTGAAGAAGAGGTTGACGACAGCTCCAGTTTTGACGTTGCCAGCAGGGACAGGTGGTTTCACCATCTACAGTGATGCTTCAGGTAAGGGTCTGGGATTTATTCTTCAGCAGCACGGAAAGGTAATTGCCTATGCTTCCAGGCAGTTACGCCCTCATGAAGAGAACTATCCCACCCACGATTTGGAGTTGGCAGCAGTTATCTTCGCTCTAAAGCTGTGGAAATATTACCTGTACGGAGAGCATGTGGAGATCTGCACAGACCACAAGAGCTTGAAGTACGTGTTCACACAGAAGGAACTGAACATGAGACAGAGGAGGTGGTTAGAGTTGATGAAGGACTTTGACATCTCATTGCAGTACCACCCAGGGAAGGCCAACGTAGTCGCCGATGCCTTGAGCAGGTATCCGATGGCTATGTACTTGACGACAGATAGACATTTGCTGGCGGATTTGGAAAGCTTGGAGATTGAGGTGTTAGTTTCCGGTACTGAGATTCAGATGTAGGGATTGCAGATACAGTCCGAGCTGATGGACAGGATCAAAGCTGCGTAGTACGATGATGAGGCTCTGAGGAGGATCAGGGCACATGTTCGGGCAGGATTGTCGGACGACTTTACTATCGCAGATGATGGTTCCTTACGGCACGGCACGAGGATGTGTGTATCGAGCGGGGAGTTGCGCGAGGAGGTTTTGCAAGAGGCACACCGCTCTCAGTACTCGATGCATCCCGGTGCCAACAAGATGTATCGAGACTTGAGGGAGCACGTATGGTGGTATGGAATGAAGCGCGAGGTAGCACGCTTCATATCCCGGTGTTTAGTGTGCCAGTAGGTAAAGGCAGACCGGCAGAGGCCAGGTGGTTTGCTTCAACCTTTACCGATCCCAGAGTGGAAGTGGGAGCACGTGACCATGGATTTCGTTTCAGGGCTTCCACGTTCTCCAGGAGGGAAGGACGCGATTTGGGTCATTGTGGACAGGTTGGCCAAATCAGCCCATTTCTTACCTTTCAAGGTGGGCACGTCGACAGAGAGGCTAGCAGAGATGTACGTGCGACAGATCGTTAGACTTCATGGAGTTCCTGTAAGCATCGTCTCAGATCGGAATAGCCGTTTCACTTCCCACTTCTGGAGGGGTCTGCAGGCTAGCTTGGGCACTCAGCTCAAGTTCAGTACCGCATATCACCCCCAAACAGACGGGCGGTCTGAAAGGACTATTCAGACTCTCGAGGATATGCTACGCACTTGCGTTCTAGATCTCGGAGGTTCTTGGGAGGATCATCTGCACCTGGTAGAGTTCGCTTACAATAACAGCTACCAGGCCAGCATTGAGATATCACCATTTGAGGCTCTTTATGGACGGAGGTGTCGTACACCGTTATCTTGGGACGACGTTGGAGAGAGAGCCTTGCTAGGACCAGAAATGGTCGTGGATGCAGCAGAAAAGGTGAAACTCATCAGAGACAGACTGCGAGTGGCGTAGGACAGACAGCGGCATTAGGCCGACAGCCACCGTAGACCCCTTGAGTTTCAGGTATAGATTGTTATTTTCTGGTTGTGTTGTTTGTTTAGACTGCGTGTTGAGACTATTTTATTTTAGGTTGGCGATCTAGTATTCCTACGGATTTCTCCGACGCATGGCACGATTCATTTTGGTCGAGGAAGGAAGCTTAGCCCACGCTACATCGGACCCTTTGGCATTCTTGCGAGGGTAGGTGCAGTGGCGTATAGACTGGACTTGCCTCCTGCATTAGAGGGAGTGCATGATGTGTTCCACGTGTCGCAGCTGAGACGGTACGTGGCAGACCCTAGTCACCTACTTGACCACTCGGAGATTGAGGTTGGTCCGACACTCAGCTACCCCGAACAGCCCGTAGAAATCTTGGACCGCAGAGAGAAGGTGTTGCGAAACCAAACTATTCCTTTGGTTCGTGTTGCATGGAGACATCACTCTCCAGGAGAGTCGACCTGGGAGAGAGAGGACGAAATACGCGAGCAATACCCGTACCTCTTCTAGACTTGAGGTATATCCCTTTCTGATTTATTCTTATTCTGTTCAGTCCAAATTTCGAGGACGAAATTTCTTTTAGGAGGGTAGACTTGTCACTACCACATTTCCAGATGAGGGCATTTGTATAAATTCACTATTTTGAATAATTATGTGTTTAATAAATCTGCTAAGTTTTTAAAACTAATTATATATTGTAAATGATATTAGGTTTTAGGTCAAACCCTAGAACGCATCAGGACAAACCCTAATGACTAAACCCAAATTTGAAAACCCAATTCTAGGGAAACCCTAGAATTCAAACTTTAGGTTTGACCTCAAACCCTAAAATTTACTAAACCCTAGTTAATTAGGTTTTTCATGACCTAACCTGGGGGTTTAACTTAAAACTATGCATTAGAATCCCTAACTTGGTTTTAATATAAAAGGGAACCCTCTCTTCCTTCATGTAGAAAGGAGAAACCCTAGCCTCCATCAAGGAAACCAATTCCCCCTCCAGATTTCGGAATCCAGACCTAGGAGATCCCTTTTCCTCCTCCAAAGCAAAGAGAAGCAAGGGGTTGGGTCAAGAAGCCTTGGAGAAGAAGAACCTCCATTGAAGAAGTCATCCCCTAGGTAAAACCCTATTTTTATTCATTTAATCACTGTTTTTCTGTTGTAAATTGCCATTAGGAAACCCCCCTACTGTGTAGTTTTCGATTTAGGGTTTTGATTTGGGTTTTAGTGACCATCATTTGGATTTCCCCTAATTTTTTCGTAAACCCTAACCCTTAGGGTTTGCTTGTAGACTGATTTCACCCTCCAACGTGAAAATTTAGATCTCGTTTAGGGGTTTCCTTTGGGGTTTAGAAGTTCTGTGTATGGGTTCGATTCCAGCACCCTAAGTGCTCGATGAAATGTTCATTGAGGATTTATCTATCTAACTTATTCAATTTCTACATATTTTGATATACCTATCTATATACATAAATATAATTGTGTTGTAAATAGGTTGTGAGTTGTGTGTACATGGATGAGGAGAGTCCTGTGCACAATCGAGAGAGATCTGAACTGTGTCAGTGTGTTTTGTTGTGAGTTCTCTGTATATCAGTATACTGAGATCAGAACTGTGTATCAGAATTTAGTAGTGTATCAGTGCTGAGGTCTGCACACGTGTGTGTGTGGTTTTGGGACATATTGGTATCATAGGAAGGGGTGTCAGTTCATCTGTGGGTAGATATATATATATATATACATAGGCATGGACCTTATATATGGCAGTTTTGTGGCTATGTGTAGCTATGTATATATGAGTGATGGTATAAATTAAACTATGGTGTCAATGAGAGGAGTGAGTATCATTGATACATGGGCTTTGTGTGCATTGTGTAACAGCATTAGGGGTAATCGGGTTCAGCTCAGTGAGTGTTGGGTTTAGTGAAATATATGCAGACTAGTTACTAGGTGTGCACTGTGACAGGGGTGTTTTTCTGTGTATTGATTTAGAGGGGTAGACTGATACTTAGTATCAGTAAGGTAGATTGTATTGGTGTATTAGAAGTATACCTGTGTGTATGTGTCAGTTAAATCTATTAATTTCTATAGGGAGAGCAGTGAGTTGTGCAGTTTCTATTGTAGCAGTAGCTAGTGTAATCATGTGTGTCAGTTATTATCTCTCTGTGTGTGTTAAGTGCATACCTCAATGTAAATGTTTACCTATGTGTTAATATGTGTACTGTGTGTGTTCCTGTGTGAATATCAGTATGTGTGTGTTGTGCAGTGAACTAGTGTATCAGTAACTAGTTGTTTACCTGGATGTGTATGAGTTGGGAATTAGTATCAGTAGCTAGATTGCATAGTGTGTGTGTTAGCTGGGAGTGTAGCTCAGTCTGTGTAGGTGTGTGTAGGTCTGAGTGTCCATATCTGTGTGTTGAGGTGTAGTTAGAAACTTATGTGTGAATGCCTACATTAAATCTGTGAGTACCTGTGTCAGTATTTTAAATCCTGTGTGAGTTATCTGTGTGTGAGTGAGTGTGTCTCATATATCCCCAGGTCAGTGTGTCTCATATATCCCCAAACCAGTGTGTCTATGTGACAGTGTGTGTGTGTATTTCTGTGAGAAGAGAGAGTATACTTGTGCAAGTATCTGTGAGTGGATACATGTGGCTGTATGAGGACTGAGAGTGTATACCTGTGTTTGTGTACCTGTGTCCCAGTATTTGTGTGAGCTGAGAGTGTGTACCTGTGTGTGCATCAAAATGAAACCAGTGTGTGGCTGTGTGTGAGTGTATCAGTGAGTGATAGGATTTTGAGTAGGCATTGTACAGTCTAGTTATTTGGCTGTGCATGTTGCCAGTAGCTATATGCTTGTCATAAGAAATTAGTATATTTAGAGGTTGTATCAGTTGGATAGTCTTGAGGTTAATTATCCATAGTTAGTTTAGTTAGTAGATAACTAAGATACAGTTAGTTTATATATAATATCTGCTAGTTGTTATTGTTAGTATAGTTAATTTAGTGTCAGTTGTGGGTTTTTGAATGTTAGTAACTGGTAGTTAGTTGGTATCAAGTGTGGCATGATTAGCATTAGTTTCTTGAGTTGGTATTAGGTAGTGATTTAACTTGTAAGCTATATATATGTATATATGTACTAACTAGACTCTAGTATATAAGTATTATGAAATACCTTATAGACAGTTATGTACTAATGTCTAGTATAGCTAGAAATGACTAGTTTAGTTAGGTTTTGTCCAATATGGGCTAATATGATATACATATGGACTAGTATTAACTAGTTAACCTAATTTTGACCAGTAAACCTCAGAATTGACCTAGAGGCCTCATATCTAATTAGTTAAGCACGTTTATTTCTTTAATTCAGTTTTTGACATTGAATTTCCATAAATAGGTCATTGTGATTCCACCTTGGACATCGATCCTCACACCTTGCTCAGGACCACAGGCGAGTACATTCTCTGACAGTTTTCATTGTTGATTATTACTATAATTCAGTTGTAGTACATACTTGATTCCGACACTATGGATACACGGGTTAGCACTCTAGATTTCCATCATGAGGAGTCATGATTGGAATCCATCGTGCTAGCTGGGGGATGGGAAACTATTAGTAGATTATGTGATCATATCCAAACCTTTACATGCATCATAGCTCACCCCACTTCTCACGTCGGGTGCGGCCTGACCATTTACATGCATCATAGCTGTTATATATGATTAACCTGACCACTACATGCATCATAGCTAACCATATGGTTAGCCTGACCAACAAGAATCATAGTTAATCATATATAACCAGCCTGATCAAGTCCCAAGCCGATCACATAATAAACTGATAATTCAAACACTTAGCTAGATGTCTATTTATTCAGATTCACTTGTTCTAGCATTCACTGTCTATTGTTCATTGCTAGATGCTCTATTGCCTATTTCCATTTTCTCCAGTACTTTACATTTCCAGCATTTATTTCCATCTTGTATTTCTTACACTGTTTATAGTCTTTGTCAATTTAATGAAACTGCTATTAGTGCTTGTGCTTCGCTCCAATCCTGACTGGATAACATTTTTCAGAGGACCTGGAGAACTTGTGCCCCACTCATTACGGCCCAGGATTAGAGGAAGATTTCACTCCAGAAACCCCAGAGGAGTTGCCTATCCTAGAGGAGATCTTACCTGCCAATACTTAGATTACTTTTTCTGTATTTATTGTTTTAGACTGAGACTGAGTTATATTTTTATTTTGTGACTTTGTGAGGTCATCTAGACCCAGGACTTGTGTTGCACTTCTGTGATTGGTTTATATAGAACTCTTTTCCATTCTCTTCGTGCCATTATTTCTTATAGCTTGTGATTGAGTATATTTATAGAACTGTGGATTATTATCATTGTCCTCCGTACGGAGTTGAGACTATTGACAGGATATATTATATGTTGAGACCTAGACAGCGTTCTACCGCCGATGCTGCGGCGTAGGCTGGACGTACCCACGACTCATGCCCAATTTCCGGGTGCGGGTCATGATAAATTCTAAATTTGGACACGGAAGGGATGAGTCGGACACGATCTTCTAGCAAGCTCCTCTCCTATGGATCTCCTTGTGATCTTCAATGCTCTAAGCCTTTATGATGGTGAGAATGAGTGAAATTGAAAGTAGATTGAGTGAAATTTGTACAAAATTGGGTTTGCTTGGAGAAGAAGAAGCTTTAGGAAAATGAGGCTAATGAGTGAAATAAAATGAATGAATGAGCCATAAATTAAACTTTTCTCTTATAGTAAAGTTTGGTAATGCCAAAATATCAAATTTGTCCCTCTCCATTTGTCATAAATGAAATCTAATTAACTAAAGGAAGGAATCTCTACAACTAAGAGGAATATTCTCTTCATGACAACTAAACTTAATTAATTCTAATTACTAAAGTCATGACTAATAATAATTAGCACTAACTAATACTTGCAAATTCTAATTGACAACCACTAACTAACACTAATATAATTCTAGACAATCACTAATATAAAATACTATAAAAAAAGTTTAACAACATACAAAATTACCAAAATACCCCTATGGTGGAAAGTGGTAGTTATAATCCTACCCCCCTTAGAAAAATTTTGTCCTCGAAATTTAAGGATGGAAGTAGACACGAACTGGAAGGATAACTCATGGTCCAGAAGATAATCTCGTCTCATTTCTTCTACTGTCATAACATACTCATAAACCTCACTATAGTCAAGCCTCCATCTAGTCATGGTCTAAGAAAATATCATCTAAAAATTATACCAGCATACAATTCTGATAGCCACACTATACATTTCTAAAAGTATGATTATGGTCTCTTTCTGTCATGATATTGTAGTCTCTATCAAGGGTTTACTAATATAAGCTAAAAGATACTAGGGAATCAAGCAGATCAATAGATAAAAATAAAAGGAAGGACAAGAATAGAACATAACCTGCTAACTCAACACATATTGCATCGGTCTCTCAACCTTCATCGCAAAAATCTTGCCCTGCTGGGGTGTCTCCCTCTGCGGGTGCAGGGCAATTTACTGTGCCACAGGTGGCCTAGCTGGACCTTTACCTATATTTAATACTTATACTAATTATTCACTAAGTATCAATCTAGCCATAATACTTAATATCAAGGGATACTACTTCTAATATTAATGATATACTATGTTTCTAGGCCATGGACACAATGGCACACACTACCCAGGATACTATAATAACATTTATATGATACTATATTCTAATACTAGAAGGGTTCTCTACCAACACTCAGATTTTTTACGTCATTGTGAGATACATGAACGTATTCACTAGTATGTCAATTCTTATTCTAGCTCACCCTCTAACACACATACAGTCTTCTATCTGTCAATTTCTTGCAGTTACCTGCATACTGTTTAACCATTCTTCTTGCAAATAAATACTTGTATACACTCACGCTTATGTACCCTATTGATACACCCTTATTGTCACGCCACAGTCCCAAAACACTAAGGGACTAGCCACGTGGCAATGGCCAGCAGCACACTCTAACGGGCAAACCCAATTTAATGGATACATCAAGGTGTACTTAAGCTGTAAAACAACAATAAAGGTCTACTAATCTCATCCATAGAAGATAAATATGATCAATATCAGCATAATAAAATATAACCAACATCAAGTCTCAATAAAGTATATCGGGGAACAACCCGATAATAAGTCTGATACAATGGTTCAATAAACCAGAAATGAAAGAGTCTAATAATAACAAATACTGAGTATAGATTAAGCAGATACTCAGGAGAAATCCTCGGCCATCACCTCATCCTCGGGGATCGGTTCAGCTCCAGTGTCTGCTCCTGCTCCTGCTTCTGCTCCTGCCCCGTATACCTCAGGATAGAACTCCTCTGCTATACCTGGGGACATAATCCAGATCCAGGTCCTCAGGGGACATAGCAAGGTACAAAATAACTCAAGCCAAAGTAAATGCAGTGCAATAATAAATAAATCAATAGGGTATACTATGTAATCAGCTATGTGATATGCAAGTGAGAGCATCACTAGTACTCAGGCTGAGACTACTACAAGCTCTGTGTCGGGGAGCCGGTAGGAGTAATATCACGTAATGTGCCTAGCTCTGATGTAGAGTCTACGGCCTCACAATAATAAATATATATATAAAATCAGCCTGTAGCCTGTGTGTCTCTCCCAACCCAATGTAATCACACGTCTCATGTCCATGTCACGCAAGATCATATCTAATGCAGCAAGTCATATGATAGCTATGAATATAAAGTCTTTGTCACAAATCCTGTAGCCTATACAGAATCACCATAATATCTCAGGAAGATTTTATCTCATGAATAGTGTCAGGTGTCTTGTGGTATGACGTACTTGATAATGTAAGCACAAAAATGTATAATGTCTCGATATCCATGTCTAGGTGACGTTACACAACTCCGCGTACGGCGTTGACACCCGAATATTATTCGGACATTAAGTAATATCACACGGCCCTAGGTTGAATAGTGATAACTCAGAATAGATCAAGAAAATAATAATAAGCAATTTACTGCAAGTATGGCAAGGTACACTTGCCTGGGGTTTGAATACCAACAGTTGCTTTTGAAACAACGGGATCTTCAAGTATTCCTCCAGTTGTTGAAATAAACATTACCATCATGCTCAAAAAATATCAAATAGCTAGAATTGCCTGCCCATAAGTCCATTTGGACACAAGGGCAGAAAGTGACAGTTTCTGGTCAAAGTGGGGTCCACATGTGGCCCACTTCGCACCAAAAAATATGCCAAAGAAAAAGTTTTTCAAATTCATCAAACTTAGTGTCTATAAGTCCAGAACGACGATACGAACCCAACGGAATGTCCAGAACTGGATTCCGATGAGCCGATCACAAAATTGTCCGTCAAGTAGAGCCGTGGGGCCTACAATACGGGATTTTATCAACGTTCTCAGAATCGAACCAAACTTTGGTCACAGGACCAGCATATTGCTATGAGTCCGATGGCGCAAGTTTTAATTAGATACAATAAGCATACACGAAGTTACAATGAGTTTCAGAACAGGGCCGATTTGGGGAGTTGTCGACGGATACGTGTTGATTTCGGTGTGCACGCACATCCAAATCAACTTCTGTAAAATTTCTTACATCCGTATTGACGGTGCACACCTTTTGGTAAAATTCGTACACGACCAAGTTGTCTCGTTTAGTGGGGTGCACCCAGTTCCAGAAAAATTAGGATTTTAAATACCAAGCTTTTTGGTCAATTTTACCCTCGAATAACTTACAATCCACAGGAGATTAAATTAAACTAAAATAGGGTTTTAAAACTTGGTTGTACGGTCTAAATTACTGTTCAGGTAAATTTTGAAAAGATTAACCAGGTTGGGCTAAATCGGCCATGAACTTGTGAGTTCGGGCCAAATTCTGAATTTTCAGAAATTGGGAATATTTTCCTGATATTGCATCGCGATTTGCGACCGACATAGGATGCGATATCCCAAACTGTTTGCACGGGTTTCGAGAGGGTCACGTAGGGAACGTGTCACAGCAGACGGATCAGAAATTGGTGCGATGAGAAGAGAGAAAATCTTACCTGAACAGGGGATCAGAATCGACTTTTCGGCATTTACACACGGTGGCACGACGCGGCTACGGCGGGGCACGGTGCTGCTGTTGCGGCAGCTGTGCTCGCTAATCGGCGGCGGGGTCACGGCGGAGCTGATGTGGTTGGCGGTGGCGGCGGTGAGACGTCGGAGAGAGCTCGGCGTCGGCAGTGGAGAGGTGGTGGCTCGGCTGGGTTGGGATTGTGACCGCGGTGGCGATAGGGGTTTTATAGGGAGGAGGGTGGCGGTTGCAGACGACGGGGAGGAGAAGAGCTAGGGCCTGCCGGTGGGGAGATAAGCGGGCGGGAAAGCAAAGCAGCGGCGGCTGCGGCGTGAACGGCGGGGAGAAGGCTACAGCGGAAGACTGAAAGTCGACGGAGAGGCGATCAGTTTTGGAACGATTACTGTAGCTAGGATTAACGGGTCGGATTCGGGTTTTAGTTGCGGGTCGGGTTCAGATCCGAATCCGACCCGCTAGGGTTTGGTCCCGGTTCAGTATGGGTTCGTGTTAGTTTATTAGGTTCGGTTTAATCCGGTTCAGGTGGGTTTATACTGATTTATTTAAAAATATTATTTTTGGCCATTTAAAAATAGTTTTTGGGCCCAATAAATTCCAAAAAATTATACTATATCTAAGATTTTATTTTACACTCAAAAATATTATTTTTATAATATTTTAATATTTAATTTGATACTTAAAAATATTTAATTCAGAAGAACATTTATTTTAATTAGTTAAAAATTTCAAAAAAATTCTAAAATTTTATTTTTAATTTCTGAAAAACCTGGGTATTTACAATCTACCCCCCTTAAATGGATTGCGTTCTCGCAATCAAAGAATTAACTACTAAAGAAAATTTAATCATGGTCACCTATAAGAAATGTTTATGTCATACCTGTATCTTCGAATAGGTGAGGATAACGCTGGCGTATGATATCTTCTCGTTCCCAAGTAGATTCTCCGGGGGAGTGATGTTTCCAAGCTACTTGAACCAGTCTAATCGTCTGACCTCGTAATATCTTCTCACTGATGTCAATTATCCCAACTGCTGCTCTTCATATCTCAAGCTAGGGCCCACTGCAATCTCAGAATGATCGACTATATGGCTTGGGTCAGTCACGTACCTCCTCAGCTATGAGACATGGAATATATCATGCACTCCCTCTAAAGATGGAGGTAATGCAAGACGATATGCCACCTCACCATTACGCTCCAGAATATAAAATGGCCCAATGTACCTCGGGCTCAGCTTGTCTCTGCTCCCAAATCGAATAGTACCTCGAGTAGGTAAGATTCTCAATAATACATGTTCTCCTTCCTTGAACTCCAAAGGTCGTTTGTGTGTATCAGTCCAATGCTTTTGTCTGTCCTAAGCTGCACGAAGATGATTCTAAATTTGCTTTACCTTTTCAACTGTCTGCATCACTAACTTGCCAACGTCACTCCAACATATCGGTGATCTGCACTTCCTGCCGTACAAAGCCTCGAATGGTGCCATCTGGATGCTCACCTGGTAGCTGTTATTGTAAGAGAACTCCACCAAGTGCAAATGGTCTTCTCAAGACCCTCCAAAGTCTAACATACACGATCCCAGCATATCCTCCAGGATCTGAATCGTGCGCTCCGACTGACCATCTGTCTGTGGATAGTAAGCAGTGCTGAAGTTAAGTTGGGTGCCAAGACTCTCTTGCATGCTTCACCAAAAATAGAATATAATTCTTGAGTCACGATCTGACACAATACTAACCGGTACTCCATGTAATCTTACGATCTGTCGTATGTATATGTCGGCTAGAAATTCTGTGGACTGTCTAACTCTAAACGGCAAAAAATGTGCCGATTTAGTGAGTCAATCCATAATAACCCATACTGCATCTTTTCTACTGGGGCTTCTTGAAAATCATGTAACGAAATTCATAGTTATATGTTCCCACTTCTATTCGGGTATGGGAAGCGGCTGTAGCATACCAGCAGTTCTCTGATGTTCGGCCTTAACTTGCTGGCAGACCAAACATTTTGCCACATATCGTGCAATCTCTCTCTTCATTCCATGCCACCAATAATACTGCCTCAAATCTCGGTACATCTTTGTTCCTCCTGGATGAATAGAGTACATGGAGCTATGTGCTTCAGACATCAATTCATGTCTCAATTCCCCATTCGGAACATATAGGTGATTTCTGCACCTTAATATCCTATTCTTATGGATTTGAAGTCCCGTATACATGCCAGCTTTCGTCTTCTCTTTAAGTCTTCGAAATCTAGCATTTGTGGGTAAAGCCGCATTAATCCTCTCTACTAGTGATGACTTAACTTTAAGATTTTCCAACAAGCCACTCTGTCTTGGCAAAATAATCTCTATCTTGAGCTCCTATAGATCCTTTAATAGCTGGGGCTGCATCGTCAAGAAATAAGTTATGGGCTTCCTGTTGAGTGTGTCTGCTACGATATTCACCTTGCCCGGATGATACTACAAATCTATATCAAAGTCTACCATAAACTTAAGCCAACGTCTCTGTCTCATATTGAGCTCTTTCTGAGTATATACATACTTCAGACTCTTGTGATCAGTAAAGATTTTTACCTTCTCTCCATAAAGATAGTGCCTCCATATCTTTAGTGCAAATATTACTGCAGCTAGCTCAAGATCGTGCGTCGGGTAGTTCTTCTTATGGACCTTCAGCTGTCATGATGCATAAGTGATAACTTTGCCATGTTGCATCAAAACACATCCTAGTCCACTGCCTGACGCATCACTATAAACAACAAAGCCTCCCGATCCTGAAGGAAGAGTCAAGACCGGTGCTGTTGTCAATCGCCTCTTCAATTTTTCAAAGGCCTTCTGACAATCTTTCGTCCATGCAAACTCTTGGTCCTTACGCGTCAACCGCGTCATTGGCTCTGCAATCCTTGAGAAATTTTCTACGAACCTCCGGTAATATCCAGCAAGTCCGAGAAAACTTCTCACTTCTGCAACTGATGTAGGTGTAGGCCAAGTTTCTATTGCAGCAACCTTCTCTGGATCAACTGAAAGTCCTTCTCCTGAAATGATGTATCCCAAGAAAGGCACCTTATCCATACAAAACTCACATTTACTGAGTTTGGCATATAGCTTCTCCTGTCTCAGCGTCTCTAGCATGATTCTGAGATGCTCCTCGTGCTCTTCGTGGCTCTTGGAATATATTAAGATGTCATCAATAAACACAACCACGAACTTGTCCAAGTACTGATGAAAAACTCTGTTCATCAAACTTATGAACACAGTTGGCACGTTGGTTAAACCAAAGGACATAACTAAGAACTCATAGTGTCCATACTTGGTCCTGAAGGCTGTCTTCGGTATATCCTCCTTCCTCACTCTAATCTGGTGATAACCAAATCTAAGGTCAATCTTTGAGAATACCCTAGCACCACTCAACTGATCGAATAAGTCGTCAATACATGGCAAGGGATACCAGTTCTTAATGGTTACATCGTTCAGTGCTCTATAGTCAAAACACAGGCGTACTGTCTCATCCTTCTTTGGCACAAATAGTATGGGTGCTCCCCATGGTGAAACACTGGGTCAAATAAAACCCTTCTCCAGAAGATCATCAACTTGCTCCTTCAATTCCACCAACTCCTTAGGTGCTAGCCAGTACACTGATGAAGTGATAGGCTCTGCTCCTGGAGTCAAGTCTATTGTAAATTCTATTTCCCGATCAGGTGGTAAACCTGGAAGATCATCAGGAAATACATCCACAAACTCTGATATAACTCTTGGGTAACCTGACTCCCCTTCTACAGATAGTACCCTAAGAGTAGGCTGCACACCTTGCTCTATGGCTCCCCGAAGAAACTCAAACTCTGGATGTCCAGGCAGTCTAAATATAACCCGTCCAAGCCAGCAATCTAGGGTCGCATGGTACTGACTTAACCAGTCCATACCAAGAACAATATTATAATTCGGCATGAAAAAGATCAAAAATTGAGCTCGTATCTCTCTTCCACAGACTACTACCGAACAAGATCTACAGATGTCACTAACTGGGATAATTCTACCTTCCGTAAAAATTCTCTTAGTCTTCGGAAGGGGTGCGGTAGCTACTCTATGTGTGGCTATGAAGCTAGCAGCTATGAATAAATGCGATGCTCTAGAATCGAATAAAGCTACAGCAGGTAATGAAGCTACTAATATAGGACCTGTTATGACCTCTCCTGCAGTAGCTTCCTCTTCAATAGCCAAAGCAAATGCCTGTCCTCGTCCCTGAGCTGGACCTCTCTTCTGCCGAGCCTGCTGGAATAGTGTTGCTGTGGTGCCAAAGGTGGTCTCTACTGATACCCTCCTCGAGCTGGTGGTCTGACTCCTCCAACTCCTGTCTGTAGTGCTCTCAATGCTGGATAAGCTGGCCTCGGTACTGGTAAAGCTGGTCGATCTACCATTGGTGCTCCCTCTCGGCGCTTAGAGCAGTCCTTGGCTGGATGTTGGTTAGATCCACAAATCAGGCATAGTCCCAACTTGCGTCTGCACTCCTTCTCGAAATGGCCTACCTTGCCACAGTAGTGACAAGTAGGAAGGGATAGGGCTCTTGGTGCTGCCCTCTACGATAGATTTCTCTGGGGTCACTTTGTAGACTCCCCGTGTGGTGCTCTGGATGGTGCTGATGTGAATGGCCGCTTCAGGCTGGACTCTCTCCTGGTGATGCGCTCCATGCTTCGTGCTGTAGCAAGTACGTCTGTGTATGATGTAGGTGCAACATATCCGATCAATCTCTGGAGCTCAAATCTAAGTCCGTCGAAGAACTTCTCCGCCTTCTCTTCTTCTGTTGGAATTAGAGTAGGGGCGAAGCGACCCAGTCGAATGAATTTCGCATTGTATTCTTTCACTGTCATATTGCCTTGAATAAGGCGGTTGAACTTGTCTCAAAGTTCCAACAGAGCAATAGCTGGAATATACATCTCCTGGAAGAGTCTAGAGAACTCTTCCCAAGTAACTCAGTCTGGTCCGAGCCGCCTCTCTTCAGATAGCCACCAATGGTGCGCATTGTCTGTCAACTGCATCCTAACGGCAGTCATCCATCGCTCGAAGTTTAGCTACTTCCAACTGGTGTTGTGTGTTTGTGAGCCACTCATAAACTTCAGTGGGCTCCTCCTTGCTAGAAAAGGTACGGGGCTTCAGCTGGCGGAAATCAGTGATAGATCCCGCTGATGGTCGCCTAGCTGGTGGGTTCACCTGCTCCAGTGTGGCTACTAGGCTGTTCCTCAAATTCTCTGTCTCATGACGCTGAGCCTCTTGTTGAACCTGCTGTTGGGCTTACATCATTGCGTAAAATATTTGAAACATCTGCTGCCCGTCCATAGCTTGTCGTGGTGGAAAAACAGGCATCGGTGGAGTGAACTACGGCGGTGGTGGGATGTCATCACGTCGAAACCTTTGAAGTATGCTGTCCAGCTTGATTGCTTTGAGTTGATTGTCCTCTATTTTCTGGTGTCACTCTATCATCATAGGTGACCACAGCATCTTGTGGTGTACCTAAGGGATTCTCGTCACCGGTTCTTGGATCCATTATTCTGTATAAAAATAAACTATGATAACGCACAGAGGAATCAAAACAGGATGCAAGTCAAGAAATTAATTCAAATTCGATATAGAGATCAAGAACGATTCAAATCAAATGGATGAGATCCTAAAACTAATCCTATCCTTATTACAGGCTTGCTCGATTCCTTAGTTGAAACGAAAGCAATATAGTCGTTGACCTGCATGGGCCACCACAAAAACTATGTCACGCCCCAGTCCCAAAATACTGAGGGACTAGCCACGTGGCATTGGCCAGCAGCACACTCTAATGGGCAAACCCAATTTAATGGACCCATCAAGGTGTACTTAAGCTGTAAAACAACAATAAAGGTCTACTAATCTTATCCATAGAAGATAAATATGATCAATATCAGCATAATGAAATATAACCAACATCAAGTCTTAATAAAGTATATCGGGGAATAACCCGATAATAAGTCTGATACAATGGTTCAACAAACCAGAAATGAAAGAGTCTAATAATAACAAATACTGAGTATAGATTAAGCAGATACTCAGGAGAAATCCTCGGCCATCACCTCGTCCTCGAGGATCGGTTCAGCTCCAGTGTTTGCTCCTGCTCCTACTTCTGCTCCTGCCCCGTATACCTCAGGATAGAACTCCTCTGCTATACCTGGGGACATAATCCGGATCCAGGTCCTCAGGGGACATAGCAAGGTACAAAATAACTCAAGCCAAAGTAAATGCAGTACAATAATAAATGAATCAATAGGGTATACTATGTAACCAGCTATGTGATATGCAAGTGAGAGCATCACTAGTACTCAGGCTGAGACTACTACAAGCTCGGTGTCGGGGAGCCGGTAGCAGTAATATCATATAATATGCCTAGCTCTGATGTAGAGTCTACGGCCTCACAATAATAAATAAATATATATAATTAGCCTGTAGCCTGTGTGTCTCTCCCCACCAAATATAATCACACGTCTCATGTTCACGACGTCTCATGTCCATGCCACGCAAGATCATATCTAATGCAGCAAGTCATATGATAGCTATGAATATAAAGTCAATGTCATAAATCTTATAGCCTATACAGAATCACCATGAATATCTCAAGAAGATTCTGTCTCATGAATAGTGACAGGTGTCATGTGGTATGACGTACTTGATAATGCAAGCACGAAAATGTATAATGTCTCAATATCCATGTCTAGGTGACGTTATACAACTCTGCATACGGAGTTGACACCCAAATATTATTCATACGTTAAGTAATGTCACACAGTCCTAGGTTGAATAGTGATAACTCAGAATAGATCAAGAAAATAATAATAAGCAATTTACTGCAAGTATGGCAAGGTACACTTGCCTGGGATTTGAATACCAATAGTTGCTTCTGAAACAGCGGGATCTTCAAGAATTCCTCCGGTTACTAAAATAAACATTACCATCATGCTCAGAAAATATCAAATAGCTAGAATTGCCTGTCCATAAGTCCAATTTGGACACAGGGGCAAAAAGTGACAGTTTCTGGTCAAAGTAGGGTCCACAAGTGGCCCACTTCGCACCAAATAATGTGCCAGAGAATAAGTTCTCCAAATTCATCAAACTTAGTGTCTACAAGTCCAGAACGATAATATGAACCCAATGGAATATCCAGAACTGGATTCCGATGAGCCGATCACAAAATTGCCCGTCAAATGGAGCCGTGGGGCCCACGATACGGGATTTTGTCAACGTTCTCAGAATCGAACCAAACTTGGTCACAAGACCAGCATATTGCTATGAGTCCGATGGCACAAGTTTCATTTCGATACGACAAGCGTACACAAAGTTACAACGAGTTTCAGAATATGGCCGATACGGGGAGTTGTCGACGGATACGCGTTGATTTCGGTGTGCACGCACATCCAAATCAACTTCTGCGAAATCTCATACATCTGTATTAACGGTGCACACCTTTTGGTGAAATCTTATACGACCAAGTCGCCTCGTTTAGCGGGGTGCACCTAGTTCCGAAAAAATTAGGGTTTTAAATACCAAGCTTTTTGGTCAATTTCACCCTCGAATAACTTACAATCCACAACACATTAAATTAAACTAAAATAGGGTTTTAAAACTTAGTTGTACGGTCTAAATTATTGTTCATATAAATTTTGAAAACATTAACCAGGTTGGGATTAAATTGGCCATGAACTTGTGAGTTTGGGCCAAATGCTAAATTTTTAGAAATTGGGAATATTTTCCTGATTTTGCGTCGCTATTTGCGACCGACATAGGACGCGATATCCTAAATTGTTTGCACGGGTTTCGAGAGGGTCACGTAGGGAGCGTGTCATAACAGACGGATCAGAAATTGGCACGACGAGGAGAGAGAAAATCTTACCTGAACAGGGGATCAGAATTGACTTTTCGGCATTTACAAGCAGTGGCGCGACGCGGCTACGGCGGGGCACGGTTGTGCTGCTGCGGCTGCTGTGCTAGCTGATCGGCGGCGGGGTCACGGCGGAGATGATGTGGTTGACGGTGGCGGCAGTGAGACGTCGGAGAGAGCTCGGCGTCGGCAGTGGAGAGGCGGTGGCTCGGCTAGGTTGGGATTGTGACCGCAGTGGCGATGGAGGTTTTATAGGGAGGAGGGCGGCGGTTACAGGCGGCGGGGAGGAGAAGAGCTAGGAGCTGCCGGTGGGGAGATGAGCGGGCTGGAAGGCGAAGCAGCACCGGTTGCGGCATGAACGGCAGGGAGAATGGCCGCAGCGGAAGACGGAAAGTCGACGGAGAGGCGATCGGTTTTGGAACGGTTACTGTAGCTAGGATTAACGGGTCAGATTCGGGTTTTAGTTGCGGGTCGGGTTCAGATCCGAATCCGACCCGCTAGGGTTTGGTCCCGGTTCAGTATGGGTTTGGGTTAGTTTATTATGTTCGGTTTAATCCGGTTCAGGTGGGTTTATACTGGTTTATTTATAAATATTATTTTTGGCCATTTAAAAATAGTTTTTGGGCCCAATAAATTCCAGAAAAATTATACTATGTCTATGATTTTATTTTACGCTCAAAAATATTATTTTTATAATATTTTAATATTTAATTTAATACTTAAAAATATTTAATTTAGAAGAATATTTATTTTAATTAGTTAAAAATTTTTAAAAAATTCTAAAAATTTATTTTTAATTTCTGAAAAATATGGGTGTTTACACTAACCAATCTAGAATAGTCCCTATAAGATTCCTACGCCAGTCTTGACACCATCTACATAAGACACTAGCTCCTTTATGTTTTACTTATATGATACTCTCATACCAGGTTACTCATGTCTCTTATCAATACTTAGTACATTAGCCACTAGAATGTTTGTACCCTAAACCTTCTTAATATTTGAGGTACACTGGATCTTAACACTAAGGTACTCCTCATATCTTGGCATCTGGTGCAAACTCATATCTTACACCTAACAACCACCCTAGGTTATTTTCCTGTATCTGTTATCAATGTACATACATAAATACCTCCTACCCACTATGATATTATGATATCTCATTGGTACCATCATACCCATCATACGGTTCACTGATGCATAACTACTCCATCACTTCTAATACGCTAGCAAGGTGCTCATACTACTGAAACTTACTCCTATACATGTTAATTCTTTTCTCATTGTCTAGTACACCTACACCTTACGCTCCATGACTCACCCCTTATATGTCCTACCTCAATATCGTACTGGTACACTTTGCTAATATTATCACCCACAATAATACTTACTAAAATCAGATTGACACATATCACATATTACTTATCCAAATCTTGGTACACCATGAATACTTGCACTCTCTAGGCACTCTTGGTACACAGACACTAACTTCTTAACACTCACAATAACTCATCACACACTACTACGCATACTAATACACAATTTTCAGATGTAGCTCAAGTCCTACTACCTAGCTAATACTATCACACTCACATATACACTTATGGGTATCACTCTACCATGGCCCACTCTCTAATACATCTCATGGATACACATCTCTACACAACCAAGTATAAAGCACCAATAGAATAGCGAGGCTCTATTAATTCCCAAAATAATTTTATGATATTCAATTGCTATTTGGATCACTCAACTATATGACCCTATATCCATCTAAAATATGTATAATGACATGATACCAATACCTAGAATCATAAATGGGTATGCTACTCCCTCTCACAACTCTCTTATTTCTAATACCAAGGTACCAACCACTAATTATACTCTGACACAAACCTTAGATCCATTGTTACAAATGTACTACGCTTTGAGTTACTTCTAGGCTTATATACTGATACCTGATGCTCATATACCCAACCAAGAACCACTCTCAAATTCACAAGCTACAATCCCTACAACCAACACTAATACTCAACTTGACACAACATATCTGCAAGTTACCAAACCACTGCACTATCCAAGGAACTTCAGAAACTATTAAAATAAAGCTCTATGAGGAACTGGACTAGAGGAACTAAGGATATCTCTATTCCTGAGCTAGAAAAGGTGATGGAACAAAATTTTATAATAACATGAGTGGAATGATAGAGATAATATGTTAAGAACCAATTTAAAATATAATATAATAATCATATACGTCTATCTGAAATTATGTTACCCAGAATCCTCGCCACACCAGTAAGCATAGTTGCGATAAACTATAGAGTCCATAACCAATGTACATACCTCTCAAATTATGTTATCTAAATTCTCGCATTGCTAGCTAGCATGGCTGCGAGATCTCTAGATTCCATAACTAAGATAAGTATATCCTAAAATTGGCTCTATATTTTCGTCACGCCAGCTAATATGGATGCGATAAACTCTAGACTCCATAACTAAAGCAGAGGTTTACCTTTTTTACTGTCCTCATCAAAATATATCATCAGAATATACCCTAATTCAGTCCATAAAAGTTATTTCGATATAAGAATTAACGTCAACAACGAACTTCAAGAATTAAATTCAACAACAAGTGAGAGTGAACGAAAATAAGTGAAAACAGATTTTGAAGTAGAATTTATAGTAAGATTCTCAATGGTCATTCTAGAAATCTCTCAGGGAATTCTAATTTGTGATTGAGTATTCTCTCATCCTATATCCTATATCCTATATCATATCGTAGGCTCGCAGTAGTATAACTAAGCCGTTGCACTACCACGATATCGTACTAGTTATGAAGCCTGACCTGCATGGGCCACCATAAAAATGTGTCACGATCTGTCCCCAAATAATCGGTCATGGGTCGTGGGTACGTCCAGCCTTCCCTGCAGCATCGGCGATAGAACGCTGTCTAGGTCTACTATACTATCTAACAATAATGATTCACAATATAGTGTCATCTTTATATCAATATGAATACTCAATCACAATAATCTAAAGGAAGAATGAATAAGAAGATAATCTAGATAACATTCTAAAGAAATAAAACTATACATGATCTGGAAAAGAAATACTAGCCTAGATCTCTACAAATGTCACCTCCATAGTGTAAGAGCAGTCATGTCTATAGCATCACTCTGAAATCCCAGAATGGAGAGCACAACAGTCACTGAAAAATATTATCAAATTAGGAATGGAGCAAAGCACACCTCTAACAACAGTTCCAATAAATGATAAATACTATGTAACAGTAAATAAAGAAAAATACAAGATAAATAGAACAAGAGCAAGAAATATACAAGATATGTATATTATAAATAAATATAAGATCAATGAGTATCATATATAAGAATCAAGAATACAACTAGCTAAGTGAGTGAGTACTAGCTTCAACATGTGATCGGCTTGGAAACTTGCATAGGAATATGGCCTGGTTAATCATCGTGAGGTGTATGATTAACACTCAGAGGAACATGTACATGAAGGGGTATGATCACATATCTAACTAACACTCCCCATCCCCGACTAGTATATTGGATCCAACCATGACACGCTATGACACATGAATCACAGACCAGGGAGCCAACCTTCTCAGGAACAGTATCTCATCCATGCACATGAATCACAGGACATGCACAGGAATAACAAGAAAATAATATCTCATGATGGAATC
This sequence comes from Iris macrosiphon, assembly GCA_036927795.1. Lineage (NCBI taxonomy): Eukaryota > Viridiplantae > Streptophyta > Magnoliopsida > Asparagales > Iridaceae > Iris > Iris macrosiphon. The sequence continues at coordinate 56,685,684 of JAYESA010000015.1, forward strand.
CATAATATACCAATCCATATACTATCGTGTCAGGAATCAAGTATAACTACACTAGATACAAGAAACATAGAAGATATCATAAACGGGACTATCAGAGAATGTACTCGCCTAGAGTCCAGAGCAATAAATATCAAATTTTGTCCGTATCGGTGCCTCACAGACCTATATATGAAATTTTATATCATTATAGTATTTTGGAATCATAAACATGCTATACTAGCTTGAAACTATGTCTCTAAATCAACACTAGGTTCGACTAAGTCAAAATAGGTTAAACTAGGTCAAATTTGATCAAATTAGGTTAAATCTAGGTCAACATAGTCAAACTAGATCATTTTCTAGTTTCTAGGTTGATTTTACTTATTTACAATATTTACAAAGTCAAACTATATCTTAACAAGTCACTATTTGGTTTTTAGGTGCTAACTAGGTCAAACTAGTCAATATTAGTTAATACTAGACCAATACTAGATTTTTAGGCTATACTAATAAGTTACTAGCATATATTACCCTGATATATACTTCTGCCTATAATTTCTAAAAATACCTTGGCCTATAGCTATTTACCTTACCCCGTACCACATATTTACCTAATACATTAGCATGTATCTCAAATACCTTAACTATTAGTCAATACCTTAGTTTTAGGGTCAATACTTTGGCTAAACTAGGTTTTAAAGTCATACTAGTTATCTATGATATAATAATATCATATATACTATATAGATATACTAACATATAAAATAACTTAGTCTAACACTTAATACCTAGCAAAATCTTAGTATTACCTTATTACCTAGCTATTATCTTAGTATTACCTCATTACCTTAACCAATACCTTACATATTATCTTATATCCTAGTTTCTGGACTAATAGCTTAGTTAATACCATTACATTGACCAATACCGAATACCTTAACTCATACCTTGGTACCTAACCTATTACCCAAGCTAGACACTACCCTTACCATGGTATCTTAATTCAATACCTAATATCACAACCTTATCTTAGTATCATAGTATTACCTCATACTAGTTCTAATATTTTAGTGTATTAGTATTCTAAAAACCTTGATATATCTTAGGATACCACACTCTAAGTTTCACGTGGTAGTTCTCTTTGATAGATCAAGTCAAGATTTGTTGTTGGGCGCATACGACTTACTCTCCAAACTACTCAGTAGGAATCCTTGACCCAAGGCATGTTCTTCTCCATCTCACATCCCAGGAGGATATGGTTATTGCTCTCTCTTTTTCTTTAATCATAGACTTGTCCCTCTCAATCGGCGAGGCGCGTATCGGTCGAAAGAACAAACCTTAACGACCTTAGTCTCATAAATAGGGCACAAGGTTTAGAAGCAGATTTAACAACAACTAGAAGATGGAGATCACCCCCTTACATCCTGGAGCGACAGTCAAACAGGGGTGTGAATGCGAGATTCCAGCAGAATGATCGGCCGGACAGAGGCTAGGGCTGTTATCTATTAAATAAAGGACTGACTTTCAAAAAAAGCAATTCTACTGAAAGGAAGGTATCATTCCCGTTTAAGTCCCTATGAAATCAAATGCACGTGGATCGTCTGAGATCTATGATATTTACTCCACACATATTCCACTTATTTGTATATGGAACCATGGTACCACATTAGGTATCATATAATACCAACCCCCAAGATACTAACCCATGACCATAACCTACACTTATCTTACATCTAAGATACTCACCCTACTCTTGGCACTTGACATCTTAATATTACCCATTATCTAGTTCTAATATCCAATATCTTAGTATCTTGACCAATACATTATCCTTCTAGATATTTACACAAATAACTCTAATACTAATGTTATGACCCGCACCCGAAAAATCAGGCATAAGTCGTGGGTACGTCCAGCCTACACCGCAGAATCGATGGTAGAACGCTGTCTAGGTCCGTTCTAGGTCACAACTATATATATCTCACAATAACCAGCCAAGATAACATCTCCAAAAGGAGGACAACAACACAGTATATATAAACTCAATCATAATAACTAGGGGAAGAGTAAAAGCACGATAAGATATCAACAAAAGAAACAAAGAACCAAAGAGAGCAAGTAACATATCCAAAATATACAGTCCAAGTCTAAGAGTCTACAACATCACACAGCAGTAAAATAATAAATAGTACAGTCATCCAAAATACCAACCGGGAACAACCCAGTGAAACCCACCTCGCTATACTAGGGCGCTAGCGGCGTCTCCTCAGCTGGGACGGTCTCCTCCTTAATCTCAGGGTCGTAACACTCGTCGACACCTGGCACGTAGTAAGTCGGGCAAAAGTCCTCAGGATCCTCTGAAAATATATCCAATCAGGATTGGAGTGAAGTACATAACTCTGAAAGCAACTCCAAATACATGGTAAGGTGTATATGACTAGCAATAGAAAAGAATACAAGATGCACAGGAAAGTAAATACATAGTAGAACTGATAAAGTAACTGCAATGTAAAACTGGGAAACAATACAAGTAGTAGAGAAGTAACAGCATGTGAGAAAATAGGAATACTAGCTAAGTGCCTTGAGCATAAGTTTGTTATGTGATCGGCTTAGGTTGCACATGATTTAATCTACGATAACTCCGTTATGCGTGAGTTGCATAACCGTCATACACATGAATACTGTTTGAATTTGATCATATAACCAACTTCTACTCTCCTCCCCCACTAATACTCTTGGATCCAACCACGACATTCTACGTATATGATAAATAACTCGCGCACATGAAGGCGAGAGCACACGAAGCACATGAAGCACATGAGAATCAATACCCGAAGCACATGATAAAATACCCGCTGAACACGGTAAGGGGGATAACATCTCATGACGGGATCCAACTAATACCAGCTCATGAAATAATGTGTCAGAATCAAGTATTACAGTTCTAGAACAGATGATATATACGCTATCATGAAATGGAAACAGTCAGAGGTAGGTACTCGCCTGACGTCCTGAGCAACTGGTGAGGATCGAGATCCGGACTGGCGTCGCAAAGACCTATTATAAAAAGCAAGATTAAACGGGATTCTAAAGAGTTAAACTGATATAAAATAACTAAAAACAAGCTTCTAGGGTTTTTCTAGGTCAAACGGGTCAAACCGGTAAAATCTGGGTCAAAAAGTCAACCCGGGGTCCAAAAAGTCAATTCTAGGCCAAAACTAGGTCAAACGTTGACTTTTGCGGTCAACCGGGGCAATTACGGATAACTCTAGGTCAAACTAGGGTGCCCCTAAAATTCTAGGTCAAAACTAGCTTATTAAGCTAGTAAACCCTCAAACTCGCCTCCTTGAGATACCGGGATACCCTCGGTATCCGATACCTCAACCTAAGCTATAGACCCCGCATATACCCACTAATGCATATACTAACACGTATATATATATATATATATATATATATATATATATATATATATATATATATATATATAACCATCTCTAACCTCAATCCTAGGCAAACGCCCAATACCTCGCCCAGATACCCAATACCTTGAGTATCTCAAGTTACCTTCGATACCTTGATATCTTAAGGTATTGAGATACCTACCTTATCCATCTCAACTCACTAACTAGCTAAGTATCTATATATATATATACTTATAGCCTTCTACCTATATATATATATATATATATATATATATATATATATATATATATATATATATAGAATAAGAGAGGTGAGATGGCACCTCACTCTAAAAATAAAGGTGACGGTGATGTGGCACAATCTCAACCACACAAATGAGGGGAGGGGTTAAGTGCAAATTGACAATTATGAAATGTGTGGTTGGGAATATGCCACGTCACCGCCACCCTTGTTTTTAGAGTGAGGTGCCATCTCACCTCCCTTATTCTCTATCTCTCTCTCTCTCTCTCTCTCTCTCTCTCTCTCTCTCTCTCTCTCTCTCTATATATATATATATATATATATATATATATATATATATATATATATATCTATTACCCATCTATACATATATATCTCCATACACACACACACACACGCACACACACACACACACACACACATATATATATATATATATATAGCTCTCTCTCTCACTGCTGCTGCTACTACCTGCTGCTGCTGCTGCCACTAGCTAACTGCTGCTGCTGCTACCGCAAAATGCTACTGCTGCTGTTGGCCCTTGCTGCCATTGCTGCAGCTCCCTAATGCTGCTGCTGCTGCTACTCCCTCTTCCTCTTCCTATCTCACTCTCTCTAATCTCTCTTCCCTCACTCACACACACACCAACACACACACACACACACACACACACACACACACACATATATATATATATATATATATATATATATATATATATATATATATATATATATATATATATATATAACACATACACACACACACACATATATATATATATATATATATATATATATATATATATATATATATATACTTATATATATATCTACACATATATATATATATACATATATATACACACATATATATACATATACACACTCACACACACACACACACACATATATATATAAACACACATATATATCTACACATATATATATACATATATATACACATATATATATACACACTCACATATAGATACGTATACCTATATTTATATATATCTATACAACCACACACTCACACACAAACACACACACTAACACACAACCACACAAACACACACACACAACCACACCAAGACACGCACAACCACCCATATATATATATATATATATATATATATATATATATATATATAATATAACTCAAAAATCCTAGTACACACTCTCCAAGGCTTAACCAACCCGCGCACAAGCCCGAAACCTAGAAACCAAGTCGAAATGGCCATTTGGTCATTTCGACGAACACTTGGTGTGCGGCTCGCGATACCTCGTAAAACGCACACCAAACATACTCAGAATCGACCTAAAATTTATCCACGAGTTCTAATCGATGTCTAGAACCCAAAAAAAAATGCTAACTCTCCGATTCTAGGTCCGTAGCAAAATCCCACATGCATGTGGAACCCACGGCGACGAAAAACCTCTAAATCGCCCGAAACGTCCAAAACTTCGCGGTACGATCTCACATTTCCGAACGGAGACACGTACTTACCCACCAAACACTCAAGCACGTCTACCTAGGTCCATCTAACCTAGGACAACACCCAAAATTGGGCCAATCTCGGATTTTACCCAAAATTAACACAAAATCTAATGTCAAAGTCTTCAAACACAACCAAACAAGCTCTAACTTCCTCCCATGGGTAGCCCTAAGGTCTAGGAAGGTTCTAAACTACTAATTACACTATATTAAAGCAACCACTAAGAGAAAAGTTAGGGTTTACCTCTTGGGAGTTGGAATCCCAAGGCCAAAGTCTCCAAAACCCTAGAAATTATCACTTTCAAGCCTCCAAGCCTCCAAGCCAAGCCTCTACACCAAGTCTAGGCTCTACACACCTAGGTTAGGGGAAAGTGAAGGGTTAGGGTTTGTATTTAAGAGGAAAGTAAATGAAGGAAGAGAAAGAAGGTGAGAACTTACTTGGAATTTGGAGAAAATTGGAAGAAGGAAAGAAGAAAGAGAATGGAAAGTAAAAATGGAGAAGGAGAAATGAAATAAAAATAAAGGGGGGGTATTTATGGCCGGCCATGTAGGGAATTATAGGATTAGGGTTTGTGAACATAACACAAAAACTAAAATGCCCTCCACTAATACATCCAAACTAGGGTTTAGGTTTAGGGTTTTCTAAATGCATTCTAACTAATCCAAAATACTCCAATTAACTAATAAAAATATAATAACTATTCTAACCCAATAAATGAGTCTGACAAGGGTGTTGGTTGGGTCTGACATGGGTCCACTAGGGTCTGACATGGGTCCAGACTAGCTAAAATCCTAAAACAACCAATAAAAATAATACAACCAACTAATTAAATATAAATACAATTATCTATGATCAATACACAATTTACCAAATTAAAATAAAAAGAAAATCCTATTTTCTAGAATTGGGTAGTGACAAGCCTACCCTCCTTAAAATAATTTTGTCCTCGAAATTAAAGACGAAACTAGGACAGGAATGCAAGAAAAAGAAAGAACCATACCTCAGGGCTCGAAAAGATAAGGGTATCGCTCGCGCATTTCATCCTCCCTCTCCCAGGTCAACTCACCTGGAGAGTGATGCCTCCACGCGACGCGGACCAAGAGAATAGTCTGGTTCCTCAACACCTTCTCCCGCCGATCCAGAATCTCCATCGGCTGCTCTAGATAGCTAAGAGTAGGGCCCACCACGATCTCTGAGTGATCCAATACTTGACTGGGATCCGCCACGTACCGTCTCAACTACGACACGTAGAACACATCATGAACTCCCTCTAGCGTAGGCGGCAAATCCAGCCTATATGCCACAGCGCCGACCCTCTCAAGGATGCTGAAGGGTCTGACGAAACGTGGGCTAAGTTTCCCGCCTCTACCGAAGCGAATAGTGCCCCGCGTCGGAGAAATCCTCAGGAACACCAGATCACCAACCCAAACTCCAAAGGTCTCCAGTGGCTATCGGCCCAATGCCGCTGCCTGTCCTGCGCCACCCGAAGTTTATCTCTAATGAGCTTGACCTTCTCCGCCGCATCCACCACCATTTCCGGGCCAAGCAAAGCTCTCTCGCCTACACCATCCCATGATAACGGAGTATGACACCTCCGTCCATACAATGCCTCGAATGGTGACATCTCGATACTGGCTTGGTAGCTGTTGTTGTAAGCAAACTCTACCAAGTACAAGTGATCCTCCCAAGAGCCTCTAAAATCTAGAACACAAGTGTGAAGCATGTCGTCGAGGGTCTGAATGGTCCTCTCTGACTGACCGTCTATCTGTGGGTGATATGCAGTACTAAACTTGAGCTGGGTGCCCAAGATAGCCTGTAGACTCCTCCAAAAATACAAAATAAAACGACTGTCCCGGTCTGATACTATGCTCACAGGAACTCCATGCAGTCTGACTATCTAGTGCACATATATCTCTGTTAGTCTCTCCGTAGACGTACCCACTTTGAATGGTAGAAAGTGGGTCGATTTGGTCAACCTGTCTACGATGACCCAAATTGCATCCTTCCCTCCCGGAGAACGGGGAAGCCCAGAAACAAAATCCATGGTCACATGCTCCCATTTCTACTTCGGAATGGAACGACTGGAACAACCCTCCGGGCCTCTGCCTTTTCGCCTTCACCTGCTGGCACACTAAGCATCGGGATACGAAGCGCGCTACCTCCCGACCGCTTCATCCCGTACCACCATATATGCTCTCTCAGATCTGTATACATCTTGTTGGCACCTAGATGCATAGAGTACTGGGATCGATGCGCCTCCTGAAGAACCTCCTCGCGCAACGACCCACTCGGCACACACAACCTCGTACCGTGCCGCAATGAACCATCATCAGCAATGGTGAAATCATCTGATAATCCAATCTGAACCTGCGCCCCGATGCTCCTCAGGGATTCATCCTCAAACTGTGTAGCCCTGATCCGGTCTATCAACTATGACTAAATCTGCAGTCCCCACATCTGTATCTCAACTCCAGGCATTATCACCTCAATGCCCAAGCTCTCTAGATCTTCCAGAAGATAACGATCTGTAGTCAGGCACATAGCTATCGGATACCTGCTCAGCGCATCCTCAACTACGTTCGCCTTCCCTGGATGGTACTGTAATAATATGTCGAAGTCTTTCATCAACTCCAACCATCTCCTCTGCCTCATTTTCAGCTCTTTTTGGGTAAACACATACTTCAAGCTCTTGTGGTCAGTGAAGATCTTCACACGCTCTCCGTATAAATAGTATTTCTACAACTTCAGAGTAAAAATAATCGCTGCCAACTCTAAATCGTGGGTAGGGTAGTTCTTCTCATGAGGACGTAATTGCCTGGAAGCATAGGCAATCACCCTCCCATTCTGCTGCAAAACACAACCCAGTCCCTTCTCTGATGCATCACTATAGATAGTGAATCCTCCAGACCCCGATGGCAACGTCAACACTGGAGCTGTCGTCAACCTCCTCTTCAGCTCATCAGAGGCGACCTGGCACTCCTCTGACCAAACAAACTCCATGTCCTTCCGGGTCAGCCTAGACAATGGCTCTGCAATCCAGAAAAAATCCAGAACAAATCTCTTGTAGTAACCTGCCAGCCCCAGGAAACTCCTGACCTCTGCTACTGAACTCGGAGTACTCCATGCCTCAACTGCCATGATCTTCCTTGGATCCACCGAGATCTCCTCTCCTGTTACCACATGACCAAGGAATTCAACCTTGTCAAGGAAGAACTCATACTTCAAAAGCTTTCCATAAAGCTTCTCCTTCCTGAAAGTCTCCAGCACTATCCTCAGATGCTCCTCATGCTCCTCTGGGGTCTTCGAATACACCAATATGTCATCTATAAACACCACCACAAACCTGCCCAGATGCTGATGGAACACCTTGTTCATCAGATTCATGAATATTGTTGGGGCATTAGTCAACCCAAACGGCATCACCATGAACTCATATTGTCCATACCTGGTCCAAAAAGTTGTCTTCGGAATATCCTCCCTCCTGACCTTCACCTGGTGATAGCCTGTCCTCAGATCAATCCTGGAAAATAACCTCGCTCCGCTCAACTGGTCAAAGAGATCATCAATATGCGGCAACGGATACTTGTTCTTGATTGTGAGGTTGTTCAGAGCCCTGTAGTCGATACACATCCGTATCGACCCATCCTTCTTCGGCACAAAAAGTACCGGAGCACCCTATAGAGAAGAACTAGATCTGATAAATCCCTTGTCCTGAAGCTCATCCACCTGCTTCTTCTACTCTACCAGCTCACTGTTGCTGACTCTATAGACGTGCTGGAATATCGGCTCCGTGCCTGGCACCAAGTCTATAGAGAACTCCACATCGCTGGTCGGAGGTAACCCTGACAACTCCTCCGAAAAGACATCCATAAACTCTGCTATCAATGGATGTGGCAACCTCTGCTCTACCACCAGGGCTCCGCAGAAGACTCCCTCGCTCTGCTCCACAGCTCCTCTGGCAAACTCAAACTCTGGCTCTTCCGGCGGACTAAACAACACTCTGCCTCCACAAAAATCTATACTAGCATGGTGCATACTCAACCAATCCATCCCGAGTATAATGTCGTAGCTCGGAAGTGGCATTACGAGTAGGCACACACTCAACTCCCGGCCTCCCAAGGTAACTCTCCGGTCTCTACAGACATCACTGACTAGGATAATTCCACCTCCGGTCGTGATCTTATAGAGTCTAGCTAAAGGTTCAGCAACAAGATGGTGTCTAACAGCAAAAGATACAGACACAAAGCTATAGAAATCACCAAAATCAAATAAAGCAAGTGCTGGAATGGAATCAAGAAGAACAGAACCTGATATCACATCACCAACGGGCTTGGCCTCCTCTACGGTGAGGGCAAAAGCTCGCCCTTGCTGTCCTCCTCGGTGCTGCTGCTGGTGCTGGGCAAACCTCTGCTGCTGAGTCTGCAAAGGTTGTCCTCTCTGCTATACTGCAGGTGCTCTAGCTGGTCCCCTCTGAACGGCTCCTCCGCCCTGAGTTGTACGAGCGAGTGCTGAAGGGCAATCCCTCAACTGGTGATCTGCTGTACCACATAACAAGCATCTGCCCAGCCTCTTCCTGCAAATGTCCCATCCGTGCCCCGGCTTCCTACAGAAAGGGCAAGTGATGGGCTGCCTCGGACCCTACTGATGTCCCTGCCTCTGCTGCTGGGACGCCTGTCGGAGAGGCGCACGACCCTGACCCTTGTGCTGCTGAGTCTGCTGGAACGGCCTTTTGGCTGGGACCGCACTGCTGCCTGCTCCGGAAGCATCTCTACTCCTCTTGGTATTCAGCTCCAAGTCGTCCTCAGCCCTCTGAGCATCACTCATAATCTGCTCGAAGGTCGCCTCGCGGTCACTTCTAGTCAAGGACTTGACCGCCATGACCAAACCCTTGCGGAACTTCCGCGCCTTCGCTGCCTCGCTCAAGCCTTCTACAAACCTGCCCAGACGGCAGAACACTGCTGCATTCTCGTCCACCAGTATGCTCCCCTGGACGAGTGCCTCAAACTGGCTCTCCAAAGCACTGAGAGCCACATCCGGAAAGAACTTATTCTTCAAAAGCTTCTTGAAAGCCTCCCAAGTAAGTCCCGGTACCGCTATTCTTGTGTCAGTACGGTACCAAGTAAGGACAAGATCGAATATTTGGCTGCCCGCTGCCTCTATCTGCATGCTGGCTGGGATCAGTGCCAGCTTGAAGATCCCCTCGATATGCTCGATCCAGTCATCCGCGTATATGATCCCCTCTGTACCCCAGAACTCCTTGGGCCGCATCCTCTGGAAGTCAATGATGTTGCCTGGCCTCGGATGTTGTGTCTGGTCTGCCTGTGGCTGGATCTGAGCCACTCTGTCTACTGCCGTTATGGCCACCTGGCCTAATCTCATCACGTCTACCTATCGGTGTTGTGCGTCCATCATCTCCCTGAAGAACGCAAACAATTGTGCGACGTCTACCGGTGCATGAGGTGGTGGAGGAGGTACCACCGGAACAACTGGGGTAGCTCCGGATCGACAGATGGAAGAGGATCTCCGAGAGAAGCAGATGCTCCCTCAACCGCAGGAGTGGCGAGTGGAGCGGTAGCAGCTGCCTGAAGTCGAGCAGGACGAGAGGTAGTAGACCTCTCGGTGGCAGCAGCTGGAACGGTGCGGTTAGACCGTGTCTTTGGAGGCATCCTGAACACAGATCAAAAGAAGTCAATACGGTGCAAGATACGATATCATCAAGGAAGGACAGTAATATTTCAAAAGAAAATAATTTCAGAAAAAATTAAAGATAGTAAAAGATCAGGAAGGATCCTAGTTGTGATTGAGCACACACTCTCTCAGCCTATATCCTATATCCTATCGCAGGTAGACCTAGAACCTAGACCTGCATGGGCTGCCACCAAAATGTATCACAACCCGCACCCGAAAAATCGGACATGAGTCGTGGGTACGTCCAGCCTACGCCGCAGAATCGACGGTAGAACGCTGTCTATGTCCGTTCTAGGTCACAACTATATATATCTCACAATAACCTGTCAAGATAACCTCTCCAAAAGGAGGGCAACAACACAGTATATATAAACTCAATCACAATAACTAGGGGAAGAGTAAAAGTATGATAAAATATCAACAAAAGAAACAAAGAACTAAATAGAGCAAGTAACATATATATACAGTCCAAGTCTAAGAGTCTAC
>JAYESA010000015.1:56702000-56774500 GCA_036927795.1 Iris macrosiphon
TTATGAATAAAATCTAATTAACTAAAGGAACGAATATCTACAACTAATAGGAATATTCTCTTCATGATAACTAAACTTAATTAATTCTAATTACTAAAGTCATGACTAACAATAATTAGCACTAACTAATACTTGCAAATTTTAATTGGCTATCCACTAACTAACACTAATAAAATTCTAGGCAATCACTAATATAAAATAACATAAAAAAAATAACAATATGTAAAATTACCAAAATATTCCTATGTTGGAAAGTGGTAGTTACACGTTGAGCCATCGCTTCATTGATATCCGTCGTCAGAGGTAATACACGGTCAACTTCATCGACCATAGCCTTAAAATTTTGAAATTGGTCCTTATGAGACTTGTCGTCCTGTTATGCCCGGTAGACGCCGACGACTGAGTCGTAGATACGAGACAAGTCGCATTTTTCATCAAACACCGTCGATAGGACCTCCCATAACTCCTTTACCGTGTCCGTGTTCTGAACCATGTCCTCAACTGATGGTTCCATTGAGTTCATCAACTGTGTAAACAGTCGACTATCATTCGTCTCCCCCTGCTCAAATGTGGGATCAGTCGTCTCCGGAGGGTTGTCAGTCAGATGCTTGGTCAACAGCATTCTCCGAAGTATTTTTTCAATATTCTTCCGCCATGTTGAGTAGCCATCTGGTCCATTCAACCGCCGATCGACGGGTCGAATCGAAGAAATTGTCATGGCAGTGGACGTTGGTCCAGCCAATGCGTTCTCGACACCGATAGTAGTAGCACTGCTAGTCGCACCAGTGTTAGTCATCCTTCTCTTTGATTCGACCGTCGCTGGATTTACCCAACCCCAATAATCACATCAACTTTATCGATGCGCTATCAACGTAGCCAGAACCGTCACGTGCATAAAAATTAGAGATCGTATGTGGATCACACAAGCCAGGACAAAGAAGTAACCCACATCACTCCCTGTGTAGATCCTGATGTGGATATCGGGGTAGGATGGAAACAAAGATCCACGTAAACAAACCACTTCTCTACTCTTTGTTAACTCATGAAGTCGTAATCTAGGAACATTGGTTGTGCAAACAAATCATTGTCTACCATCTGGCTTCGATATACGCTCCTGTAGTCGTAATCTAGGAACAGAGGTTGTGCAAATAAATTACTGTCTACCCTCTAGCTTTGATATACGAATTTTTTTTTATTAGGATTTAAACAGGAAGAAGGGACGACGGTTGCATGTTAGGATTGAAATTTTTTTTCTCCTAGTTATGGCTCTGATACCATGTAGAATTATAATGATGGAATATTTTTATTGATGAAAAAAGACTACATATATATAGGAGAGGCTGACCCCTCTCTCTATTATTCTACCCGATGTAGGACTAAAGCTCACTACCTAATATAACGCACAATAAGTTTAAATTTTTCAATAAACTTTCTTCCTCACACCTATTTCTTTAACAGAAAAATTACATTAGCAAAATTAAATTATATTAAATTTATGCAAACGGAACAAGTTTACCTAAATTAAAAATAAAGACACAGTCCGCCAACTCAGTTGGCGGAGAACAGATCGCAGCCGACACGTGACCAGCAAAAAGCAAACATAGGCCCCAACCTGGGCCCACTGCACAAAATCGGCCAACTAAGTTGGCGAATTTTGGGCAGTGGGGCTCGTGGGTTGGGTTGGGGTGGTTGGGTTTGGTTGGTTTGATTTGGTTTGTTTAAAGAGTTTTTTTAATTAGTTATGTTTTGATTTTTTTTTTATTTAGTTTCTTTTCTATTTAGTTTAGTCTTGGATTTTGATTTTTTGATTTAGTTTAGTTTTGGAATTTGGTTTAAGAAATTTTACTTTAACGAAATAAAATTTAAATAAATTAATTGTAAAGAAAAATTTAGGAAAAAATAAAAAAAAAGAAACGGTTTGGATTTTTTAGAAAATTATAAAGATTTTTTTTTTGCAATATTTGATAAGAAATAAAAACTAAATAAAGAAATAAAAAGAAATAAAAAAACTAGTATTTTTTTTGTCCTCTAAACGGTGTTTCATCAACGTTTCAGAATCGAACCAAACTTGGATCACAAGACCAGCGTAATGCTGCGAATCCGATGGCGCAAGTTTCGTTACGAAACGACAAGCACACACGAAGTTATGACAAGTGTCGGAACAGGCCGATACGATATTTTTTTACGGATATGCGTTGATTCCGGTGTGCACGCACATCCAAATCAAGTTCCGCAAAATCCTACATGTCCGCGTTGACGATACGCGCATTTCGGTGTAATCCTCACTAGACGAAATCGTCTCGTTTGGCGGGACGCACCCCGTATCGAATTTTTTTTGAGTTTTGAAAATAGATTTTTCTTGATTTTGGAAGTTGATTTTACAGAAATTGTGGGCAAATAAAAATAAACTAAAAGATGAGTTTTAAACTTGGTTATGTTTTCTAAAAGTCTATTCAAGTGGATTTGTAAAACATTAATAGAGTTGATAGAAAACTGGATGTGAACAAGGATAGTTGGACTGAAATTTGACAGTTTTGAAAAAATGAATTTTCGTCCAACTTTCGATTCGATTCTCTTTTAAAATAATCCGTTTAAAATTAAAACACTTGAAAGGGATTAAAGAGGGTAGGATTGTAAACGTACCAGCGTAGAAAGATTAGAATTTGGTCGAGTGACAAAGGAGAAACATCACCGCAAAATCGGGGTCGGAGGATGTCACGCCCGCAAAATCAAAGCAAACAAAAATCTAAATTTCAAACCCAAATAAAATTCAAACAAAAATCCAAAACTAAACTAAATAAAAAAAAAACTAATCCAAAACTAAACTAAATAAAAAAAATCAAAATAAAAAAAAAACTAAATAAAAAAAAACTAAATAAAAAAACCCAAAATATAACTAATTAAAAAAAATACTCTTTAAACAAACCAAACCAAAACCAACCAAACCAACCCAACCCAACCCAACCCAACCCAACCCAACCCACGGACTCCACTGTCTTAGTTGGCTGATTTTGTGGAGTTGGCAGACTACATTTTTATTTTTTATTTAAGTAAACTTGTTTCTTTTACATTAATTTAATATAATTTAATTTTGCTACAGTAAATTTTTTCTTTCTTTAAAGTTCCTTTTCGTGGGATTTTTTTTCTATTTATGATATCACAGTACATATATGCTCAGTTGCATGAGTATACACATCTGGGGGCTTGCACACTTTCAAAATAAAACTAAAAAAAATTTACTGAGCTCAAGACATGTTGCATTTAAATCTTATCAAATACATACTACATTTGCACCGATGAAGCTGAGCTTTCCGATCCTGTGGCCTACAAACTTACAATCAGCACACATGCAATCGGCTATCGGCATACAAAGGCACCATCCTCATTTGTTGAGGCAGCAAAAACTCGAGCACGGTGTGACTATGCGCCATTTCCACCGACGCTGGGCACATCGAGAACACAACAGCCATTACATAATTGGTTCTTTCATTGAGCAGGTAAAAATATAACCCCTCACTGAAAGCTCAGACCAAGTTCAATTGTTACAAATATTCCGACCAAAACAATGCGACTCCTCTGATGATAATGAACATCAGAGCATCAAAGCCCATGTCCTGGCCTATGGTACACATATCCATTCGCACCATTTGAATATGAATAGTCTGGGAGTTCATGTGGGTAGCCTCCAGCATCTGCATTTCCTAAATTCAGCAACCATGGATCAGCAGCAGAAGGGTCATAAGGCCACTGATTTTGAGCCACCATTCCTTCAATCTGACTACTGACATAGGCTGAAAGGTCAACTTGGGGATAATGCCCATCCCTCAGCCGATTGTGAGCACTGCCAGTAGAAGAGCCATAGAGCCTCTGGAAGAGCCCCTCATCGTAATATTGCTCTGCCAGGTCAAACAGACTAGGGCTGTTGAATGAACCAATATCAGAACTACTAGCAGGGAAGGAGTACTGCCGGTTGAAGTTGGGATGGTGATATTGATGGGGGTGGTCGTAGTGACTGATTGCTGCCGCTGCCCTAGGAATGCTTTTATCCTCATCAAGCAAGTCATTGATGATGTCGAGGTGAGGAAATTCATCTGCACCAGAACCTTGCTGTGAGGGTACAATAATATGTGAGGGTACTCCTGAATACTGCTTCTTCACCTGCGAACCGCCATGAATGTTGAGCCGCTCGAGCTCCCCAGCAAGATTTGAGTTGTAAAGACCAGCATTGCTGCTAGATTCTGCATAAGTGCAATCATCTCGCGGCTGCTGGATCTGCAGTGCTTCCAGCTTCACTGATCCGAAAGTGATCTTTGGTGAGTAATGGTCTGGTTTCAACTGCAATGGGAGCATTGAAGCAGCGGACATAAATGATTCGCTTGAAGAGGCTGCAGAGAGATGAGACAGACCAGGTGGGCTTGCACCCATAGTGGCCTTGCCCATGATGACATTTCGGTATGATTGAGGTACATAACTAGGGGCAAATGGAGATGGCTCTGTGCCTAGTCGACCAGCAGCACTTACAGAACGGGACAGCTGAGGTGTTGTTTGGACAGTGGAAACAACCGGAACAGTTGGCCTTGGTTTTGGGATGAGAGGGGCACTGTAGGGCCTTGACACTGACGATGTTTGTTGAGCTGCAGTGCTCTTTGGAGGCAGTGCTGGTTTCTGAGCTTCAGATCTGGAAGTGGAGGTAATCTGTGGTGATCTTGCAGGAGGAGGAACTGAGTTCACAGCTTCAGCCACACAATTTGATACTTGTTGTTTAGGAGGCCTTGGCTCCGCTTTGGTGGTCCTGGTGCTATTAGTGGTCTCTTTAGTGGAGGCAGCAATGGTTGTCGTATTTTCAGAAGGTTGCTTTGGCTGATGCAAGGAATTGGAGGATGGCTTTTTCCCAGGACTAGATGAAGGGGAGGACAAATCAGCAGCTATTAAATTAGAGGGCCTCTCCATGTCAACTGTTTCTTTGACAATCTGTTTCTTCTGTAGTGATCCAAATTCTTCCTCCTGAGAAGTCCATGAAATCCAGTAAGGTCATTACTATTCAGCAGATAGCTATTATCAGCAAGATATTTGCACTATCAAACAAGATGCTAAAAGCCATAACAGCCAGATATTCGCACTATCAAACAAGATGCAAAAGCCATACTATCATGAGAGTACAAGTGAACAACCACAAGATGCAAACCATGACACAATTCCATATAAAGACAGCAAAAATTATGAACATGGTAGACAGCATTTAAGGAAAATTCAGAAACAACAATGAGAATAACAATTTTGAAGCACGGAAATTAATACATCTGGTAAGCTTTTCGAACTTATTACGAAAGAACATTGTGAGGCACATTAACCAACTAAAAAATTATTCATTTCAGAAAGTATATAAAATATCTTCACATCTTTCTTAATTTGCTTAAACTTCTTCAGATTAATAAACAAGGCTCAGATAATAAATATGCACATGGGTGCTATGTAGAAAAGTAACACTATTGATGTGGTAAGTATACTTTTCATACAAAACAGATGGATATTCGCTGTCCCTAGGAGTGTACAATGATAGGTACGGGTCATTGCTGATGATTTTCCAAGCCATCAAAGGAAAATTGTTCCCCTAAAATGGGTAGATTCCTGAAGGAAAAGAAGAAGAAGATTTCAACACTCTCTCCTTCTTCCTTTTCCTTTCTTGAGATTATTAGGGACCATTTAGCCACATCATTTCTCCTCTCTGTGTTCCAACCTATGAAGCATAGGTACCAGTACGAGTACCTAGTACGTCAATACAACAATTTCTAAAAATCCATGGTACGGATATGGTAGGGGCAATATATTATAAAGATCAAAGACAAGCAATGCATCTTAATGACTTCCACTCTTCTAAAAGGCGGCCGCTTAGGCGGCGCCTAGGTGCTAGGCGGCTGGTGTCCGCCTAGGCGCCTGCCTAGTCCCCCCCCCCCCCCGACACACGACAATGCATGTTATGGGATTTTATGGACTTCTTATGCAATTATCATTCGGTTTTTTGAATTTTTTTTTTTATTTTTTGAACCACCTACATCTAGACGGCCGCCTAGGCAGGCTAGTCGCTAGGTGGCGGGTGCCCGCCCGACTAGCACCTAGCGCTTTTCACAACAACAAAGCCTTTATCCTAAATTTTCGTGGTTGGCTGTTTGAATCGTCGTCTTCCATTCAGCTACGTTAAGAGCCATGTTCTAACTACCCACAAAGTACCCAAAAATAAAATTGAAAAATACAAATAAATAAAATTTTGGGTACTTATCCGATAAGTCCCCAGGTGTACCCAAGGAGTACTCGTATCCGGTACGGGTACGCCTTCCTAAATGGAGTACCCTTGCTTGATAGGTTCCAACACTATCTTCCATAACAAAGCAAAAAAGCGAACCCAACGCCACGAGGCTTCGCTTATGCAGAGGCGTTGGGGAGGCTCAAGATCTGTGGGACCGTACACCCCTATACATGGAGACATTGTTTCCACAACTCAAAACCTCCTCCAAGATTCAAGGAACAAGTCTCACCGTCATGCCAAGCGACTCCAGTTTCCATAACAAATTGCTCTAAGAAATAGTAATTGCTTGTTGGATTAAGAGCCCCATTTAAACCAAAAAAATTCCCCAAGTTCGAAAAATATGTTCACAAATATAGTTCGAATTTGGACCTAGGGAATTCGTGTAGATGACCACGGAAAAGAATCACCAGTAGGTCCCCCAGGAACATTATCCCATGTAACCAGATAGGCTCCAACGTAAATCAATGAACATGAGAGCCTGATTTTATTAAAACCTCCAATTACTCAAAACTCTGAATACCAACACTAGTAGGGATATGGAGTGCAAAAGGGTTGTTGAAACAATAACGACTTCACTAACGACATAAGACCCACCAGTTGGCTCATCATTTACAAAATGATATGATCTACCTCATATGCAACGTCGAGTAAGAGATAAAATGCTTGAATTCAAAAAGCTCTAGAGACCTTTGAAGAGCAGGGAACTTCTCTTGTTTGAGAGTTCCGTTATGTCTCTGTCTTCTTAGAGCATCATTATTAGTTGGGACTCTCCAATGCAATTTGGGGCCCAAAATTTCAAAAAAAAAAGGTAAATGTAGAATGGGTTGGGTTTGTATGAGAATAGTAGGAAATGATAAAGTGAGCTCCGGTCCCAAAGATTGTGTGGTCAAAAATTGATGTGAGAAAAAAAAATGTAAAATCTAGAATCTAGAAAGTTGGGCTCCAAATTGGGACTTACTATTCTACAAAATGGGTTCCTACAATCTAGAATCTAGAAATTGGGAGGCCCAACCTATAGCTCCCATGGGTGGGATGGGACCCAAAATCTAGAAATTGTAACTAGAAATGAGACTTACTATTCTACAAAATGAGCTCCTACATTTTAAATCTAGAAACTAGAATGTGGGATGGGCCTTACTAATGATGCTCTTAGAAGCAGAAAGCAGCCTAGAAGGTTCCAAATAGAAACATGACAGGATCATAGATGCCACAGTATACAGATGATCCACCTGGATCAGGGTCGTAGATATACGCTGCCACAATGCATTTATGCATCTGCATCCATTCCTACTGAAGCATAATATGGATAAAAAAAACTACCACTGAAGCAATATGCATGTTGTGCAATTGATATAGTAACAACATCTTAAATAACACCACTTCTCCATTAAGGAAAAAAATACTGAAAGAAATTAGGCTAACCTTCTCATTGTGATGTAGTTCAAGACATTGCTTTCGTTCCTCCGTTGACAGAATGGCCTCTGGTTGATGAGCAGTGGCTCTAGAACTGTCAGTGGCACCATGTAAATGTCTAGCATCTATTGCGCTTTGCATATCTTTTGTCCCCAGGTTTTTTCCTCTACAAGATTATCTCATCAGCTAAAATAAAAAAGTCATACAATCATGAGCAACAGAAACAAGCCCATTTCTAAACTGACCTGTTAGGCGAGCTTTGACTTTTGCCGTTTAGCAAAAAGTTACCTTTATATGAACCATTCATCGGTGAAGGGATTGACTCGGTTGAACATGTAGAAGAAGTATCATCTAAAATAGATGTGGCTCTCTTTTCCATTTGCTCATTCAGGAACTCAATAGCATCAGCACCCATTGTAGGATGGATTTCTGATGTATCTGTATCCCAATTGATAGGACTGCAACCTCTGTCCTCTACATCAGCCTGAGGCATCTCGGCAACATCATCTACTGTATCAGACATGTCAGACGTATTTTCCAATGCATCAATCTTCCCAATCACCGATTTCCCATGCTTCAGAGTAAAATCTTCCAAAATTATTCCATCAGAAGAGCTTTCTTGTTGGTGTTTGTCCTGCATTATCTTCTCATCCTTGGTTCTATCCTTCCCTTTGCGACTATTCCGTCTTTGTTTAGCCTGGAGATACCAATGGAGCTTAAAGAGTATATCCCTAAATTCTGTTCACCATAAATCCAACAGTAATTTGACATAGTAGAAACAGATAGCAAACTGTTCGACATGTTATTAGCTATGATAGAAATTATACAGAATATTAACCACAAACCAAGTAGCTAAGAATTATAGCACCAGATGGACAAAATGGATGGAGATAGACATAACATTGAGGAAACAACTGCTTAGGTATTGGACATAAGAAACAATGACATTTGTTCAAGAGTATTTTGGAACTACAATGACATCATCTACTTCTGTGCAGAAAAAAAAAGCAGTGTAAAGAGTATGTGTTAGTGTCAACTGTTTAGAGTCTCAAGTTGAATTAGAATTGGATTCAAATAGGTAGGCGTGAGATTCAGATGAGAACACACACGTACATGTAAGCTGGACCTTTCTAGCATGCTCTAAATGAAATTTGCAGACACAATTACTTAACACAGCCTCCACTGTAATCACATCATCCAAATTGAGTACAAGGTCAGTGGTGATTGGTGTGCAAAAAATTGAGCATCAATTGCCTATAACTGTAGAAGCATGGTGGGTTTCTCACCACCCTTCGAAAGGACAAAGGGTAGAAATTCCAAAGTATGAGCTTCCTCTGCACAATTAATCTCAGTGCAGCCTGTCATGGCAGTAATCCACCTCCTTCCTCTTAATTCTTAGTCTATTACAATAAAGGGGAAAAGACTTTTGTATCATGTATTCAAATCTATAACTCATACAAAGAAATCCCATGTGACAATGGTTTTTTTTACCAAATAATCAACAACAGTTAGTGACATATAAATTCGCAAGAATAGAAGTTCAAGTTCTTTCCAGTTCACAATTGGGGAGTATTACACTGAAAATTGTTCTATTTATATTTGTGTTATTCATTTATCTAACAAGTTCACATTTGAAAAGCATTTCCTTTTAGAGGAATCAATAATTCAAGAAGAATTGTCACAATTTCATGTTTATTCTGATTACATACTCTGCTTGTGGTATCAGTATTGTCTTTCACCATGTCCTAATCTCCCATGAAGGATAACAGATAGTTGACAGCCAGCATAGAACTCCATTAGTATGGCAAGGAAAAACACTACAAACAAAAAATGCTATTAAGAGCTAAATAGAGAAAAAGATTCATCTAGCTATCTTTGTTGTTGTATGTTCACCTACATTGCACAGACAAGGATGACATGATAGGGACAAAGTACCCATTTTGGCATGTCCTAATGTATTTTGGAGTCTGGATCAGACATGTCCAACAGTACGTGACACGGACATGGCACCAGTTTTTGGAGCGTCCATGCTACCTAGATGTTGACTAAGACAAATGTTGTTCCAGATGCTACTTCTGCCCTAACTTTATCAAAAAATTTAGAGGCAACTGGTAAGGCCTACCTAGCCGAGGTTTCATCATTAGAGAACTCCCAAGAGCTGATATTAAATTATTAAGAACAGAATAAATGCTATCACTGCACACAATTCGTGCCACTGCAATTAGAACAAGTTACAACAAGCCACTACTAATTCTGCCACAAGGGCAAGTAACAAACTACCAATTTTATCAACTTATGGTATCCCAATGTATGCTATAATGTCCTACAAAAAACTAAACTAAGCAGGCCTCCCAAGTCCCAATAATTTTCATTTTCCCTCAACCTTTCAAAGCTAGAGTCTTCAACCTTGTTATATAGAATATCTGCTATATCATGTACTAATCCACTCATCTTGCCATCCTATACTGATTCCAACAAACAGAAGAAAAATAAAATCTTCCATTGGCAGATTTTTTGACCAGATATCCCTTGAAAAGGTCGAGTGTCTTAGGATTTCTAAACACCCACAAATTAGTGGTAGTGTAGAGATCCATTTAATTATCAGGTTTAATCATAGGTTAATAGTGGTAATGAAAAAAAACTGAGAATGAAAAATAAATTAATGCCAGTCATGTTGCCACAGAAAAAACAACCACCATACATACTCATTTGCAGCATAGACAAGTTAGAAAAAATTGCATTTGTGAATACATAAACTAGCTGCTTTCAGTAAATTGCTTGTTTCCATTCATATGTATAATTATTCCTTGACGATAGTAAGAATAAAAATACTACCTATGAACTTAATAATCACCGTTATTGAGTTTCAGATAGGTATGGGATGGAGGAAGAGGAAGGTGCCTAACCCTAATCTTGAAAGAGAACAAATTTTATGAAATAACCAGCCTACTCTAACGTCAGAGAGGTGGTTCTTATTTATAATCAATCTTGTCAAAGCTGTGTGAGGCAGCGGGGTCTTACTAAAATTAGGGGTATGTAGTAGGTAATTTGACACAAGCTTATGGTTTATTTGGACTTTGTGTTGGGGTCTGTGGCTCTAATATTTTCTCTCTACATGATGTAATATTTTGTGGTTTATGACTGGAACTTTGTATTCTTAGTGTCTCATGTTGTTCCAGTGATATTGATAATAGCAAGACAATTATGTTGAATTCTCACTACCATATGCTGCAGAGGATTTGAAGAAAACAGTAACATCAACTCGGAAAGGAACCTTTGGAAAAGTAATCCTAAAAAAAACACTATGACTATCAATTCTCACTTGCCAAGATTTTTGATGCAGGGCACTAGTTGTAGTTGAGAGAAAAAAGGAGCACAGTGTTCTAGATATAGGATATCAGGCTCATATTGGTTTGGATTTGAGATATCAGATATCTATATCGGAGATATATCGGAGATGTATCGAGTGATATATTGGCATATCGGATACCAATAAATATATAACATGCTATATATTATACATACTAAATGTCCTATCAAATTCAAATTTCTAGATGTACTACATGTTCTAAATATCCTAAAAGGCTAAACTAACCAACCAAAAACATCTAATATAACATCATAACATGGTAAGTAACTAACAATTAGAAAATTACAAGTAAAGATCACAACAAACATTCAATATAATATCATAACAAACACGACATCCAAATTTCTACAACCATTAGGCATCAGTATTCTATAAGTCAGTTTGAACAGACAAGGACAAATGCAAATGTACGTCGACTGTTATGATTTTAAATAACAAACACTTAAGGAATGATGTGATATGATAGAAGAGGAGAGGTATATATAGACTGATCGTGGATGTACCATTCAAAAGAAATAAAAGTTGCATCATATCAGTAGAAATTGACAAGAATTAGTCACCTTAGAAAGAAATAAAACAAAAGAAATCGGAAGAAATATTGTGCTTATTCACAATCAAAGTTTTGTGAATTCAATGATGATTGACAGCCTGGAGGAGCAGATCCAAAGCAGATCTGCTGACTGCGCGAGCCTCTGTGCCACGGTCTAAATTAAATTGCCTGCGTCCAATACAAATTGATGCGTAGATGAAAGCCACTTCGATTTTCCTATACTTCTTGGTTCAAATCGAATTCATGTGAAAAATGTTAAAACTTTCAAGGGGGTCTTGTAGAAACATAGAAAATCTCATGACTCTAGGAGGTATGCGCAGAAGCCACCAAGGCTATTCAAGAAGAATCATCTTCTGAAATTGCTAAAGGAAAGTTATCTCTGCAAGCCTAAGCAGAAATGTCAGTTTGCGCAGGGTCAAACGGCTCGAAAATATTTCAAAGTGTTAGTGCTTTGAAGCCTCTACGCAGATCAATAGCACCTTACGTCAGATCTATTGTCAAGATCACCTATGCGAAATTGGTGTCTACGCGGGTCGGGGAGACGTTGAAACATTTCAAATCTCTACATTTAATGCTATCAGATCATTAAAAGACATGTCTGACGTTAGCACGTCTTCTCGTGCTCCGTAACATACGACGGTTACGAAAAACGAGATGTTGCCAGCGCTGACGCCAACGTAATGATGACTTCTAATTAATTAGCCGCAGAGGAGTGCTACGTGGCTCTGCATGTAGACTGCCAGCCAGTGTAGTCAAAGGCGCGCCTAAGGCGCACCTTGCTCCTAGGCGCAGGGGTAGCGCCTTAGGGCACTCCAGGCGGGACGCAATTCTTAAGGCGCGCCTAGGTACACATTTTCCGAGCGTCTTGGAACAGCTAAGGCGCGTCTAGGCGCACCTTGAAAATCTTGTGAAAAAATAAAATATTTAGACTGTTTTTTTAACTGTTGTACTATTTTTTGAACTGATATACTTTTTTTTACTGTTTTCTCTCTCACTCACTCAATTCAAAGTGATTGCAACCTAGACATGGGGGAATTTGAAGCACACATGTTTATCAATGTAAAAATCCGATGTGAATATATAAATATATATATATATATATATATATATATATATATATATATATATATATAAATTTTGCGCCTCGCGTCGCTCGGACGCGCGCCTTAAGTGCGCCTTGGACGATTTGGACCCTTTGCGTCTTTGACTATCTTGCTGCCAGCTATTCTTCTTTTGGCACAGATCACGGCTTAATCTTCTTTATCAGAGCCAAATTTTCGCGTATGTTGCATAAATCTCTCTCCTCATTAATGCATATGTCACTGTACAGTTGGGAATCCGAGGAAATGACGTGCATAAAAAGCGCAGATTATGACGCACGTTTTGAAGTTCGAAAAGGCAACTGCTATATTAAAGGAATTAAATTTATTCCTCGTAACGCTCGACATGTGTCACACGCTCCACATACCGTTCAGATCCTTTTTTTAGGCATATTAAATGCATCAATTACGCGCATGCAGTGATTCCACGTGTTGAAGCCAGTTTTTAGCGCAAAATGGTAAAAAATAATGTTTTGCTTAATTCTCGTGCACAACTTCAAGGATCAGCCGTTACAGTGTTGATGGCTATAAATATCTTGATATTTGTGTTGTTTCAAATGATCGAAAGCTTGGATCTTGTGCCTACTTGCTGCCAAATTCTCCTCTCTAGTATTCATGAGTTTGAGAAAGTTGCAAGTTTTTTCCATCTTTGCCTCGGATAATCAAAGGAGCAAAGCGGTCGCATGCAGATCGAACCTCCACCGCTACACACTGGAGAGAAAAATTTACCAGATTAGAGGAGAGTAGCGGTGGAGGTCCGATCTGCACATGATCGCTTTGCTCCGATGACTATCCGAGACGAAGATGAGAAAAACTTGCAACTTTCTCAAACTCACGAACACTGGAGAGGAGAATTTGGCAGCAAGTAGGCACAAGATCAAAGCTTTTGATCTTTTGAAACGACACATATCCCAAGGTATTTATAGCCATCAATACTGTAACGGCTGACCCTTGAAATTATGCACGAGAATTAAGCAAAAATAATGTTTTTACCATTCTGCGTTAAAAACTGGCTTCTACGCGCGAATCACTGCCTGCGCGTAATTGATGTATTTACTATGCCTAAAAAAATAGGATCTGAACGGTGGTCTGCACATTATGCGAAGCGCATGACACATGACAATAGTTACAATGAATAAATTTAATTCCTTTAATATGGCGGCTGTCGTTTCGAACTTCGAAATGTGCACCATAATCTGTGCTTTTAATGCGTATGATTCCCAATTGTACAATGATAGTTGTACATTAATTAGGAGAAATTTACGTCGTCTACATGAAGATTTAGCTCTGATAAAGAGGATTCAACCGTGATCTGCGCCAAAAGGGCATGGGAGTCTACACGCAGAGCAACATGGCACTGCTTTGTGGCTAATTAATTCAAAATCATCCTAACACTGGCGTCAACTCTGACAATGTCCCGTTCTTCGTAAACGTTGTACGTTACGGAGCACGAGAAGACGTGCTGACGTCACACACGTCTTTTAATGATCTGACATCATTTAATGTAGAGATTTGAAACGTTTCAACGTCTCCCCGACCCGCGTAGGCACCAATTCCATATAGGTGATCTTGACAATAAATCTGGAACATTGTGCTATTTATTCGTGTAGAGGCTTCAAAGCACTAACCCTTCGAAATATTTTCGAGCAGTTTAACCCTACACAAACTGACATTTCTATGTAGACTTGCGGAGATAGCTCTCCTTTAGCAATTCTGAAGATGATTCTTCTCAAATAGCCTTAGTGGCTTCTACGCAGAGCTCCTAAAGTCATGAGATTTTCTATGCTTATACAAGATCCCCTTCATAGTTTTTTAATTTTTTCACATGAAATCGAAATACTTTGAACTAAGAAGTATAAGAAAATCGAAATGGCTTTCATCTGCGCATCAATTTGTGCTGAGCGCATGCAATTTAATTTATACCATGGTACAGAGGTTCACGTAGTCAGCAGATCTATGTTGGATCTGCTCCTCCAGGTTGCCAATCAACATTTAATATCACTAGTTGCTTAAATAAAGAAAACACAAGAATTAGTCACTAACAAAGTTGCTTACCTGGTCGAACAACAAAATCGCCAAAGAAAAAAGGAACAAAAAATGGCAGCAACAAATTCAAACCCAAAAAAAAAAAATCAAAATTGCTATCCTCATCTAGGGATGAGCATAATTCGATTTTGGACCGAAAACCGAACCTAACCGAAAAGAGATTTCGTTCGGTTCGAAAAAAAAATCGGTTTGGTTTCGATTTGAAAATACTAAAATTCCTTATTCGGTTTCGATTTTGAGTTTCAATTTCGGTTCAAAACCGAAAACCGAATAAAACTTATGCAATTATGTAAATATCATCAATTTTATACATATTTTGTAATTAAAAATATATATATTTTGAAAACAACAATTCTATGTATATGTATTGAAGTCCAACTTTGATAATTTAACAACTAGTCCAACTTTGTAAGCAACTTTGAAATACAATATGTGTATAAAAATTACAATTTTAAATATAATTTAACCACGATCCTAACATTAGACTCGGCCTATTAACCATTAGAAATATTCCAACCGAACAAACCGAATTGATTATTCGGTTTGGTTCGGTTTCGGCTAATTTTGGTTTGGTTTCGGTTTCGAATTTTTAGAATTTCGGTTTATTCGGTTTTGACTATTTCGGTTCGGTTGATACCGAATAAACCGAACGCTCACCCCTGTGCTCATCTGGTTGGAGGCGGGTCCTCTAATCTCTTCTTCACTCTAATCTCTGTCAAGAGTCAAAATCAAATAACAAATACAAAAAATCAAACTTAGAATGAGAAAGGGCAGGAAAGTTAATCTGGTTAGAAAGCTCTAAGCGCGGCTGGATCGGAGAGAGAGGAAGAGAGAGAGAGAGAGAGAGAGAGAGAGAATTTTTTTCTATAGTGGGTTTTTCGTTAAATGAATTCGGGTAAATGAATCAAATCCAACCCAATCCTAAACCCATTAAACCAATATATCTAAATATTGAATAAAATCAGCCGATATTTACCGAAACGATATGTGACCGATATATGGTTGATATGTTTATCGTTTTGGCCGCAAGATGATATATGTGCTGATATTACCAATATCTCGAAGAGTGAGAGTGGGAAATATATATTTGGAATAGGTGAGTAAGAGAGAGAAAGAGACTAGTTGGTGCATGACAGTAAAAATCAAAGTCAAAGATGGGATTTGGCTGGGGTTAGGAGAGACATAACGGGCTCTGCAGGGAAGGCAAAGGCTATTGTTCCTTTAATATTTATATTAAATTATTAATAGCATCTTTAATTTAAGTTACTGAGCCCAGTTGGGTTCCTATCTCAAAAAGAAATTAGTACAGGCAGGGTCACATTCAAGTTAAAGTGTCTCAATGTGCTAGAGGTGGCCTGAGGCAACTTGAGGCGGTCGCCTGCCTAGACAAGTCGGTCGCCTCTGATTTGTCGCATAAATACAGGTTGACCAGGCACCAAAGCATAAAAAATGTTAGGTGATCCCACCTCTAACCACCTTGTTTATAATAATTCAAGAATATAAAGATAGACTCAATATAGAGTCTACTAAGAATACAAAGTAAGATTCAATATGAAACTCAATAAGTAACTTCTATGTTCTGTAGAAGGAATCTAAAGTAGGAGTCTAATAAGTCAAGAATAGAAAGACAAACTCTAAAAAGGTACTTCATCGTTTTCTAGGAGATTTCATTTTCTAGACCTTTAAGTACAATTTTTGCTGATCTTTTGGATAGTGCAAACTTTTTGTTTTTATTTTTAGACCTTCTGGATAGTGTATAAGGCCAACTAGACTTATCTAGAGTTCTGGGCCTTCTGGCCAGCTTATATTTAGTTTATATTTTGCAGACCTTTTGGACAAAGAAAAGTTTTTGTTGTAAATGTAATATGTCGTGAAAAAATTGTGATGATGAGCATCATTTAGGGCAGAAGTGAGGGTGAAGTGGAGCAGACCAGATCTGTTGTCCCACTAATTCTGTCATATATTATGTCCCCACCCTATTACATGTGGCCCCAAGGGAGGCCCATGTAATAGGGTGGGGACAGAATATGGGACATAATTAGTGGGACAACAGATCTCCTCTCGAAGTGGAGGGCCTTTTCACATTTGTAGCCTTCTATTCTCTGGATCCAGCGTTTGGTTAATATTTTGGAGGAAGAGGAAAAGGCATGACCTGATGGGTGCAGTACTTCCTGTGTATCACATTAGAGTCATTATCACTTCAGAAATCCTTTTGAGGATGTGGGGGATGTAAGACCCCTCCCTAAAATTTATTGTATTTGTGTGCTTATACTGAATTTTAGTCCGCTTGATTTAGCAAGCCATTAAAATTTGTTCCTAAATACAAAATTAATGGTAATGGTATTATCATTATTATGATTGACTTTAGCATCTCTTTAATAGAACTCCCTTGGGAGAATCCCTTTCCTAAAAAATTTACTTGAATTTTAGAATTTTCTGGGCTATGGCATTATAGAATGCTAGAGAGTTTTATTTACTAGGATTATCTAAGCTCTTGTAATACCCTTGGCATTTGAAAGTCTTTAAGTTTTAAGTATTGGTTAAGCTATTTTCTAAATTATACAACTTTTCTTGATTATTTACTTATACTAATTAAATCCCCTAGTCAATGTTTCATCTACTAAATTCTTATAGTAAATAATTATGTGTCCTTAAGGCCATACTTATGGATGTACTATTTAATTGATCTGGGCTTTCACCCATCCTTTTAATTATTTCCTTCTAGATAGCTAAACCCAACCAGCCAACCCCACCATATGTTATCCTTTTTATTTCCTTATTTTCTAATTGTGTTCCTTAAGCCTGATCCCAAGTCCATCCGACCAAATCCTAAAACTTTACATATATAACATCTCTAATCCCACCCCCACCCCCCCTCTTTCCACTTCATTTTTTTTTCTCAATGGAATAGTAGTTTCATTTCTCTTCCCCATTTCATTTTCTCCATTATTCTTCCTCTCCCCCCTTTCATCAATGTCATCATCCTTCCTCTTCCCTTTTTCTAATACTAAAGACACCACCACCACCACCAGGAGGCGCGAGCCCTAGCCTTCCTTATTGTGTCCCCTTCCCACATAGAACCAGCCTACTCCACGACTTTTCTTCCTCGTTGGTGACAGTGAAGCAATCCTCTGGTGTCGACAACCCACGACCGACACAGGCGTCCAAACGCTCATCACCTCCCTCTCACTCGTCGCCGAACCGTTTCCAGTGCAGCTGCACTACCTCGCAACCCCGCCCCTGTCGAGAGTGCCACCGTCGGAGCCTACTCGCCATCTCACGCCGAGCACTACCATCACCATTCTGGTACTCCATGCCTGAGCCGTCTCCTTCGACGTAAGGCCAGTGTTCGTGAACTCGACATGCCAGAAGAACCATCGTCATCCCATGCCTCCCATCCTCGCCATCACGACCGTGGCCTTCACAGTCGCCACCAAGCACGCCCAGTTGTTGTACTCAGTACCGCTACCGTCACTTTCTCGCACCGACGATCTCGGAGACAGCGATTTTGCCCTCATGCTCTTCGCAACCTTGAGCCCGACACCCGACAAGTTTTCCCAGCGTTGGCGTCAACCTCTGCGTCTGAACACGAGCCAAGTTTCACATTTTGTCCCTCGACCCACCGTCTTTTTGTCGAGCTCGTCAGTACCAATGTTGGAGCACGAGCTCGCAAGCAAGCGGAGAACCTCCTGGTGACCACCCTTCTCTTCATTTGATCTGCATTGCCGGATCCCGATGCAACGAGCCCCTGTCCTGTGCCAGCAGCACCAGTGTCGTGCCCGGATCGACAGCACCGCATGTGGAGCCCAACTTCTCGCACTGTTGCACATCGTCACTACGAGTATACACCGATCTGTCACCGTCCCCTCCTCCTTACTTGCTTTCGTCCGAACTTCCCCAAAATTCATTTTTTATGAGCTCCCAAGCATGAAGATCTGAGAAAGAGAAGAGAAAAGATTTCTTACTGATGCTTTCTAATGGTACATTGACCACTTTTCCTCCTCTCTTTTTTTCCTAAGCAATGGGGATTTTGGGTGTTGTCTTCTTGGGAAGAGCAGTAATACCAATTTGTTTGGTCATTAAAATATTACCCTTCATTAATTAAAACTAAAATATATGTATCATGTTGTCGTGGTATCAAGTATCAACTCTTGGTTGCTATCACTTTTAAATATTCTTGTATCGGTTCCATTCTATTAAAATTGAGTCAAACAAACACATAAAATAAATTATGTCAAGAAATCTCCATCAAGAAGAAAATGATTTATCTTGTTTTGGTAAATGAATCTTCATTCCGTTGGCAGTAAAGAGGAATGAGGAATTACTCTCTTTCAACTTTAATGGATAGTTTTCCTAAAAAACCTCCTCTATAGTAATTTTATATAGCTAATCTATTAGCATTCTATATTATTAACATTATTTTGGGCCATACTGAAGCAAATTGATAGTCACATGTAGTAGAGGCTTCACATGATTCATTCAAGTTAGGAGGGGAAATCTTGTAACCAAATATAACTACCTAGATTGTTATATATGCCAGTATAACTGCCTATACAAATAGTTATAATATATATATATATATATATATATATATATAATGTTTATACGCATATACAAGTATTCTTAGTTATATACTCGTATATGCGTATAAACATTGTACGTGTGTGTGTATATATATATATATATATATATATTGGAAAAGGTAATTCCATTAATAATGCAAACTTACAACTAATACAACTCAAACAATGCCCCTTGTACTCCCATCTCATTTACATTAAACTCTATATTGTACAAAATACCAATAGGAACCGTATTGAGACCCTCAAATATATGGTTGTTCATCTCCTTCCAGATGTGCCAGTATGTCGAAGCCAACTTGATGCAATATATATATCATATTAGTTTGATACTATATAAGTATATTTATACTTTATTTGACAAAGCTATATGATATTATTATTATTATTATTATTTTATATATATATATATATATATATATATATATGGAACTGGTAATTGTGGCAAACACTTCCCACTGAGAATCGATCTCCTGAACACTCGGGTCGCATGCCTCACCACTACCCATAGTTTGAAGTATCGGCCGATACCGCTCCGATACGGCCGATACCGATACAGTTTGGCATGTTCCGATCCGATACCGACCGATACCCGATACTGGCCGATACCGACATTAGAGGTCTCTTTTCCGATCAATTCGGCAAAGAAAATTGAATTAAAAAAGACCAATTAGCAAGGGCGTAAAAGCATAGTAAGGTTGTAAAAGCATATAAATGAAGAAAACTTATCTATCGCATATAATCAATTGACAATGGTAGAAACAACACTAAAAATACTTTAAATTATGCATAAATGTATAAAATATATTTTCTAAAATGTTAATAATTTACTAATAGTTGTTTGCTTTTCGATACCAAAAAATCCGATACTCCGATCCGAAACCGCCGATACTACCGATCCCGCCGATCCCGATACTCATTGGAATGGTCCGATACCGATTCCGATACCAATACTTTGAACCTTGCACTACCACTAGACTAGAGGGTCATTGGTTGTTATATATATATATATATATATATATATATATATATATATATATATATATATTGTTATGGGTTTTGGTAGATTCTCTGTGGATTGTAGTAGCATCAGCTCGTACCTAGGCGTGGACCGACTTTTGGTACATAGTCTCACCTCGGATTGGATGATCCCCAGGCAAGTATACCTTGTCTATTTAATTTACAGTATTTGCATGCTTTATATGATTCATCTGTCGTTCTCTCTGGATATACTCTTACATGCTTCTCCTGCTAATTACTAGTATACTATCATGATTACATATGTTGGCACATAGACATGATACACGGATTAACATTACATGACATATAAGTAATTGTACATGATCATTGATA
Organism: Iris macrosiphon; assembly: GCA_036927795.1. Lineage (NCBI taxonomy): Eukaryota > Viridiplantae > Streptophyta > Magnoliopsida > Asparagales > Iridaceae > Iris > Iris macrosiphon. The sequence goes on from JAYESA010000015.1 coordinate 56,722,717, forward strand.
TTTACTTCTTGATGGATTTACATGTATACTTGATAGACTGGCGTATCAACTGTTAGAGTCAGACTGGACGTGTCTAGAGTGCGTCACGAACAATAACATTAGGTGGAGAGGACAATTACTAGGCGTGAGGACTACTACGCATATATTACTAATTATCACTATATATTTATTGAGAGATGTAGTATCTGGAGTTACAGGCCTTTCATATTTACCATGAGATTCCGTTCTTGAAGCTACGTCTATGTACCCTGGAGATTCCATTCCCGGGGCTACAAATTTTATATTTAGAATGTCCTCGTGTCGAACGTTGTCCGCATTTACATATCACATAGATTCGTAGACTGGTTGATGTTAGTTGTACCTGAACCTCCTGTTTACTTCTTCACATGTTATTTACTATATTTCATATGGCATGTATATTATATACCTTACTACGTCCCTCTGAGGACCTTCTTTTCTTCCAGGTTATTGCTGGGATCTGACAGGATTCTTGGAAACACTTTTTCGGGATTTCAGGTTCGCTAGTGAGTACCTTCTCATTTTTCTTCTGTAGTTTTAAATTCTTAGTCATAGTATTATAGTTAGTGTTGTGAATATTTTATGGATTATGATATCATCGGGACAGCTTATACGTATTCGAGTCGAACTAAAGTCAACTTGAATGCGTAGCTGGTCATTGCCACGTGGCCTGGTCCCGCGTATTTTGAGACTAGGACGTGACAGGTGAGAAGTGCAGCTCTTCCTCCTCTCCAGATCTAGTGCTGAACATGGTAGTCAAAGGCGCGTCTTGCAGAAAGGCTCAGCATTTGCGCCTCGCACATCACTAGGCGAAGCTCCTTTCTTCAGGCGCACCCAAGGTGTGACTTAGTGAGCCTTTCAGCAAGGCGCACTCAAGAAAAAGCGCGCCTAGTTGCGCCTTGTATTTTTTTTACAAAAAAACTTTAAGGCCCTAGCCCTTAACCTCATACAAGTGGGAGAGGTAGCATTTTCCACGGTTGCCAAAGTTTGCTTCAGTTGAATTTGAAAAACTAAAATTTACTAAATGCGTGGTCGGGAGAACACAAATTCTTATTCTATTGAGTGCTATTGTTGTTTTACTAGTTCACTTGGTTATGTTTTAACATATTTTTATTGTTTTAATATGTTATTTAGTTTTATTTCTTACATTACTAATTCATTTATTTATTTATGTATATTTTTATTATTTTTTATTTTGCGTCTCACTTCTTTCGGACGTGCGGCTTAAGTACGACTTGCGTCTCAAGAGACATTGACCCTTTGAGCCTCGAGTGTGCCTTGCGCCTTTGACTACCTTGGTGTGTTGAACCAAATGTGTAAGCCTAACCGAAAAATGCTATATTTTCCATTTTTTGTGAGAACTTTAGTCGATCCGGAAGTTTCCGATAGATCTGGTCGTTTTTGGTGACAATAAGTCTTTCTGTTTGAGAAATCCACAACTTTCGAAGGGACATCTCTCAAAAAATTCATATGCATGTCTATTTGGGGGGGAAAAATTCACCCGACTTGTTTCATATTAGCCTGAGGCTATTGTTGCTCTCTGTTTGGCCTATTTGCAGACCTGGTAGGATATATATATATATTTTTTTTTGCAAGTATTGAGGCTGGATTTGTCTTTTTTTTCTCTGTTTGACCATCTACTATGTTTGGGGCTGTGAAGAGGTTTGTTCTTTTTTGCTCTTCAATTCGGATCCATATGGGCTAGATTACTTGTGATTAATATTTATTAGAAGAAATTTTGGATCCCGGGGCTATGATGAGAATTTTTTTGGATCAATATTATGATGATCTTCATCCAAGGATTTCAAATTTTAGTTTATACCATGACCAGTTTTTTTTTAGAAGATGGAATGGGTTTTCGGTGCAATTTCGGGATGGAAACAAGTTATGCCATATCTTGGAAAAAAATTATTTCTTGGATTCTTTTGTATGCTGCAATTTCGGTTGGAAATACCTATTCAAGGAGAAATACTACACATTGAGCCCCTATTTTTAATAATGAAAGTCGTTATCTTTAAAGACATTACATAATTATCTGAGCCCCATTTTGATTTTGAATTTTTTCCCATATAAATTTTTATGTTAATTTCAATTTAAAATGTGATAAATGTTGTTTTTTCGACATCAACATGCTGCCATTTCGAACTGTGAACGTCATTAGAAAGGTTGTCATTTTGAACTGGTTTGTGGGGAAAAATTGAGTGCCACGTGTGGATTGTCACAAAATCTAGGGAACATTCAAAATATGTATATTATCATGTAAATATGGTACATTCTTTTGTAATTTGTATATTAAATTTGTGCGAGGAATTCTTGAAGTAAAGTCATTCTATTTTTGTGGGATTTTTCCCATTATTTTGGATGTTGACAAATTCATGTATCATTTGATTTTCTTTCTTAAATTAGAGTTGAAAATTTATTCATTTTCTTAAATTAGTGATGAAAAAATTATTATTATTCATATTCATATGGGGTAATCTCATCTATATTAAGAAAGGTCACCATACCACTTTTCAACCACCACTTCATTCTAACAACCAAACAAATGAACTACTACCAAACTCACTTTCAACTTGACTTCATCAATATCCAAACAACCAAACTCATTATTTATCCACATCAAACTTTTACATTTTAAACCATCAAAACAAGAAAAGTGAACTCAAAAGTTATGCAAATGCATATGCAAATACACACTCACACTTCCACATTCAATCACTTCAGTGAACCAAACAGGCCCTTAGTACCGTCCTCTACTAATATGAATGTATTGTGTGTTATAGCTTATTTAACCAACAGGAGAGACCAGACAGTTTGTGGGTTGAGTCCAGGGCTATGGCCATGTCATGACCTAACTTGTCCAGAAGGTAGGTGTATGGCAGAAACCCAAATAAAGCCTCAAAATATCCAATATTTGCAACAAACACACAGGAGGCTTGCAAATTATTATTAATGATTGTTTGCTGAAGGCATAGGAAACTCATAAGAGCTATAGTCGTTAACCTTTCTGCATGGGTTGTCCAGGGGGCTTGGCCGTGTCATGACCCAACTATCCCATAATGTAGGTGTACACTAAAAATCCTAATAAAGCCTCAAAATATCCAATATTTGCAACAAACACACCTTAGGAGGCTTAAAAATTATTATTAATGATTGTTTGCTGGAGACATAGGAAACTCATAAGAGCTATAGTTGTTAACCTTTCTGCATAAAGGTCAATATAACTAGTTGTAGTTATGAATTAAGGAGTATGTCAGGAACTAGGTGAGAATGAGATCAACAGAAAATATGTAAAAGTGCTGCTAAAAGTCAAATGCTACTTGGCATCATAAGTCATATAATCAATAGATTCATACAAGGTAACTGGGTAATGGGTACAAAACAAAAGTTATCAATGGACAATAAAAAATAATAATAAGGCTAAAATAAATAGACAACAAAATGGGAACAAGATAGTAGTTAAAGCAGTATGAAAAATAACCTGTTTTTTCTTCAAACGCTTTTCTTTTTCAGCAGCGGAGCGCTTTGCCTTGAGTTCATATTCAGCTTGCTCTGCAGCCTCCTCCTCCCGAATGAGCTCCTCTTGTCTCTTCAAGGCAACAGCTTCCTGGTAGGCAACCTCAATTCTACTGCTGCAAATAAACATGTAAGAAGGAAGATATGTAAAATGGTTGTCCAAGTTCAGTTGAAAACTAGAAATTGACCTGAACATATAAGATTGACCAATCATTGAGCGTGCTGCATGTCTAGAATGTCTAATCGTTTTAAGAAACTAAGGAATTGTTTAGATGCAAAGGAAAATGGACTTATGTGCAGACATATAAACTTTGGCAAATAACTTTATCTGACCTTCCAGCATCATGGACTTTTGAATACATGGAACTGATATCCATAACTTGCAAGAAAGGTCACTGGACATGCAAGGTCTCCTCAAGTTATAGTGGTTTGATGTCCATGCCTAGATTGAGTTATATGTTTCCACTTGGACGGTAACACCATTCTATCATAAGTAAACACACAGTTGAATGACATTGGGAAGTCAATGTCACAAATACAAACTAGATCAAGCTATACATGGTAAAGATGACTACTTGGATCATCATCTACGTTACTCAATTGTCCAACAGCAAAAAATAAAGCGCACTCTATTACAACAAATATCACGAGGCGAATAGAAAATTACCTGAAGATATGAACTAGAACAAGAACTTCTACAGTCCTCCTACCCAGCTCTGTTAGACGCCTTTCATCGCGCTCAATGGAATCTTTGTTGAATTCTTCACCAGAGCTGCCATCCTGCATTAGTGATAGTCAGCTATTAATATGAGCAAGAAAGGTTAAAAGTGATGAAGAGACGAACAGATTAGGGGAAAATATATTTACAGAGCCTAACAGGAAGTGTTAACCTAAAACAGAAAACCACATCAGTTATAAGGATACATCTCAAATTACAGTAAAAGGCTATCATTCTTGAAGCTTCTCTGGATAGACAAATAACAAGAATCACTAGTGATGAGAAGTTGTAGGTTCGTAGAGATTTAAGTTTATGGATAATCCACAGGAACCAAATACAAATTAGGCCATTCCATGTGCGCATTATCAAAGAAGTAGGCGTAATAGGCCTCTGTGGTGCCTTCAGTAGCAGGTCTAGACTGAGTTGGTCCAAAGAAACATGGATGTAGATGCAGACTAGGGACATTGCAAATATGTAAAAAAAAGGACACAAAATTACACATCATGATATGCACAAGTGAACCACTGAATTTAAATCCTACCTTTGCCCGATTTTGTGAGCCTTTGTCATCCTTTGGAGGCAAAGGCTGATGAGGCAGGGGTTCCACTGCCGCTCGTTCAAGCAATAATAGCACATCATCAGCTAGCACAAACATATCTTTCTCAATACACACCATAAAAGCTGGTAATTCCTCCATTTCTACTAATTTTATTCTCCCTTCTTGTTTCTTGCTCTGAAATTCAAGAGCCTTCAAACCACTATAGAGAGAATCCATAACCAAGGTAGATGTGACTTCTTTCTCTATAAAAAAGTTCTTCACTACTACTTTCAGAATTGCATCAGTTTTCTCTCTTGACATGCGTCGTCTGGTAATTTGATCAATTCCTAACCAAAAAGCACGAAAACTGCAACCACCACAATCAAAATTCCATCATAAGCATATGCTAACTCCAACAATAGAAGGTTAGAGAAAGTGAAATGTTTCAAGTTGTTAAAGCAATCATAACTCTAAGAGAGAAAGTAAGTAACAGAGTAATCATAAAACAAATATTAACAAAAATATATCTACCTTGACCACCTCATTTTATCTTCAATGAGCTTGTTAAGTTTGACTTTCCTCTCTTCTATAAAGCGCCGACATATTTGTTCAACATTTGACAAATATACTCGTACTAGTTCTCTCCTATACTGGCAATCAAGGCAACGAAACGGACGATGTGCTTTCTCCCTCGTATATCAAAATGCAGAAGCAGAATTGTTAGAAAGGAACAAATTGGGTCCTCGAGATGGAGAAAAATAGTTAAAGAACTTCATGCAAAACTAACAACTTGAGAACAATATAACATGTAAAATATAACAACATAGGCGTGACACAAAGCTACTAAGTGACAGCAAAAGCAACCAAAAGGAAGTATGTCTTATTTTGTATTGCCTTTACCTATCTAATGAATTTAAAAAATAAAAACTTGATTATGAAACACTCATGAACTCCATAAGAAATATTATGGTACAAGATGGGTATTTTAGTAAGGGTTTTTCCAACGTGTGCCCTGAGGACACACATTAAGGAACATTTAATGCTCCTCAATTTCTTCACTTGTCTACCAAATAGTGTACAATTAATTGAAACTTTCTATATATTTTGGCACTTGTTGAAATGCATGATGGTATTTAGTATTAAAATGGGTAGACGATAGTAAAAAAGATACCAAAACAACATAAACAATAATGAAGGTGGAGGTAATTAACAAACATTTACCCTGAGGGCACATGTTAGAAAAACACTTTTAGTAATTCTTTTAAGAGCATGAAAATCTCAAGGTTTGCATGCCAAGAGACCGTTTACGTTTTATGGTATGTGTGTCATGCTCATAGCAACCTTGGCCAGAAATTTGGCACCAATAGAGGGTTGACGTTAGGTTGACAGACGGGTTTTTTTTTTTTTTTTTTGTGTCAAATCTTCTAAGGAACTTTCTTATTCTCCATAGCCGGTCACATTATGATGGGAGAAGGCTTGGATGATGATGTTGAATCTCAAGCTGCATATTGGCCATTACTCTATCGTGCAACTAAGGTAAACTGAAACTGCTGTTTGGATTTCTAAGCAATGTATACGAGTATTACTTCAAAACACCAAAGTTACACTCAATATGAGAAGAGAGTCAAGAGATGGTGGATGTTGGTATTATACCAGGGATCATGTACGACTTGTGGACTAATACTTAAGATGCACACCGGACCATATGAACTAGTTGGAAGGTGATAAACCTAACTTTTTAATCAAACATATTGAGATCATGCAACAAAGAAGCACTTTTGGCTCGGCCCTAGCAAGATGAAAACAGAGGGTATGTGTTAGTGCACAATGCAGAAATACAAACATATGACTAATGCCTGATTTTGTGCATGCTCTTCTCTTTGCCTTGTGGACTAATACCTAAGATGCACACTGGACCATATGAACTAGTTGGAAGGTGATAAACCTAACTTTTTAATCATACATATTGAGCGCATGCAACAAAGAAGCACTTTTGGCTCGTCGCCTAGCAAGATGAAAATAGAGGATATGTGTTAGTGCACAATGCAGAAATACAAACATGTGACTAGTGCCTGATAGGGTATTAGGCAGTGTAGACTAGGGAAGAACACTTTGAATATGGCTGGTCAGTAAACGAACTCTGCAAACACTCCAAGCCACATGCCAAGGAGACAGAGGTAGGTAAGAGATGAAGAGGCACCTTAGATTCTATCTCTATGACAGTGTCTTTGTCACACATCATAGGATCGAGATTATACCAAATGAAGGGTCCTAGCTTTCATGTTTTACTATGTGCACTGATGTCTAAGAAGATCTGATCATCATATACAAAAAGATCCATAGAAGCTTGTCAATTTCACCAAACTATGCAAAGAAATATATTATCACCCCAATGCAAGAAATGTTAGTAACTGCTAATAAATAAGATGAGAGTTATTTCAACTAGAATTCCATCATAAATATTCAAGACACATTTAGGCTTCTTTCTCTCTATTGATCTTCTTTAACTAGCATCCAGATCCATCCGGACCTCCCTCTCTTCTCTGCACTGACCTTGGTTTGGATCCATCTCTTCCTATCACATGATCCATTCAAAAGTTCGCCTACTCCCTCCTGGGTGTGTGTTTCTGTTCTGTTTACATAACTGCCTCCAAAGAAGAACAGCAGAAGAACAAAGTAAGGTAGGTTCAGGAAAAGGAAAGAGAAATCAGAATTTAATTTTGATATGTTTGGGGTAACATTAAATTAAGGAAAATTTTGACTTCCGTCCCATTTATTATTATGAATTTGTACTTACATCCCACCTTTTGTGTTTATTAGAATTACATCCCACTTTTTGTCACGGAAAACATTCGTTTTGTCATGAAAAACGTTCGTTTGTCACGAAAAATGTTTTCCGTGACAAATAGTGGAATGTATGTTTAATAAACACAAAAAGTGGGAAGTAAGTACAAATTCATATTAATAAGTGGGACGAAAGTCAAAAAATCCCTTAAATTAAATAAGGCGGTTGAGGCATGGGCTATGATTCTGGTGGGCTAGAAACTAATCCAGATCACTAGATCAGGTAAGCTTGATTTCTTAGTTATTGGTATTGTACAACCTATTAGAGATAGATTGGATTGGGTTCCGAAGAAGAAATTTAATGTGTACAGGAACGGGGAAAGAAGAGGTGTATGAAGATTCAAGCTATCAAGAATCTGAATCCCCCATGACCTTACTTCAAGTCCATCAGGCTGGAAACTGTAAACAAACAACTTACATTGCATCTAAAAAATAGGAGAGAAAGCATAGGGAAAAGAGATTCTTATCATTCTTCAGTTCCGAATTCCAAAAACTCTAGCTAATTTAGATATTCCAAATAAAAAGGTTTCATCAGAGTTTTCTTTATTGTGTATGACTTTTATATAGCTTTCCAACCTGTATCATTTAGTAGAATTGATACATCTACAAGTTTGAACTTAATAAAACCGTAAATTTTTGTGTCAAAGTGAGTTACTTCTTCCTCGAATAGATAAATAAAATGGCAATGAAGGTTTAATGAATCTGAGCTCAGATACGAAGGTACCTAATAACTTGAACTTGAGCTTTGATCACAAGAGAATCATCATTGACAAAACCATCTGCAACTTTAGTCAACTCCATAAATTTTTTCCATCCCCAATCATGTTCTTTCTTCCAAAACCGATGCAATGTATCTGCAAAACATGCATTGGAATATCAGACCTGAGTGAGATTTAATGAGCTCAGCGAGTGATCATAAGTAATATGAAGCACTATATCTGCATAACCAGGATATTTACTCACCAGAGTACTTAGATTTCTTAGGATCTTTATTGACTACCGAAATCGTAAACTGCGCAAAGTGACTCCATCCTGTTAACAATTTATTAAGGAGAAAAAAATGTTTGCTGTCATGAAATCTCTTGGATGAATAATACACACATAAATAAAATAAATATAAAGCACACCTGGAAGAAGTTTGTCATGATTGGCAACACAAAGGAACAAGGAGAGATGATTGCAAACATCACATCCTTGTGGATATATTAAAATGTACCTGTAAAACAATTTCAGTAATGTTATAGCCATAACTACAGTGAATGCTATATCATACCAGTGAACAACAGCATATGAAGACCCTTCAAAGTTCAAAGTCAATGTCATCCAGGTTAAGATCTACTATTACGAGCATAAATGGAAAAGGAAAATTTTGCACAATCCACTCGTCTGACATTAGAGATGTTGGGAAACTATTCACAAAGTTCATTCTAGGAAACTGAGTAAATAGAAAGATAATACTAATAGCGTCACAATATGCCCTATACAGTAAATAAATTATTAACATTAAAAGAACCGTATGTTGCTAACTAAGTCTATTCCTCAATGCTATAAATTGTGCTAGGCGGATTCGGTGCGCCAAAGGGCCGCCTAGCGCCTAGGCCGCCGCACAGGAAAAAAAAATTTGGAAATTTGAATTTTTAGTTTTAAATTTTTTTAAAATTTTTGAATTTTTTTTAATATTTAGATTTTTTTTTCCCGATATTTTAAATTTTTTTGAAATTTGAATTTTTTTGGAATTTGAACTTTTTTTTGAATATTTTTTGCAATTTCAAATTTCAAAATTTTGAAATTTGAAAAATTGAATTTTTAAATTTTTGCCTTGACCGAACAGGACCGAATTGGCCGAACAGGCCGGAATTGGCCGAACAGGCCCGAATTGGACGAACTGGGCCGAACTGGCCCACCTAGGCACCGAACATGCCCGCCTAGGCCCGAACAGGCGCCTAGGAGGCCAAATTGAGGGTTTTCGGTGCGGCGGGCGACCGCCTGGCGCCTAGGCACCGCCTAGCCCGATTTTTAGAACACTGCTATTCCTTGACCATGAAAAATTGGTGGGCCCTAAAATCACAGCCATCACTGGAATACTCTGTCTAAGGACATTTTTATGCACATGACTGATAGAAATACAACAATAGCAATTGACATATGAATGCATTATATATATCTAATATTGTCTGGCAGTTTTGAAGACGAGTCCAAATTACACATGGGAACATTTTGGTTTCTTTAGCCGACAGAAATAAACTGAGCCAACAAAACTATTACTTACTATAGGCTATTCCTAATCCACTAATCCATGATTGCAAAAAAATGGCTCCTCTCCAAAAACTATGTAGGAAACTACATTCAAAACATGCAAACAGACCCCCTAGCTACGGGTAATAAAATGATAACGATAGCTATCTTCCTTTATAAATAAATTGCATTTGTCCCAGGCATATATACCTCGGATTTGCAGAAACTGACACACACACATACACATAACCGAAGGGCATTTCAAACTAGTGGAGAAAAACCCATTTTACGTTTCCTAGTAACAGTTTTAAGTGAAGACATTGTACAAGATTGTGGTATATCAATAAATGTATTCTTACTTTAATAAACCCACGTTGTTAAAATATATCTTATTGTATTTTACCAGATGTTTATGTACATCTTGACCCTCCCCATACCTTGCATAAGTGGGAGCCTCATGGTACTGGGGCAACTTCTTTATTAAATTTATGTCCAATATATGTAACTCGCTCAATGTCACCATAGCATTTTCTTAGTTACATTAAACTTCACGCTTTATAGTGGTTTTAATGGGAACTTCTAAAGTTTTAAGAATGGTATTATAACATGCCATGGTTACAGTGTTGTCTAGTATCTACCAATGCATACATGCATTATACCTTCAAATTTGCATGTACTGAGATAGCTAGTCTCTTGAACAATTCATGTTTTTATTTTAGAGACTAAAATTTGAAAGCTCGAATTCAGTTGCAATATCAGTCCAATTTATGTCGTTTCGGCTCTAGTATATTTGATGGTTTTGGATGCTTCCGGCTTGAGTTTGTATTAGGTATAAAAAGCTATATAAGTAAAACATAACAGGATTTATGGATGTTATTCAACGGATGAAGAATGTGGAAGATTCTATACAAGTTCCAAAACATTTATAAGCGCACAGAAAGTTAGAAACCCTTAAGGAAGAGGTCTTAAATTCCAGACTCAGCAGGAATCTCCGGCCAATAAAAGAAAAAAAAGTAGGGAGGTTGATAAGAAATACTTTACCAAGAGGAAGAAAACAACGAGAGAACTGTCCCTCTCTATAATCAGTTTTTTTTGTTTGAATTGAGCAATCCAACAGCAAATAAAGCTACCACAATGAATCAGAAACCCAATAAGTACAGTAAAGGTCTAAGTTAATGTTCGCGAACCCATCTAAACTAGTTTCCTACCAAAAGTAAACCAAATCTGACCAGCAAGTTTCCTAATCAGTCATAAATCTTGGTATTACAAATCAAAGAAAGGTTAACAGCCAGCAAAATGAAAAAATAGTAATGTGGACATGGCCGCAGAAAATAGTTCCATAAATGATAATTATAAAACTCAATATAATAATAACAATATTGCAGACAGTACCCAACGGCTAATAATCTAATCAAAAAGTAAAATGCAGAAGAAACCATACCACTTGTAACCACCAACTTCAAATGCATTACTCCGAAGTTCTCTTTTATTAATCTGTGAGAACTTTTCAATCTTCCAAGTAAATTTTCCATATAGTGCCGAAGGTTTGGGTCCTGAAAGGATAGCCAATATACAGTGAATCATTGGATCCAAATGATCAATGGAGCTAAGTAACTGAACACATAAGACGATGATAACAGGAAATAAACCTACTTCACTTTTTAAGTATCTCAATTGAGCAATCCCAGATATGAAACTCGTTCTTTATAAGTTCACGTTTAGGTAGATATACAAGTCATGCTTATAGGACTAGGGACTCCAAATCTATATGAACAATCCAATCCATATTAGCATAAGCTTGTAAAAGCACTGTTTTACCAAAGGATACAACAGAAAGAAAATCCAGAAAGTGCAAGTAAAAGATCCAATGAGATTATGCATCCATTTTTGGTTCCACAGGCCCCAGTTAGTAACCAAATCCATGAATCAAAAAAACCAAGATTATTATATCCATTACTAATTCGTTAGGTATCCAGTTCTTCATAAATATATAATGGCTATTAAAGAATATCCTCTATACCAAAACTCTGATCCTTTCTCAAACAACAACAATACCCCAGCACGAGCACAAAACTTGAGTTGAAACTAACCCCATTACAGGTTTTAGCAAGGCTCCCCTTCACTTCTTAATTCCACTTATCGGGAAATTGTTTTTTTTTCATTAACTGGATAAATGTTTATTGTGTTTTTTATACAAGACCTTAAATTTTCCATACTTGAGAGTAGGTCCCTAAATCTTGGTAATTGTCAAGAAGTCCCTCAAATCCTGAATAATGTGAGTTAAGAGCCCCCAGGTTAACTAATGCAAAAGAAGGATATTTCAGTATTTCTAACTTCAAGGCTTTTTTGCTCTCAATAGTTGGAATAACCACTACTGCACCTATCACCTCCACTAAGACACCATAAATCCAACTCCTCACTACGGAACCAATTGCAGCTCCTTCATTGAAAGTCCATCTCTTCTCCAACCACTCCTCTCCAATACTCTTCTCCACCCCCATTAAAGACGATTACTCTTTTGCACCATCTTCCTATGGCAAAATATATCATCTTACCTCTTTGTCTAAACTCATTAATAGTCTATTGGGAACTTGGAGGGTGTTATTTGGTTGCATAAGATTAAACTACATATCGAAAAGGTACGTCTACCTACCTGCTAAGTGCCACCTGGATGCCCAATGTTCTATGGCATGAACTCCCGATGCTCAAAGCTACCTTAGCAGGAATTTCATACCAATATAGAAGGTCGATGTCGAGTCAACTTCATTTTGATAGCCGGTAATAAAAACATTTTCAAATCCTTTGTGGAGCTTTCTTATGCTCCATAGCTGACCCCATTCCAATGGGAGAAGGCTTGGACGATTATGACTCTTTTGTATCATCATCTCTATCCCTTCCCGAGTAAACCTAACACTATTTTGGTGGCAAAAACCCTAACAACCCATTAAAGAGTTAGAAATCCAAGGAAATGGACAAAAATGTTTTGGCATGCATAATGATAAAGAAAGTGAATATCTACTACAACGACCCATTCAAGATAAATTAAGATGGTACTTTTTGGCTTGGCTACATCTGCAAGCAACTCTTAAATATTATGTTTCTGGACCGCAAAGTTGCAATACGTAACTATCAAGTCAGCAACCATGAAAGCAAAGAAAATTAAGTATATTAAATTTGGAACATAATCAAGTAAACATATGGCAGTACCATATCAGTAAACAATCTTGCTAGGTAAGTTGTGGTTATTCCATCCCTAAATTTGGCATCTGATGGTTTATCCAAGAAGAGGAATTAAAATTTTCAAGACTAAGAATCTTTGTGAAGAACAAATCCTTGTTCACGTACTAGCAGTGTAGTCAAAGGCGCGCCTTGCTCCTAGGCGCAGGGGCAGCGCCTCAGGGCACTCCAGGCGATGAGCAATTCTTAAGGCGCGCCTAGGTGCGCCTTGGAATAGCTAAGGCGCGCCTAGGCGCGCCTTGAAAATCTTGTGAAAAAATAACATGTTTAGACTATTTTTTTAACTGTTGTACTGTTTTTAGACTATTTTTTAAACTGATGTACTTTTTTTTTATTGTTTTCTCTCTCACTCACTCAATTCAAAGTGATTGCAACCTAGACATGGGAGAATTTGAAACACACATGTTTATCAATATAGAAATCCGATATATATATATATATATCGCTCGGGCGCGTGCCTTAAGTGCGCCTTGCGCCTCGGGCGATTTGGACCCTTTGCGCCTTGAGTGCGCCTTGCGCCTTTGACTACCTTGCGTACTAGATTGCTGAACATTGAGACATTCCCCTCATAAAGACACAAACTTGAAAATAAATTAACTTATATTCAGGACTATCTTTAGTTTCAACCATTAAATTTCATAACAGAGGGTATACTTTGCATTATTTTTACATATAGGGAGATCCCGCAGGTTAAACTCCTCTAATTCCTCCGTCACCCCACATCCTTCTGAACTCCTCCATCACCTTCCCCACCACCCCACAGCCTTCCCCTTCCTAACCAACATCCTCACTAACACCACCAACTTCCCATACACCTTTCCTCCATCAACCACCTCCAGCACCTCCCTCTCCCTCTCCTCTCCTCATTCTCCAATTTAGCCTGCACAGGTCTCATGAACCTCCTCACATTCTTCGTGACCGCACTCCATGGAGAAGATGGAGGTTCTTTTTGTTTCGGACTAGAGCTTTGGGAAGGAGTTTGGAATAGAGGCTTGGCAAGGAGATAAAGAGAAGGTTTGACAGTTAAGTGGAAAGGGACAAAGAGGCCACTGTACATGCTTAACCATTGGGTCAGGCTATAATAAGCCTAACAGAGTGAACGTGGACTCTCAACTCACATCGTTTTGTATTCTTGGGGAAGAAGGGGGATTTGCCGCAATCACTGAGATTTGGGGGACCCAATTCTAAATATGGAAGATTTAAGCGACTTCTATAAAAAAAAAAAATCATGTTTTCTCTAGGTTTTAGTCTAAAATTAAAAAGAAAAACCTTTATTCCTCACTATTACTAATCCATTAACAATTTGAGTAAAGGGGATCTCCATCCTTAACAGGAGGGTCAAATTATTGAGTTATGCATGTGTGATCCCAGTAGCAATCTAAAGAAGTCTCAATAAATTTGTGAAAAAATTTGATATCAACTACACTAAGAATATGCAATATAAAAACCGATAAGTTAATTATATTAATATCCTAATTTATCTAAATACCCTATGTCGATGATGGTCGATGATGAAATAGTAAAGGAAAACTATTGTCTCATTCAGCTATTTGATATTGGATTTTGTTTTATTGGCATAGATTGAGCATGCAATGTTGAACGATTCACACTAATGAAGTTGAATGATATATAACGAACCATCACACAGAAAAAGGTTGCAATCGATATCATGATATCGTTAAAAAAATGTTGATCATCATTACTATCTCCAATGTAAATTTCACAACAAGACAATAGACAATTGTGACATTCAGAACATTTGTATTTGGAGTTGGTTAATCATGACAGAAGAAAAGCACTATTTCTCATATAAGTGAATAGAACACACCAACAGAAGTGAAAGATGAATAAAAAGTGAATTATCACAATTGGGGAAAAGGGGGAGGTGGGGTTTTGTGTGTGTACATGAATCCATCTAGATCCTTCAAACTCATCAATCTTCAACCTCAAATAATGGAACTACATGGACAACTTATCTTAAAAGTTTTAGGTGGCATCAATATGCTATTGATGAATGGCTCTAATATATACCTCAGTGGTGGGAGGGAGGGCTATTGGTAGCAAATATTTCAATCACTTCATTTTGGGTACTCCTGATAAGTAAACCAACCAAAAACTCATATATTGACAGATTTTCTCTCATCTACTTTCAAACATGAAAACTTCAGGTAGCAAGCAAAATCATATTAAATAGATGGATAGTATCCACTTGCTAGCTTCATTATCTAGAATTAACTTCAGTCATCATTTTAATATTCCAATCTATTGCAAGTACTAAGCAGCAGGTGAACTTACAGAGAACTAATTCTTTTGCAAAAAAATTCCTAATCTCAAGGAGAAGTCCAATAACAGTAAGAAGACATGACGGAGAAGGGCACAAGAAAGTAAATGGGGTTATAGAGCAAGTAAAAAAAACATCCCTAAGAGTTTGAATGCACAAAACATAGTAATCATAAACATGAAATCTCACAGCAAGATACTCCACACTTCCAACTTTATTTCAGTAAAGGGGTGTTTGGTTCGGCGGAAGTGAGAGAAAGTGAGGTGAGTTTCTTTGGTGTCTAGAAAGTGAAAAGTTTTTTGGTTTGGGTAGAAAGTGAGTTTATGTGTTTGGTTGATGGTTGAAAGTGGGAGTAGAACGTGATGTCTTGAATTTTTTTGTTTGGTTGGGAAGGAAGAAAAGTGATAAGAGTACTTCTGTTTTAAAAGTGGAATGCTTGTCCCCTCCCTCCTCACCCACCCCCCACCACCCCCACCCCTCTTTATTTGTTTTCTATTTCTCCTTAATTTGTAATAAGCACACATTTATTAAGACATCAAATGTTAAAATACACGGAAACAAAAAAAAAACTCAAGCCAACAGCATGCAGAATCCAACTAGAGAGGAGGGCAGGTATGTCTATAACTAAAATGAAGGGAAAGAGGAATGGTGACCGCAAACAAGTTTCTGAGCAGTTTGAGAGGAGAGGAGGAAGCCAAAACACCCCTAGCCAGGAACCAAGAAGCCCACTTTCTCCCAAATTCTTCAAAAATCTGAGGAAGTGAGAAAATCAAAAGGAGGGGGGACAAGGGGCACCGTGCCTATCGGAGGGAAAGTTGAAAACCTCGACTTTCTCTAGACAAACGGAGGAAGAGATGGAACTGAGGCCCACTTGCTATAAAAGTGACTTTCAGGCCTCAGTTCCACCCAACCAAACACGCCCTAACAGAAACGGCATATGCAACTTTCTTATAGTTGCCTATGCTATAAGAGCTAAGGTCTGTTTAGTTGCGTGTAAGTAGTTAGTGTTGTTGCAACTTGCAACATCTCTTGCGGCATTTTCATCATTTCCAACATTTGGTTTTTATTAGTAGTACCAAGCTGCCAATTACTGCAGCAAGAGTTGCAATTTGCAAAACCTCCACCGTATTTTGCAGCTTTTGTTGAATCCAAAACGGCCACAACACCGCTTACAACATTTGTGGCACAATTTCCTCTCCTCCTCTCCTCTCCTCTCCTCTCCTCTCCTCTCCACCATTTGTATCACACAGTCACAATCAAACAATAACTTTCTATTGACAGCAACAAAAGTTGTGACCGAGCATCCTGAATGCATAAAGTACGAACACCACACGGCCCCTAGTGCTTGTGTAGTGAATCAATGTATATGTGAAAAGAGAGTGAAAAACCATACCAAAGTCGTCGTCGTCATCATCGGTGTCCCAATAAGGAGGTGAAGTAGACGGGGTTCCATTTTCGACCTGCCCAAAAGATCGAGATTCCATTAGAGAATCTTCCGACTGGCATCTCTGCAAATTTGACATCTCCTCAGTGTACAAGCTCCTGGTTTCACAGTCACCCATTTGGCCTAGATACTATCACAATGACCGCCTCCCCTCTCTAATTAACCTGCACAATTTGTCGATATAAAATTCCAATCATTTCAGCTAAATATATATACTACAAAACCCAAATTTGGTATAGCTCATTTTCTTCCATATCTAAACCAATTCGGCTCCGAAAATATCCTCAGAATTCAAATCCAAATTATGCATAGATCATTTCTCATGATAATTAGATGACTTTTCAACCAAAAATATCCATAAACCCCCCACAAAATGTCAAACCCAATCACGATTTTCCACAAATAACAGCTCAAAACCCCAAACCCAACTATCGAATTGAAAATATTGACAAAAAATGATCATAAAAGTAGCTCCTTGCCTGTGATATCGCAACCAGTTCAGAGCCAAAAAAAAAAAAAAAAAATCCAAAACTAAAACTTAAGATTTTCAATTTAATTCCCAATTTCCCAAAACTAAAATAGCTTAAACCCCCCAAATTTAAACAGATTAAAAACCTAAGAAACACGATTTCGCAGCTCTAACACTAACATCCCAAGGAAACCAATATCGTAAGTCAAATTCGACACACAAAAAATCAGTTCCAGTAAGAGCCCTAAACCCCCAAATGTGAAAATTTTCAACAATCCATCAAATCCAAGGGGCATCGGCTAAACGCAACAAAATCGAAATTTGACGATTTCCTACAACGTAAAATCATTCAGAATCATCATACAACAGGCAATCGGAGAGCAGTTTATGGATCTGAATTGAGCAGCCCACCTCGATTTCGAGAAGGAGACCACGAATTTTGATCCAGAAAATTGGGGGTCGGAGGAAGAAGAAGAAGGGGAGAGAGAGAAAGAGTAATATTCAGTGTATAAAATAGTGATGAGTTATTTTATTGCAAGAAGAAGAGAGAGAGAAACAAGGTCTCTCTCCTCCTCTTCTCCTCTTCTCAAAAGACGAAAATTATTCTCTCTTTAATATGGAACGGTAAAGTGAAAAAAAAAAATATATATATATATATATATATATATATATATAAATATTTATAGAAATTTTATTGTACAGAAAATATTTTAAAAATTTTAATTAAAACGAAACAGTTTATCAAAAAATTGAAATTACAAAATCTTTCGCCATCTCCGATGGCGAAAATATGAAAAAATATTTTTTTATATTTGTCAAATTTTTGCTATCCGAGTTGACAAAAATCTGACAAAGACTTTTTTTGGTTTTTTTTTGGTTTGTTTTTTTGTTGATTTTTTTGTGTTGGTTTTTTTAAAAACAAACAACCAAACGGGGGAGCCAACTCTATTTTTTTTTTCCTGATTTGTTTGTTTTCTTTTTCTTTTTTAAATTTTTTTTCTTAAGTTTTATTTAGGTTTAGTTCTTTTTTAAAAAAAAATTGTTGTAGCAATATGCTATCATTGAACAACCAAAAATAAAAATATGCCGTAAGAATAGCACATACGTCGTCGAGCAGACTTCGAGCGGCCATAACTATTTGTTTTGAAATCGTTTTTCGTCAAACAATAGGTCGATTTGTATGTTTTCAACGAAAGTAACATAATTCGTGTAGAAAGAATTTTCATCCGAAGCAAGGCACACATATTACAGGAAAAAAATATATAATTTAAAATTTTAAAGTATCATAACTTTTGACTGAGAGATCGAAACAAGGTCCAGTTTGTGCCAAAATGACCTTATCGAAAAGTACTACGGGATAACTGTTTCACCGTTTAACGGACTTCAAAAAAATTTAGAATCGCAAAAAAATAATATTTCAACCTCCAAATTTTACTTTGGGTAAATTTATTTTTGAAAGTTTTTATTATCTATACTAATATGTTATTATCTATACTAATATGGATGATAATTAGTTTGTTATTTGTTTTAGTTATCTATACTAATTTTTGGAGGTCAAAAATTTAAAAAAACTGAATTAGTATTGTGATTAGTTTTGTGATTTCAAATTTTTGACAAATTGTTTCGTTTTAGTTAATTTGTTTAAAAATATTTTTGTACAACAAATTTTCTGATTAGTATTGTACTACAAATTTTCTGACAAAATATTTTCTGTACAGAAAATTTAAAAAAACCAAATTAGTATTGTCAAAAAAATTTAAAAACCAACACAAAAAACCCTAAAAAAACAAACAAACAAAAAAACCAAAAAACCAAAAAAAAAATTATTGTCATATTTCGCCAACCCAGTTGTCAAAAATTTGACAAATATAAATAAAAAAATATTATTTCATATTTTTGCCATCAAAAATGGTAAAAGCTTTCGTGATTTCAATTTTTTGACAAATTATTTCATTTTAGTTAATTTATTTAAAAATATTTTCTATATAGTAAATTTTATGAAATGTTTATTAATAGATATTCTTAGAGTTACAACTTGTTATGGGATGTACATTTTGATACAAATAACTATTTTAAGACGCAAAAGATAGTAACTTGGTCCTACTTTTTTTATATATATTCCACATACCACAATCGACCTAGAAGTACTTAAAATAGGAAAGACTTGTGTACATCTTCAAACTTTTCACCTTTGTAATTTTGAATTTACTTACCTTTCTTTAACAATTGCAAATTATACATGATAGCTCTTTTATTACTCGTCTCCTCCTCTTTGCCATATGTTCAAGATTTTCATATAAATCCATTAATTCAAATTTAAACACTATTAAAAAGCATAAATTAAAAAAAAAGTGTTACATGGAGTACGGTAGGAGATGATTGCCATTTATATTGTCACCTATTATACATATCAAAACAGTGGTACAGAATAAATAAATGAACGTCATGGCATAAAAGTCACGTATAGTGCGTAACTCTTTTCCCTTTTTTTTCTTTTTCCTTTTCCTTCGAGAGGAAAAAAACTAAAGACGGTGTTATGGTTTCTTAATAATGTATACAATTACTCTGTTACCGATGACTTAATTTGAAGGTTTCTCCAACTCGGATCATACCATCCGCAGGGGACACAACTCATGATCACTCATGTCATTAGTAGAGTCACTAGCATAAACCAACCCTGAAGCTTTCTCCAATTCAGATGGCCCTCTATTTGAACCCACTCGCTTCCCTAGAATACTAGGATACGACGGCTTAGATGGCGAGGGACTTTTAATTGAGTCGCATGTGTGAATATCTAGGTCTTTTGTCGTCGTCTTTGTTTTTCGTGTATTTGTAAAAAAAAATCAAGGAGTTGTGGTGGTCTATTTGGATCGATAAATTGCTTGTATGGACTCAGTGTAATTCTTATTCTATTAGTGGAGGCTTTTCAGGGTTGGACTCCGATTGTCCCGTGATTTTTTAGCAAAAATTTTCTACATCAAAAAAATTATGTGTTTGCGTTTGACTTTCTTTATGATTTTGACAATTTGATTTTGGTGCATTTTTATTGTTTGGTTCTCTTACAATCTCTTTGTTTTGGGGGAACACTTTATGCGTTTTGTTCCCAACACATGGTATCATAGCCAGTTTGGTGTCAAGTTTGACAATCAAACCAAGGAGAAGAGATTGACGCGAAGCCGGTGCGCATGGTAAACCTAAACGGTTCCAATTATCTTTATTGACGGAGCAAGATGAATGATTTGATATTCGTCAAGAAACTGCACCTTCCAGTGTTTACTTCCGAGAAGCCCAAGGAGAAATCCGAAGCAGATTAAAAATTTGAGCACATACAGGTGTGCGGGTACATCGGGCAGTTTGTTGACGCGAACGTGTACAATCACGTTGCCAATATAGAAGACGCTATGACACTTTGGGAGAAGCTAAAATATTTGTACGCGAAGAAGACCGGGGTAAATAAGTTGTTCCTGATCTGAACGATGATGGGTCAGTGGTATAAAGATGGTACGTCTATCACGGATCACTTGAGTGAGTTATAATGCGTGGTTGACCACTTATCCTCAATGGGAGTAAAGTTCAACAACGATGTATAGGGGCTGTGGTTGCTATGTACTTTGCCAGACTAGTAGGAGACCTACAAGTGTCCATGATTGCTTCTGCTCCAAAAGGCGTTGTTAGTCTAGAGTTCGCCAAGAGTTGGATGTTGAATAAAGTGATGCGGAGGAAATCTCAGGGCTCTTCGTCTTTATCTCATTCGGAGACATTTGTTTTAGAGAGCCGTAGAAGGGGTAAAAGCGGGGGTCCAAACAGTGGCAGAGACAAGTCCAAGGGGCGGTACGAGGACTCCGAGTATTACTATTGTGGCAAGAAGGGCCACATCTAGCAAAATTATTTTGCTTGGAAGAGAGAGAAGAATGGTGACAAGGGGAAGCAAGGTGAGAACATGTCACGCTTCGCTCCCAGAATACTGGATAAATACGGGGACGGACATGGTCAGCTACTCCGTACAAGGTATAAAACGTCGTACGATGGTCACGACTGTCAGTCGTGTTGGGTATCCTAGCATGCAATAAAATCTATGGCCTAAATCTGATCTCATATCCACAAGCAACCACAATGAAATAAGCAGCAAGAATGGTATCAACTAGAAATCATGCAAGACCAAACAGTCAAAAATGCTAATGATAATCAGGAAGTTTACAACAAAAAAAGATGTATACGAGAATACCTTCCAATACAGTTCCCAATATAATCTGGAATCTGAAGCGCATCCTCCAAGCCAGGTCTGGAAGATCCATAGGGTCGATCATAGGCAATCTGGGAACAATCCAGGGTTGGTCAGGCCAACCATAGCAATTACCAGAAAGAAAGGCTTAAGGACGGACGAAGAAAAACCCAAAAAGAAGCAGACAATAACATATAGAAATAGCAGTCAACATGAAAAAGAAATCATGCGGTACCAAAACACGATTACAAAGTATAAGCATCAACTAAACAACAACTACAGTGTAACATCTAACATATACTAATATTTGCATCGTCAACTGAATTTCGTAACCTATCATCAGAACAGTAATCCACCCTTACACCAAATAAAGACAATAATCACTGCACCGGGACAGCTTACGTACCAGTCGACTAGTAAGGAATCAACAATCAATCACAACTAACATCCACTAATACCTATGTCGTCAACTGAAAATTCATAGCCTGTCATCAGAACAATAATTCATCCTACACCAAACAAGGACAAGGGAATGAATTACTGCACTGGAATAACTTGCGTACCAGTCGACTAGCAAGCAACACACCATACAATTATATGAATAAACGGCCACTCAAATACATACAGCTTGCTAGGTGAAGTCTGGGTTATCCTAATAATACAATATATATAGGAATTCTCAGATCGTGCTATATCCGAGTAGGGCTAGCCGACCCATTAATATACAAACAAGAGTAGATAAAATGCACAGTCCCTCGTAAGGCCACCTCACTAAATAGATCAGTAACAGTTCCAGCTCCCCTATAGGGAGATGCTGGCTTGGTTATAATAATACTAATGGTCGAATACTGCACTCCACTAGTGCGAATGATATACAGTATCCTATAGTGTCCAGTCTTGCACCACGATGGACGGCCCCGCATGCACAATCTCGGGATTTCGTTCCCTCTCAATGCTTCTACCAATTTTAGTTACCTAATTAACCATATAGTTATATAGAATCTCGTGCCGTGGTCACACGATCATCCTCCTAGAATATCGTACTGTAGTACGATTATATTGTGTGCGAATCGACATTGGTTTCCGTCGGTTCCAACCTAGATTCGTCATAAGCGTAATACAACAATCAATACACATCATCCAACCACGCTAAGTTACAGTCACCGACCAACTACTAAGGTACCCGTACAAGGCAACAATATAATATAGTATAATAACAGGGACATTTGTAACCCCCCTAATTTTTAATTTTAATTTTTTAAGTATATTTTCTTTTATTTATTAATTGTTGGATTTCATTAGATATTTTCTTGGTAGCTAAAAAATAAAATACTTGATTTATTAATATAAAGAATATATTTATATTTAGTAATTTGAATTATTCGAAGAATATATAAATAAATATATTTATTTTTGAGTGTAAAATTTATTTATTCAAGTGTTATAAATTTTTAGAATTTATTTTATTACTTATCTTTTTTTTTTAGAATTTTCTACTCACACATATACGTTCTATAAAATAATAAATAAATAAATAAAACTTCTTGCAAATATTAGTGATATAAATATATTTTGAATGTGTGTGTGTGTGTGTGTGTGTATATATATATATATATATATATATATATATATATATATAGAGAGAGAGAGAGAGAGAGAGAGAGAGAGAGAGAGAGAAAGAACTAGAAAGAAAAAAAAAGAAAAAAAAAATAAACACTAAAGAAAAACCTAAACCAAACCTTAAACTAATCCTAACCCAAACATTAATATAATCCTAAAACATATTCCCTAATCCCCCTAACAGCAGACCCGAACCCAAATATCACCCGCGACCCCCTCACCCGCGAATACCCGCAGCTCCCCCATCTCTCTCCCTATATATATACCATCTATCTATCCAAACCCTAGCCCTAAACTCAAGCCTAAGCCTACCCCAGTCCGGCGCCGCCGCCTGACCCCTGCACATCGCCGGAGCACCGCCGAACGGTCGGCCGAGTCCACCCCGAGCGCGCGCGCTGTGCAGAAACGCAACCACGACCCCCAAACTTTGAGGTATAATACCTCTCTCATCTCTGCTCTATTTTACGAGACATTTCTTCATACACGCTTACAACATAACCCTCTAGAAACTCCTTTAAGCAGAATAATTTATGGTGTCCTAGTTTGGGAGAAAAATTGACGTGAAGTTGGGAAAAAACTGTTCTGGAAACAGTTAGAAACCCGGTTCACGTTCAGTTTTCTCCTAAACCATGAACTATTTCAAAAATCTATTTGAATAGACTTTTAGACCATATAACCATGAATATTTCTATTCTTTTAGTTTTAATTAGTTTATTTTATTTTGTAAAAATAAATCTATTGGAAGTTGGATAAAAACAGTTTTTAAAACCTTAAAAATCTTGCGATACGGAGTGCGCCGCGCCAAACGGGACCACCTCATCGTGAACCAATTATATCGAAAGGCGCGTATGGTATATCCTGACGTGTGGGCTTTTGTAGAAGTTGATTTGAGCGTGTGTACATGCCGAAATCAACCTGTATCCGTAAAAAGTTTTCCGTATCATTCTTTTGCAAATTTTCCAATTAGTTTGTGTGCGCTCGTTGGATCGCCACAAAACTTGTGCCATTGGACTCACGGTGTCTGACTTGTCCTATGACCCGAGTTTCGTTTGATTCCAAGACAAACGATGAATCGTCATTTCACGGGCCCCACGATTCGACTTGACGAGCGAATTTGTGATCGGCTCACCAGAATCTAAAACTGGATATACCGTTGAGTTCGTATCGTTGATTAAGATTTGTTTGACCTATAATTTATCCTATTTAGAGACCTTTGACCTTGATACACTTTTTGGTGCAAAGTGGGTCATATGTGGACTTCGCTTTGACCCTAAATTATCGTTTTAGTCCCTGTGTCCAAATTGGACGAAAGGGTAGTGGTTTCTGACTATCTCGCTCGTTCCGAAAACTTTGGTGATGTCTGTTTTAGCATCTGAAGATGTTTTTGCTGCTCCTACATTTTTGGATTCGTGGTACTTGTTGTCTTGCATCGTTTCAGCATCAAACCACTGCCAGACAAGTATACCTTGCCATGATGACTGTTTATTTACATTTTGTACAACATGTTGCATTTATGTTACTTATTTACTTAGTTATTTTCTATAAAAACTGCGCATCCAAGATAGACTTGGGTGCAACGACGGATTGCGTCATCTTTATTTTATTCATTATGCATATTGACCTAGAGTTATGTGACCACCCTATATTTGTGAGGTATTTTCATATCTCCATGACCTTGACACATACTTCGTACATATACGGATGTGTGATACATGTAAGAGGGCACGGATCCTCGTATTCGGGCCGCTCCCGATGCGTAAGAAACGTGTGTCGGCTTAGTCATATTTATTATTTTACGATGCATCCATTGACTTAGTGGTGAGGAGCTGAACGTGTCGTGTCATGGATATGATCCGGATAGTCGTTTGGGTGGGGAAGATATACACGAGTCGTTTGGGCTACTTTGCACTTTTCTGCGACCGTACGCTCTGAGGGAGATGCGGGTTGACGACCATGGATTTATATGAGAGAGAGAGAGACCTTTGGCATCCAGGGGTGCTGTAAACCCCCTCACCCAAAATAGATATTTTGTGTATATTTTATATTATTATATTTATTATAGATTATTTTAAATATTGAATTACTTTAGAGTATTCTCTTAGTTAATTAGAAAATAATTTTTTTAGTATATTTACTTATGTAAATATTTATTTAGAATCATTTTTAG
This sequence comes from Iris macrosiphon, assembly GCA_036927795.1. NCBI lineage: Eukaryota > Viridiplantae > Streptophyta > Magnoliopsida > Asparagales > Iridaceae > Iris > Iris macrosiphon. The sequence continues at coordinate 56,748,026 of JAYESA010000015.1, forward strand.
GCTATTTTAGATTTTTTGAGATTTTTCTAGAAAGTTTAGGTAATTAAAACATAGGGAACATAAATTTTTAGGACTTTCATGATTTACTATGAGACCATACTTGCATATTGTTCCTACCAAATATTTATTTTAGGTTAAAATATTTAATTATATTTTTCTATAATTTATTTAGAATTTTAAGAAATTTATTTAGATTTTTGAAATTATTTATGATTTATTTGGATATATATAGTCTTAATATTAGATAGATGCTAATTTAATGTTAATAGATATTAATAAGATTATATATAAATTATTTGTATTATCTTTAATTCTATTTAAGATTATAAATTATTGAGATGAACTCAAACTCTATTTTAAATTAATTTAAATCCTAAGCCTACTAGGAAAGCAACTTCATGCATATCCTATCCTTATTTAAACTCATCCTAATCATATCCAAATTAGCAAATCCTAGTCGTATTCAATTAAGTAGTCTCCACAATTATAAATACCTATTAGACTTATGGAATAAACTATCTTTCATAATTTTCTTCCCCAAACTCCTCTCTTTTTCGTCCAAAAATAGCCGAATTTCGTTATAAATTTAGCTTTATTTTCTAGTAGTTATGACGACTTAAAAAGACGATATCTCCTAGCTCTGGACTCCAATCGTGCTCCATTTTTTTTTGTTAGAACTATATCAAGGTTAGTATTCTGAATATATAAATTATTTTAATAATTTATGAACCTATTTTCCAGAAAATTCTAAAAGTGCCTGTTGTCCAAAATCAAACGCGTTTCCGTATTTTCGAAATTTCGGGAGATCCCGAATTCGGAATTACGAACCATTTAAAGTTTCGAAAAGTTGACATAATGAACTTACATAAAATAATATTTCTAGAATTTAACATATAATTTTAATTTACTGTAAAATTCGTGCAACGTAGAGGTAAATAGGAAACCACCGAAAATTGTCATCTGTGCGCCCTTGTGGACATAACTCTTTACCGACTTGTGATTTTATGAAACCATCAATTCCGGTGTTCATGTAGCACTGAAATCTATAGAATTCTACACACAAATCAAGGATTTGATTCGGTTAACTTTTTGGTCAACAGATTGCCTTGATTTGCGTGCCACAGATCACAAATCCGTAAAGTTGACTTTCTTTGGACCAAAATTAAGGTTTAACAATAAAATCAGATTACAATAAGATTAAAATATTATTTTAGGTTATTTTATTCATAATTAAAATAGATTAAAATGGAGGAACCTATTCACCCATTTTTGTAACCTAACTTGTTTAATTTATGTGACAGGTAGATCGGACGACGTCTTGAGTTGCGACTTCATCCCTTTTCAGACCAGGCAAGATACCTTGCCAAATTATTTACAGTACTTTGCATGCTTATCATATTTTCATATGTTTATTATATATATGTTTTCTTTCAGTCATAATTATATATTATATATGTTAACACACACTTGACACATAGTATCATGGGAGGGGAGGACAATCAGTAGGCATATGGGCTATATCCACTCTGGTAAATCGTAGTAACTAGCATGCACTATGACAGTTGTGTCGCGCTGGTCGCTACCCTCGAGGTATGTCGACTTCTGGTGTCGCGATGGTCGCTACCCTCGAGGTATGATAGCTTTTGATGTTCATGGACGTGTGTGTGAGTTGTGAGATAGATAAAGTAGCCTACCCATGCTCATACGTCGAAAAGTTGTCCTTATTATGCATTTCATATAGATTGTCTAGTACAGTGTACTTATATATTTTCTGTCTATTATGCATGTTTTACTGTATTCAATTGGCATGCTTCTATGTATCTTGTTACGTCCCTCTGAGGACCTGGTCCCTTTCCAGGTGTAGACGATCTTGACTATTCGCAGGAGCACGGATCATGACTTGCTACTTATCTCTCTTTCGAGGAGGTCTTCTCTTCGAGCCTCATTGTTCACTAGATGTACTTATTTTATTTCTCTTATATTCTAGTTGGTAGTTGATTTGTCTCCGCCCAACTACTTGTTCTTATCAAGCATTTTATACTTGATTCAGTTATATAGTTGATTGGTTATTTGATTCTGTGGATGAGATCTAGTTATGCCATGTGACTTATGACATAAATCTATACCACTTGTGAATTGTTATTCATAATACAACGTACGTATGTGTTATGGTTTCCATATATTAGAGTTGCCATATACATACGGCTGACATGCTTACGTATTCCTAGTCCTACGTATTTTAGGACTGGGGCGTGACATTTGCTTTGCGTCTATGCATATGATTGGATAGATTATGTACATGTAGACCTCTAGTCTCAGAGGAGTCTATCTCGATCCTATTTTAGCCAGACAGCCCATTCGTGCGAAGGTTATCCTCAATTGCATTCACGTAGCTTGATTAGTTTACCTAGTACATATGTTTATATTCAATTTATGATTGGCATGCTTCTATGTATCTTGTAACATACCTCTGAGGACCTGGCCCTTTCCAAGTATAGACGATCATCACTATTCGCAAGAGTATGGACCAGGACTTGCTACTTCATTCTCTTTCGAGGAAGTCTTCCATTCGAGCCTCTCTGATCATTAGATGATATACTTATTATATTTTTTTTCATATCTTAGTTGGTAGTGGATTTGTCTCCACCCAACTATTAGTTCTTCTCGACTATTTCATACTTGGTTCATTGTCATATTTGGTTATTTATTTCTATTTGTTTTGTGGATGAGATTTAGTGATGCCATGTGACTTGTGACAATTATATATACCACTTGTGAATTATTATTTATAATACAGCGTACGTATGTGTTATAGTTTCCATATATTGGAGTTGTCATATACATACGGCTGACATGCTTATGTATTCCTAGTCCTACGTATTTTGGGACTGGGGCATGACAACATTATAGCACCTCAGTGCACAAGTATAATATGTAGAATAGCATCGCAGTACAAAAAATAAACACGAAGCACCTCGGTGCGATAACATGGCCAGTACCTCAAAGGGTATCATGGTAGTCGATAGCATGAGTACAAGTAATCAGGTCAAGAAATAGGGACAGTCAGCCAAATAATCAGACAACTCTAACTGTCAAGTCAATCTAAACACCAGATCAATCTATCCATAGTCCTCCCATCAAAAATAAAATATAAATATCAGGTCCGAAAACACGAACACTAGACACTAAGCCAAATCACCAGAAATAATGTTAGACCCTCTGGCTCACAAGAATCTACCGAATCAATGATCACAACCTATTCGTCAATAAATCCTCTAAGTTCTAAAATATAACATAGGTATCGTCTAGCAAAGTTAGCCATCCATAATTACTGATACTATAAGTCACCTCAGCAGTAAATCAATCACAAATTTAATATCAATTTTCCCTTGATCCACCAAATTATATACACAACTCATCGATCCACCATATATAATATCATCCGATGGAACAAGATCACTAAATACTATGCCACCCAATAACACAAGATCCCTAAGGTCTACCAAGATACAGAGGGGCACAAAGTTTGGGCACTTGGAAAATTGGGTAAAAAATACTATTGATAACCTTGATACTTTGTCTTGTTTCACGAGGTACTCGCACAATAATCCAAATCCGAGAATCCAATAATAACAATATTAGGCATGCGCCCTAGGTCTACAAAATCCAATAAAATCCATAAGAGTTTGTCAATTCAACATCCTAAGATCATACCTCCAAATTAAATAATACTTAATCCTTGAATTTTATCCAATGGTGCACAATCTCGATATATATATATATATATATATATATATATATATATATATATATATATAATGCCGTCGGACAGTGGTAAGAAAATGCATGAACCACTCTACAGCAGATCTACGACCCTTAAACCAAACAAGGACCAGGGTCGCAGACTGTCTCCTGAGTATAACTACACCCCATTACTTTATCCAACGGATAAGGGTAAAACGGTAACTACACGTCTAACCTACAAGCATGAGTATACCTAGCAGTGTTCTAAAAATCGAGCTAGACGACCGTCCATCACACCGAAAACCCCCAATTCGGTCCTCCTAGGCACATGTTCGGGCCTATTCGGACCAATGCGGGCCTGTTCGGCCAATTCAGTCAAGGTGAAAAATTTTAAAAATTCAAAATTTTTAAATTTTCAAATTTCAAAAATTTGAAATTTGAAATTTAAGATTTGAAATTACAAAAAAAATTAATTTTTTTTTCAGATTTTAAAACAATTTCAAAATTTTCAAAAGAATTGCAATAAAAATTCAAAAAATTTTTGAAAAAAAATCAAAAATATAAAAACATTTAAAAAATTTTAAATTCTTTTTAAAATTTAAAACTGAAAATTCAAATAAAAAAAAAATTCTGTGCCCCCGCCTTGGCGGCCTAGGCACTAGGCGGTCCTTTGGCGCACCGAATCCGTCTAGCGCAATTTATAACATTGCTACCTAGCAAAAAATGGATCAACCATACAATAGGAACAAAGTAGGGTACGATACATCAATATTCAGGATACAGCTCTGCCTTCCCGAAATAAATTCTCAAACCAAATCACGAATCGATTTCCCGAAACAAATCCTCTAACAAATCCCTAAAAATTAAATTACCAATCAAATCACAGAAATCAAATCCCGAATCAAATTCCAAAAATCAAATTCCCTAATCAAATTACTAAACCAAATTCCTAATAAAAATGCATGAATTAATTTCCTTAATCAATTCTGAATCAAGTCCTCGGACAAATCAAATCCCTAATCAAATACACGAATCAAATATCTAAATCAGAATTCAAATCAAATTACCGACCAACATTCTAGAAAATTTCGGCAGAACCTCCCCTATATTTCTAGGACCGGAACATAACCTATAAAATAAATAGAAGAATATCCACCCGGCACAACACGTCATAAAATTCCAAGCCGAGAACACTAAGTCTTGGCCTCCAGCAGCGCTACCATGCGTACTGGACACCAAGCCAACACACAACACAAATCACCGCGCAGGACGCACAACCACAGAGTTCTTTGTCCTTAACCAAACCACAACACACAAGTCCAATAATCTAGGGCCAAACCGTAACCCGGCCGCGAGTCGGACACGGGACATATATGGATGATGCTCACAATGAAGTTATGCTCGTGTCCTCGGAGGTGTGAATGTCCCATTCGAGTTATCGATATGGGTGCCAGCCCGATAAGGAACCATTCTACATTAATAACAATATTTATAAATCTACTATAAATATTACAATCTACAAGTACAAAAATCTACAATAAATAGATACAGGACAAGAAGCGCATAGGCGCGAAACCATCACAGGAGCAAGAGGTACTTGCCTTGAGGGCTCGGCAAGATACGCAAGTCTTCGACACTCTGGATCCAAGCTCGCACATCCATCGGGGTCCTCAGAACACACAATAAGAAAATATTAGCACCAAATGATAATATATAATAGAAATCACAAGAGATAGCATGAGGCTTACCATGCGGGTCCCACAAGAAATGCAAGAATATGGCACATAAATCAAAGCACACAGATTGATACAAAGACACAAATCAAGACGTACATGTAGATCGAGATACGCACGAGATCCTAAGTGGCACGAGTACCGAGACGAAGGGAAAATAAAATATGCGCATAAATCGTCACGACACGCAAATTGGTGCATGTACGCAAATCGATGTGACACGGATCACGAGAAAAACACAGGTCGAGGAACACAAAAGTTAAGACAGTACACAAACAAAGATGACATGGTGCTCGAGGTAGTGCGGGACTAGAGGCATCCCACTGCTCGATGCAACACATGGATCGAGGTACATATGTGTAATGTCCCAGTCCCAAAATACGTAGGACTAGGAATACGTAACATGTCAGCTACGCATTCGACCAGGCTCTGGTCCGACTTGAATGCGTATAAGTTGTATAATAAGGATAACTATCTAAGAATACTGAAAATGTCTATGTCTCAATCCACATAAAGAAAAAAGTATCAAGAACAAACTACATATGCTAAAGTCGGCTGCCAGTAACACATAAGCACGAATAGATTCGAGAAAGGAATGAGTCTATAAAACTAGGCTACATCAACAGCTGAATAAATAATATAAATAATAACCATAACTCCGGAAGAACTGATATAAGTACCTGGCACCAATGTCTGCAAGACAAAATAACACACATCAACAACTCAAGGAAGGCTCCATAACGGTCTATGCTGCAAAACTGGCAAGGGACTAGGTCCTCAGAGGGACGTAATAAGGTACAAAAAAAATAGCATGCCAAAGTAAAATAATATAATGCCACATACTCAAGGGTAAACTATTGTAACCATCTAAGTGATATGCACGTGAGGATATCACTCGTACTCAGGCTGAAACTACTATAGGCTCTGTGTCGGGGAGCCTATAGCAGCAAGTAACATCTCGAAGGGCTAGTAAATGTGCCAAAGATCTGAGACAGAGTCTAAGGCACTTCCAGTAATGTAGTATATATATAAATAATCAGCCTGTAGTATGGTGTATCTTTCCCCACCCAATGTAACCTCGCGTCTCATGTCCACGACATCTCATATCCATAACACGCAAGATCATGACCTCTAGCTAGTACAGCGAGTCATAATGATATCTCTATATATGCAAGTCTCATGTCACGAATCCTGCAAGCCTGTAAAGAATCACCATGAATAACTCAGGAAAGATTCTTCCACATTAAATAGTGTCAAGTGTCCTATGGTATGACATACTTGGTAAAGCAAGCACTTAAAAATATGATCGTTAAATAAATTCTCTAAATGACGTTACACGACTTTGCGTACGGCGCCGACACCTGAATCTTGTTCAAACGCTAAGCAACGTCTCACGGTCCTAGGTTGAGCAGGCACATCTCAAGAATATATAAAAATGAAACACCAGTCGATAATATAATAAGTTTTACTGCAAGTTGGCAAGGTATATTTGCCTGGGCTTTGAACTCCGTCAACTGCTCCTGTAGAAGTAGAATCTCCAAGTACGCCTCCGGATGCTGAAATAAACATCACCATTGCTCTCATAATACTTGAAATAGCTAGGATTGATTACTCATAAGTCTAATTTGGATACAGGAACAGAATTGACAGTTTTTTGTCAAAGCGGGGTCCACATGTGGCCCACTTCGCACCAAAAAATGTGTCAAAGATAAGGTTCTCTAATTTTTTTCAAACTTAGTGTCTACGAGTCCAGAACAATGATATAAACCCAATGGAATATCCATAATTAAATTTCGATGAGCCGATCACAAAATTGCCCGTCAAGTGGAACCGTAGGGCCCACAAAATGGTATTTTGTCAACGTTCTCAGAATCGAACCAAACTTGGGTCGTAGGACCAGCGTAACGCTGCGAATCCGATGGCACAAAGTTTGGTTGTGAAACGACAAGCACACACAAAATTATGATGAGTGTCAGAACATGCCGATATAGTATTTTTTTACGGATATGCGTTAATTTCGGTGTGTACGTACATCCAAATCAAGCTCCACAAAATCTCACACGTCCGCGTTGATGATATGCGCCTTTCGGTGTAATTTGTACATGATGAAGTCACCTCGTTTAGCGGGACGCATCCCGTATCGAGAAAATTTAGGTTTTAAGAAATCAAGTTTTCGATAAAATTCAACAACAAATAAATTACATCATACAATCGAATTAAAATAAATTAATTAAAGTGATTAAATCTCGGTTATGTTATCTAATTTACTGTTCAAGTAGAATTTAAAAATATTAACTAGGTTGGAAAAAAATTAGACATGAACATGGGTGGTTGGAACAGTTTCTGATCTACAAACTGGGTCTTTTTTCCTGCTTTGCGTCGCGAATTACGATCGACACAGGACACTATAGGTTAAACTAATTACACAGGGTTCAAGGGGGTCATGTGGTCTTCACATAGGATTCAACGGGTTAATATTTAGTTAATTGTGTAGGGAGATACATGGACGAGAAGAATAGTACCTTACTGCTCTGCTGCTTCTCGGGATTTGGGCGGCTGTTCGGCGGCGTGCAGCGATCAACGACGACGACCGGGGTCGGTAGTGGCGTTCGTCTGGGCTGGTTGTGGAGAGCTGGTGGTGGTCGGTATATATAGGGTGTAGGGGGAAAGGTTACATCGAGGAGGTTTCGGGGAGGGGAAGAGAGGAGGTCACGGTCAATTACAGCGGGGGAAGTACTGTAGCAGGGTTAGGGGTGGGTTTTGGGTAGCCGGATTTAGGTTGATCTGGGTGTGGGTTCGGGTTTGTTTTGTTTAGGGTTTCGGGTATAGGGTTGATATAGGATCCGGGTTGGTTTGATTTAATAAGTAATCTCTCTCTCTCTCTCTCTCTCTCTCTCTCTCTCTATATATATATATATATATATATATATAGCCATTAAAAATAGGTTGTAACCCCAAAAAAATCCCAAAAAAATTCTAAAATACACTAATAATAGTTGTACACCCAAAAACATATTTTATGTGCAATATTAACAATTAATTAAATATACAAAATTATCTATCCTTGAATATATATTATTCTAATTAGCTAAAAAATACAAAAAATTCTCCCTTAATCTTAGTAATTCAATACCAATAATTAAAATAATTTAAAATTAAAATCTAAAAAAATAGGGGGTTTATAATCTATCCAACTTATAAAAATTTTGTCCTCGAAATTAAAAATAAACATGGTAGAAAAGATTTTAGTTAAGAAAGGTTGCACTAAAGATGGGGGACGCAGTTTCTAAATGGAGTCCTAGTTTGATGTCGCATTCTAAGAATAAGGGTACGCTTAATCAAGGCTCTATACAAATTATAAGAATGAAGTTGGCCGTAGGAACTATAGTCATGATCATATTTCTAAGGATTTTTAGAAAGTCTAACTTCAAGGAGGGATACGTGATGGTGAGGATTTTGTGACCGTTGTCACAATCTATCAAAGGATATCTAGGTACTACCATGGCGTTAATGAGTCAATAACTCTATAGAAGAAGTTTACTAGTTCTCCTTGCTTCTAATTAGGTTATGAGTCTACATAAAATATCTTAGCCCAATACAACTAGGGTAAAATAGTACCGAGGAATATTTTATCACAAATCTTGTCAAGGTGATTGACATTGTATAGAGAGTTCAAGGGCTCAACTTAATGCAACACCAATATCATGGACTTTGTTTGGCTTGAGTGGGATACGGGTATATCGGTGGTTAGGGTAATCGGGTTGCCGATGTACAATTTAATTTAATTACAATAAAATTGAATATTTAAGTGTAGGTTTTCTAGAAGGAGGTATGCCACGAATGTTGTGGGGTCTATATGGAGCATGAGAGTGTATACTTGGGCGTAACAGCTGGTTCTTGTGTGAAGTAGGTCCAGTTAGGCTCATACCCTATTAGTCAAAAATCTAAATTCCTGGCCCTAATCAGTTTAGGTGTAAACCCACAATATTCAGCTATCATTCCTATAAGACTTCTATCTTCCATTTATACTTCGCTACCAGGTGTAATCTATACTCTAAGGGTTTTGTGATAATCATCTACAGAATAACCATCAAGTCAGTATGTGATTCTGAACCTGTGTTGAATTTCTTGAAGTTGATCAATAATTTCTACTCGCACAAAATATCAAAATTCTAAAAGCATTATAATTCATAAATACTAAAATTATTATCCCTCAAGTCCATATCAAATTTCTTTCTCATTGGATTATACGACCATAATATCTTTCCCTTATCATTTGTTTCCTACGCATCTTCATATCCTTTTAGTATGTTAATCTTGTTTTCAACTTTAAGCTTCGTCAATCATGATCCAGTACTTCCCGCTTCATAGTATAGATCTTCTAGGCAAAAGATCCTTCTCTTAATTAAAATATCCAAGATCATGTACTCCTCGTGACTCTTCTTGTTACCATTCTACCTTCTTCACCTTGAACCTGAGATTTCTTCTTATTTATTCCATATATACCCTTTATCCAAACTGCATGGTTATTATCTTGTTATAGCTTGTCATCTATTATAGGCAATTCACTATCTAACTTAAGACTATAACATCTATCAAACTCTCATCCTTCAACCTATTTGCTTTATCACAGATATTAGATTATCTACTTAAGTAATTATGGGTTGAACTCACTTGTTCAATTAACACTGACAACCCCAATAATCAAGTACATCTAGTTTGATTTCGAAAGCTATACTTTTAGTACTTGAGTTATCTAATTACTCAAGCAATCTACCTATCTATTAAGTCCATACTTATAGTCATCAATAATTTAAGAGGGTCATAAGATCTAATTTTGATACTGAAAGTCATAAGACAACTAGAGATTTAACCACTATGGCCTGCTACGTAAGGTTCCAATTTCTTAAGGTCATAATTCAATTCCTTGTATCACATATGAGCCACATCTAATCCCTAGCATCTAGCTATGTATTCCATAAAGTATTCCAGTGTATTAGAATCAAACCATCTTTCTAACTTCTAATACTTCCAAATTACTTGCTACCTTAAGCAAGGGTAATGTTTTATTAGTTCTAGGCCTCTAATACTATATTCAATTCTCATGTTATCAATCTACACTAACTCTAGCATATAGGAATAACCTATCTACCTTTCCTACTAAGGGTAACCGTCTTCTCAAAAATTTATATCCAGCAAGTCTTCTTCTGCCTTGACAAGATCTGCTTCTGAAGGAAACACCACGCACGAACATCCATCTCTCTGAAATAAGGAGAGATGATGAACAATAATAAGGATGTCGAGGGGAATAAAAGAGTACAATTAGGAAGTCCAAGGGCGATAATCAAATGCTAAGGAATTTTCAAATAAGTTGTGGATTGAGATACTAATATTGGTAATCCTGATTACAGGCTCGCTCGGTACTGGAAAGTAAACTATTTAATCATACCTGCATAGGCCACCACAAAAATATGTAACGCCCCAGTCCCAAAATATGTAGGACTAGGAATACGTAACATGCCAGCTACGTGTAATACCCCGTTCCGCTCAAGCGGGCTGCCGATTCAAACGGCAAAGTGCAAATGTCCCGACCTGCCTCCCTCAGCGAGGCAACTCGTTTGAGGCAAGGATATCTAGACTTGGTCCCTACAGGAGTTTGGCTTAGGCTTTCAGAGGCTCGCTCGCAGTATCACTCGACCGAGGCGGATCATCGCTAAGGTGGGTGGCTACGGTGAACTTGTCTTTGCTTAGCCAGCACACATAAAATACGAAAGAATACATGCTAGTCGCTAGGTGAATCACCCCCTGCATGCTAATAAGAATCCAACGCACCTAGCTAAGGGAATAATCCCAACTTGTACTGCTTGTCGCTAGAACATGGAAATAAAATATTGCTTATATGTTCAGACCCTCGCATGTTACCTTTGCCTCGTGCAACTGGACCCGCTATGCCTCGAGTAGAATGACACAAATGTACATTCAGTAGTGCACTGTTCTCTCCCTAACACTGCACAACCCTAGATAACATCGCTCGGAAAGGCCCCGTACGGTTTTGCTCGGATTACCTTCGGGCCCGAGCGGACTTGAATGCTTAAGTTATACAAGTGCATGCTTGCCTGCTTACATATATATTGCCTAGTTCAATGCTTGTTGTATAACTATGCCCAGACCGTGAAACACTATGCTTGTCATGCATTCATTTAGGCTCTCCTCGGAAGACTACCCGATAGTCGTTCCGTGCATAAATAAACCTGAATGCTTCCGGGACCGTTAGGTCGCTAAGGCAATTCCCGAACCAGGGAACTTGCGCAAATCCTGTTATCCAAGAATCCTCGCTCATTGAGCGATACTGCCCAGCACTAAATCAAATGGCTCGTGGAGCCGATACTCGACATTTAGAGTAATCCTGACCCTGCCTCAACAAGATATATATATATATATATATCCTGACTTGAACTTGTTCCATGAAGCTTGTTCAATATGTATATATATCCTGCCCTGAACTTGTTCCTGTACTTGACCCTGAAGATTAGAGACTTGCATGGTCACAGGACAACTTGGAAAACAAGGTTTTAGTTCTGCAGACGGTCGCTGGGGCACTGGCATCGATCTGATCCGGACGGAACTCCTGATAGTCGCCTGCTATAGGACGGAATGCCCTGGGACGTCCTGCTCTATGCGTCGCACGACATTCCGTACTGAGACTAGACCGTCCATTATGGCGCCGTGCTAGTGACCTCATGTTCATATAGATAAGTCATCCTCGCTTAGCGGCTATCCGCGTGTGAGTCACTGCATCGCATCAAGAATAACTAAACACCTGAACGATCTTGTTATAACAACACTTGTGCATAAAGAGCACTTGATCATCGTATGCAACACTCCTGATATATCCTGTAACCCGTACATCCATAACGGGATCTCGCACTGAAACGCTTGTGTTTGCATATGCTTGCTCTGAATGCTTATACATGTTTCTGCTTGATTTAACATGGTTTGCTTTGGACAGGGAAGGACAAATGGTAAGTTGGTAAGTCTCGCCGTGTTTCCTCTCATGTCGCACGGTGCACTGCCACACGGATTAGGCTATTCAAATCTTGCATGAAACTGATCCTAAGGCAACTAGAAAGACAACTTAATAGTTGTTGTGCACAGAACCTTTATTACGTGTTTGGATTTGTCGAGCGGACGAGTAGCCTCCCCACCAGTGCATTCATGTACTGATAACCCACCAGATTGCTTGCAGGGTGCGGGAGAACCTCGTTCGGTGCGGATGCCTCCTTCGTGCGTGCTAAGGCGTGGAGTATAACTCAGAAGCCTTGGAACGCTACGTCCGGAACTGAAGCACATATATAAGACATAATGTTGGAACATCGCCTCGCCAGAACATCGCCTGAACCTCACATGTTTATCATCCATAAATGTAGCCACTTGGCACGCTTTTGTGTTTCAGATAGAGCTCGAGCGACTTGTAATCTCGGCTATACGCCGCCTGTAACACTTGTTTTAATATGAATAAAAGAGCTTGCTTTACTCCAACTTATGTTTCCATGCTTCCGCTATATTGTCGACTCAGTGAACCTATTACCGATCGCCTATGCATTCATGATTCCGCTGCACTCGGACAATCTGTGCGACTCTGTGGCTTAGAACTCTTATCGCCAGCCAACGAACCATGGCCTTGCACGGGCGCAACCCCAGGCCTGTGCGGCATCACGTCCCCCGAAAGCTCGACTCGGGCCATTCGATTAGCTCCCCTTCCTCCCTCGCGCCCGCGGGACGGGCGCGGTCATACGCGTTCGGCGCGACGAGCCACGGTGATTCGTGCCCGGTTCGTTAAATCCCGGCCGTACGGGGCGGGGCAGGGCGGAGCGGCGGCCCGGGCGGGACCGGGGCGTGACAGATTGGTATCAGAGCCTGGCTTCTACGCCTTTGAACTTTATTTCATATATCTCTGTTTCGAAAGCTCGTTCGTGGGTTATATGCACACACTCTCTCAATGCCTCGAAGGGATGTTCCAAACAATAAGTCTAAATACTTTCAAAGAGTTGCATTTGAATAGTATGATTGCCTGTATAAATTGGTTGCAAGGGCCTTTGTGCCATCCTGTGCTAGTCCTTATGGGATTAGATTCGTGCTAGACTCGAGCATTATATGCAACCCGAAATTCCTATACATGTTTACCCAACTGGTTAGTGCGAAAACGAATATTGCCCGAACGGTTAGCTATGCACTCAGTCTTTCGGCTAAGTTGCGTAGAATATCGCGCACCAAGACCCTTTGGTGCAAGCCAGTTATAAACGAGATAAGGATATCGTTCAGGAATGATACAAGTCAGACTTAGAGCTGCAAATCGATAGACTTCATCGAATTTTATCGCTTAGGCGAATCATGCTTGGTTATGGAAATAGCTCGAACGATGATTCTTGTTGGAAGACAAAAATCAAATATAGTTGCTTGGATGACTATCAACCCAGAATATATAATGAGATTAGATTTTATCAGGCGAACCTGAGTATCGTGCTAGAAATTGTGGAACGAGTTAGTGAGTAAGCGAACGATAATGCGAACACCGATTAAGAACTTGATGGAATGACTCGATTCCGAGTGGTGGATGGATCATTGTCCAAACGGATCCATAACCCATGCGATAGTCAGGACTGAACGATATTGAGAATAACTTGAATAAATGATAAGCTTATATCGAATAGAATTCTCGGAAATAAAAACCAATATCTTGGTTAAGAAAACTTGTTGGGAATTAGAAAATCGTGTGAGCGGTTTCGGATTTAAACAAAGGATTGTACGTGAATAAATTATCGCTCGAACAAATTAACCCGAGAGTGAATATTGGGCTTCGGAATATAAATTAGACTTGGTATCGATAATTTGAAGATAGCATGGATCGATACAAGCAAAGAAAATATTAGATTTCTGGAAATGATATAAGCGATAACAAATCTTGCTTGGAGTTTAGAAGAACGAACTACAATCACTGCATAAACGGATTTGACTTGGTGGATTTATAGATGGATGGAAATAAAGGGTTAAAGGATAAGACGAACTAAAAATGCAAGTGATTGAAATGTTTTAATGGGCTAGTTAGCCTAGAACCTGGAATAAATCATGCTTGATGGTTTGTGAACGAATACGTGAATCAGGTTGAACCACTTGGAGAAATAATCTAAGGTTTAGAATTGAATCTTGGCTTGGTGGACTAGGCTTGGAATGGATATGATTCTATCAATTGAGGGATAGAATACGCAAACCACTAGGCTTGTCCTGCAACTTGGATATATTCTGGATTTTTATCGAACGGACTCGTCCCCCGTGAAAACGAACGTGTTAATGAGAGTAGGTAAATCTGTGCTCGATGTTTAGAAATCTGAGTGAACGAGCTTGGGTAGAATACCCCCTGTGAATGAACAATGGTTTGACCCTAGGAATTGGGGCGAGTATCGTGCGACAAATTTGTACGATGAATCGCAATATGCTTGAACCTGTACCTATGACCTTGTGAGCTGACCTAGTGATTAGGCAGACGACCCTGTGACGAGTGAAAGAGCCTGTGCTACCGACTTTACCATATTGCTTGTATAAAGCATCACAACTGGGGCAGCAAGATTTAGGGTTAGACTTGGGAACGGTAACGTATGCTAAGTTGACCCAAATGGATGGACGCTAGTCGGTATCAGATTGATCGTGTTTAACGGTAGTCCAAATACTTGGTTGAAATAGAAATGATATGGAAATCAGATTTGATTGACTCTGTTGGAAGTATCCTGGTGATTTATATGGGATTGGATTGAACCCTTGAAATTTTCGCAAGTAGCTTGTCCGATTTCACTATCCCTAAGTTTGGTTGACTGCATGTGTTTGAGGGACGCTTCGAATATGTGCACGATCCAAGACTTAAGAAAAGTGAAACTCGAGTGCTAAGACTTCACTATCGCTAAGTTGGTTGACATGCATGTGTTTGAGGGACGCTTCGAATATGTGCACGATCCAGACACGCGATATGCTGATCTCAAATGCTAGTGCAAGTGAAAATCCTCCTGAACAAGCATAACGACTTGTATAAGTTTGCCTCAGCCTTAGATCTCTATCCAAGATCGATTGAAACGTGCCTCATGTTAAGAAACTTGTCCCGCGCCAAGGCACAAATTATATTGAACCAGTATACCCGCGTCACGACGTAAGCATCGAGTAGAGGATTTTGTGTTCCAATGGATCTAGTGGTACCGATAGCTACGCTTGGGCTAGATTCGAAATGCGATGGTATGGCTTGCCCTCAGGAAGTCTCGAGGACGAGACTTTTTCTGAGTGGTGGATGATGTAATACCCCGTTCCGCTCAAGCGGACTGCCGATTCAAACGGCAAAGTGCAAATGTCCCGACCTGCCTCCCTCAGCGAGGCAACTCGTTTGAGGCAAGGATATCCAGACTTGGTCCCTACAGGAGTTCGGCTTAGGCTTTCAGAGGCTCGCTCGCAGTATCACTCGACCGAGGCGGATCATCGCTAAGGTGGGTGGCTACGGTAAACTTGTCTTTGCTTAGCCAGCACACATAAAATACGAAAGGATACATGCTAGTCGCTAGGTGAATCACCCCCTGCATGCTAATAAGAATCCAACGCACCTAACTAAGGGAATAATCCCAACTTGTACTGCTTGTCGCTAGAACATGGAAATAAAATATTGCTTATATGTTCAGACCCTCGCATGTTACCTTTGCCTCGTGCAACTGGACCCGCTATGCCTCAAGTAGAATGACACAAATGTACATTCAGTAGTGCACTGTTCTCTCCCTAATACTGCACAACCCTAGATAACATCGCTCGGAAAGGCCCCGTACGGTTTTGCTCGGATTACCTTCGGGCCCGAGCGGACTTGAATGCTTAAGTTATACAAGTGCATGCTTGCCTGCTTACATATATATTGCCTAGTTCAATGCTTGTTGTATAACTATGCCCAGACCGTGAAACACTATGCTTGTCATGCATTCATTTAGGCTCTCCTCGGAAGACTACCCGATAGTCGTTCCGTGCATAAATAAACCTGAATGCTTCCGGGACCGTTAGGTCGCTAAGGCAATTCCCGAACCAGGGAACTTGCGCAAATCCTGTTATCCAAGAATCCTCGCTCATTGAGCGATACTGCCCAGCACTAAATCAAATGGCTCGTGGAGCCGATACTCGACATTTAGAGTAATCCTGACCCTGCCTCAACAAGATATATATATATATATATATACATATCCTGACTTGAACTTGTTCCATGAAGCTTGTTCAATATGTATATATATCCTGCCTTGAACTTGTTCCTGTACCTGACCCTGAAGATTAGAGACTTGCATGGTCACAGGACAACTTGGAAAACAAGGTTTTAGTTCCGCAGACGGTCGCTGGGGCACTGGCATCGATCTGATCCGGACGGAACTCCTGATAGTCGCCTGCTATAGGACGGAATGCCCTGGGACGTCCTGCTCTATGCGTCGCACGACATTCCGTACTGAGACTAGACCGTCCATTATGACGCCGTACCAGTGACCTCATGTTCATATAGATAAGTCATCCTCGCTTAGCGGCTATCCGCGTGTGAGTTACTGCATCGCATCAAGAATAACTAAACACCTGAACGATCTTGTTATAACAACACTTGTGCATAAAGAGCACTTGATCATCGTATGCAACACTCCTGATATATCCTGTAACCCGTACATCCATAACGGGATCTCGGACTGAAACGCTTGTGTTTGCATATGCTTGCTCTGAATGCTTATACATGTTTCTGCTTGATTTAACATGGTTTGCCTTGGACAGGGAAGGACAAATGGTAAGTTGGTAAGTCTCGCCGTATTTCCTCTCATGTCGCACGGCGCACTGCCACACGGATTAGGCTATTCAAATCTTGCATGAAACTGATCCTAAGGCAACTAGAAAGACAACTTAATAGTTGTTGTGCACAGAACCTTTATTACGTGTTTGGATTTGTCGAGCGGGTGAGTAGCCTCCCCACCAGTGCATTCATGTACTGATAACCCACCAGATTGCTTGCAGGGTGCGGGAGAACCTCGTTCGGTGCGGATGCCTCCTTCGTGCGTGCTAAGGCGTGGAGTATAACTCAGAAGCCTTGGAACGCTACGTCCGGAACTGAAGCACATATACAAGACATAATGTTGGAACATCGCCTCGCCAGAACACCGCCTGAACCTTACCTGTTTATCATCCATAAATGTAGCCACTTGGCACACTTTTGTGTTTCAGATAGAGCTCGAGCGACTTGTAATCTCGGCTATACGCCGCCTGTAACACTTGTTTTAATATGAATAAAAGAGCTTGCTTTACTCCAACTTATGTTTCCATGCTTCCGCTATATTGTCGACTCAGTGAACCTGTTACCGATCGCCTATGCATTCATGATTCTGCTGCACTCGGACAATCTGTGCGACTCTGTGGCTTAGAACTCTTATCGCCAGCCAATGAACCATGGCCTTGCACGGGCGCAACCCCAGGCCTGTGCGGCATCACGTCCCCCGAAAGCTCGACTCGGGCCATTCGATTAGCTCCCCTTCCTCCCTCGCGCCCGCGGGACGGGCGCGGTCATACGCGTTCGGCGCGCCGAGGCACGGTGATTCGTGCCCGGTTCGTTAAATCCCGGCCGTACGGGGCGGGGCAGGGCGGAGCGGCGGCCCGGGCGGGACCGGGGCGTGACACTACGCATTCGACCAGGCTCTGGTCCGACTCGAATACGTTTAAGTTGTATAATAAGGATAAGTATCTAAGAATACTAAAAATGTCTATGTCTCAATCCACATAAAGGACAAAGTATCAAGAAAGAACTATATGTGCTAAAGTCGGTCGCCAATAATACATAAGCTCGAATAGACTCGAGAAAGGAATATGAGTCTATAAAACTAGGCTACATCAGCAACTGAATAAACAATATGAATAATAACCATAACTCCGGAAGAACTGATATAAGTACATGGCACCAATGCATGTAAGACAAAGCAACACACATCAGCAACTCTAGGCAGACTCCATAACGGTCTATGCTGCAAAACTGGCAAGGAACCAGGTCCCTAGAGGGACGTAACAAGGTACCAAAAAAAATAGCATGCCAAATTAAAATAGTATAATGCCATATACTTAAGGGTAAACTACTGTAACCATCTAAGTGATATGCACGTGAGGACATCACTCGTACTCAGGCTAAAACTACTACAGGCTCTGTGTCGGGGAGCCCATAGCAGCAAGTAATATCTCGAAGGGCTAGTAAATGTGCCTAAGATCTGAGACAGAGTCTAAGGCACTTCCAGTAATATAGTATATATTTAAATAATTAGCATGTAGTATGGTGTGTCTTTTTCTTTCAATGTAATCTTACATCTCATGTCCATGACGTCTCATGTCCATAACACGCAAGATCATGACCTCTAGCTAGTACAACGAGTCATAATAATATATCTATATATGCAAGTCTCATGTCACGAATACCTGTAAGCCTATACAGAATCACCATCAGGAAAGATTCTTTCACATGAAATAGTGTTAAGTGTCTTATGATATAACATATTTAGTAAAGCAAGCACGTAAAAATATGATCGTGGAATCAATCTCTAAATGACGTTACACGACTCCGCGTACGGCGTCGACATCCGAATCTTGTTCGAACATTAAGCAATATCTCATGATCCTAGGTTGAGCAGGCATATCTCAAGAATATATAAAAATGAAACACCAGTCGATAATATAACAAGTTTTACTGCAAGTTGGCAAGGTACACTTACCTGGGCTCGCCTCTGGATGCTAAAACAAATATCACCATTGCTCTCAGAATACTTGAAATAGCTAGGATTGATTACCCATAAGTCCAATTTGGACACAGGAGCAGAATTGACAGTTTCTGGTCAAAGCGGAATCTACATGTGGCCCATTTCGCACCGAAAAATGTGTCAAAGACAAGGTTCTCCAAATTCATCAAGCTTAGTGTCTATGAGTCCAGAATGATGATACGAACCTAACAGAATATCCAGAACTGAATTTCGATGAGCTGGTCACGAAATTGCCCGTCAAGTGGAACCGTAGGGCCCGTGAAACGGTGTTTCGTCAATGTTCTTAGAATCGAACCAAACTTGGGTCATAGGACCAGCGTAACGCTGCGAATCCGATGGAGTAAGTTTCGTTACGAAACGATAAGAACACACAAAATTATGATGAGTGTTAGAACATGTCGATACGGTATTTTTTGACGGATATGCGTTGATTCCGGTGTGCACGTACATCCAAATCAAGCTTCGCAAAATTCCACACATCCGCATTGACGATACGCGTCTTTTGATACAATTCATACACGATAAAGTTGCCTCGTTTAGCGGGATGCACCCCGTATCAAGAAAATTTAGGTTTTAAGAAATCAAGTTTTCGGTCAAATTCAACAGCAAATAAATCACAGCATACATCGAATTAAAATAAACTAATTAAAGGGATTAAATCTCAGTTATGTTGTCTAATTTACAGTTCAAGTAGAATTTAAAAATATTAACTATATTAGAAGAAAATTAGACATAAACATGGGTGATTGGAACAGTTTTTAATCTACAAACTGAGTCATTTTTTTCCTGTTTTGTGTCGTGAATTACGATCGGCATAGGACATGATATGTTAAACTAATTACACACGGTTCAAGGGGGTCATGTGGTCTTCACATAGAATTCAATGGGTCGATATTTAGTTAATTATGCAGGGAGATACATGGGCAAGAAGAAGAGTACCTTACTGCTCTACTGCTGCTCGGGATTTGGGTGGCTGCTCGGCGGTGTGCGACGATCAACGGCGACGGCAGTAGTTGGCGGTAGTGTTCGTCTGGACTGGTGAGGGAGAGCTGGTGGTGGTCGGTATATATAGGGTGTAGGGGGGAAGGTTACAGAATGGGAAACGAGGGGGTACGGGGAGGTTTTGGGGAGGGGAATAGAGGAGGTCGCGGTCAGTTACAGCGGGGGAAGTACTGTAGCAGGGTTAGGGGTGGGTTTCGGGTAGCCGGGTTTAGGTTGATCCGGGTGTGGGTTCGGGTTAGTTTAGTTTAGGGTTTCGGGTATAGGGTTGATATAGGATCCGGGTTGGTTTGATTTAATAATTAATCTATCTCTCTCTCTCTCTCTCTCTCTCTCTCTCTATATATATATATATATATATATATATATATATATATATATATATATATATGGCCATTAAAAATAGGTTGTAACCACAAATAAATCCCAAAAAAAATTCAACAATACACTAATAATAGTTGTACACCAAAAATTATATTTTCTGTATAATATTAACAATTAATTAAATATACAAAATTATCTATCCTTGAATATATATTATTCTAATTAGCTAAAAAATAAAAAAAATTCTCCCTTAATCTCAGTAATTCAATACCAATAAATAAAATAATTTAAAATTAAAATCTAAAAAAATAGGGGGTTTATAACATGTTTCGAGGGATTCGTGATGACACGCCTCCGAGAAAGTGGGGTTGAGGAAAGGAAACGACGACGATGGTGGTGACGGTTTTGGAAGTGATAGTGGTGGTGGTGGCCGGATGTAGGGGTGAAGAATCTAGGAGAGAGAGAGAGAGAGAGAGAGAGAGAGGAAGAGGGAGGCCGAGTAAGGAGAGAGAGCAAGAGAGAGATCAACGAGAGAGAAAGAGAAGAGAGAGAGAGAGAGGGAGAGAGAGAGATGAGCACAAGAGAGAGGGAGGTACCAAGAGAAAGGGCCGAGGGTTCCATTAGTCGGGGGGGGGGGGAGGAATCAGGGAGAGAGAGAGAGAGAGAAGAAAGAGAGCGGGGGAGAGAATGAGGGAGGGGGGGGGGGGTCGGCTGTGTGATGGGGAGAGGGGGCTGGTGAGCGGGTAGGTAGGGAAGATAATGGGTTAAGTTAGGGTTTGGGTTAGAGTTATGATTAAGGTTTGAGTTAGTGTTTAAGGGTTGAGGATTAGAGTTAGGATTTATAATAATACTACTAATAATAACAATAATAACAATAATAATACTAATAATAACAATAACAATAAAAATAACTAATAATAATAATAATAAAAAAATAATTCCAATGCCAATGATATGCCAATCTCCATACCAATAATAACACAATAAAATAAAATAATCAACAACAGGTACAATAAGAAATCATACCTCAATAATCCAAGTCAAATCAAGATCCAACAATTAAATTTTTTTAAAAAAAAATACACAAAATTGGAAATCCTCCAAATAAAAAATACTGTCATATAAATATTTTAGAAAAATAGGGATATGACAGAACACAATAGCGGCTGCCTCGACACATGGAGGTGATATAATTATTGTAGGTGATGAGCTAGTCCTGAACCTAGCTTGCGATGGCAATTCTTGGCTGGTGGACTCAGGTATTTCAGCACACGTATCTCACAACAGGGCACTAGTTACCACTTACACAACATGCGACTGTGGAGTATTTAAGATGGGCAACGGAGATGTATCGAATGATGTTGCTATTGAAGATATGCATTTGAGAACCAAGACATGCATAGTTCTTATTCTTAAGGATGCTTGTCATGTCCCTGATATTCGTTTCAACCTGGTGTCGGTTGGAAGGTTGGATGATGAGGGATTCTTCAATCTCTTCGGAAAAGTCATAGAAGGCTTTCCAGAGGTTCGATGGTGATTGGTAAAGGAAGCAAGAAATCTAGTCTCTAATATATGGAAGGGAGCACAAACGAGACACAGAAGGTGAACGCAATCAGTGATGCGTCTACCGAGTTGTGGCACAAATGGCTTAGCCATATCAGTTAGAAGAGAATGGGCTACTTGTTAAACATGAAGGTAATTTTGGGGCTAAAGTTTACAAAGTTGGAGAGATACACGTACTATTTAGCAAAAAATCAAAATATAGTGTCTTTCCAAAGTCATCCAAGTTCAAGGAAGCCGACGTTGCTCGAGTTGGTTCACTCGGATGTCTGCGGTCCAATGAAGGTAAAATTTGTTAGTGGTGCTTCTTACTTTATAACTTTTATTGATAACTATTCCAGAAAAGTTTTGGTCGATACTTTAAAGACCAAGGATCAAGTGTTACCCACTTTCAAAGAGTTTTATGTCTTTGTTGAAAGGAGGACGGGCAAGAAGTTGATTTATGTTCGGTCCGACAATGGTAACGAATACATTGATCCCTCTGATGCGTATTACAAAGATCAAGGGATACGACACCAGAAGACTCCACCAAAGACACCTCAGCTCAATGGTGTAGCGGAGCATATGAATATGACACTGATGGAGAGGGTACGATATTTGCTGTCAAAAGCAAACTTACCGAACAGTTATTGGGCTGAGGCTCTCAATATTGTTGCTTATGTTATAAATTTATATCCTAGTGCTCCTTTGTAGGGTGATCTGCCTGATAAAGTATGGCATGACAAAGAGTCGTCATACAATCACCTGCGAGTATTTAGTTGTAAGGCCTTCGTGCATGTACCGAATGACGAGAGATCCAAACTTGAGCCAAAGACGAGGTGGTGCATCTTTGTCAACTATGGTCGGGATGAGTTTGGCTATAGACTCTATGACTCTGTGAAAAAAAATCTCTATAGAAGTAGGGATGTGGTATTCGTCGAGGATCAGACCATGACCAATACTCAGAATTTCGAGATGCCTTCTGAGACTGAGAAATTTCCTAAGTTAGAGTCATTTTGTTTCGATCCATTTCCAGAGGAGACCATAGAGAATCCAAATATGGAGGAGCCAGTACATGGTGTTTCTTCCAATCTTAATCATAAGCCTGTTGATGATGGTCAGGGTGACCCTCAAGAGGATGAGCATGCCGATGAGGTAGTTCCTGAAGGGGAGGATGTTGTTCGTATACAGCCAACACTAGAGGCTTCATTGAGGAGAAAAATAAGAGTGAGTCGACCATCTACAATATACTCACCAGATGAGTATGTGCTACGTACTGACTGACGGGGGAGAGCCCGAAAGTGTCACAGAGGCTATGAAAGATGAATACAAGCAGAAGTGGATGCAGGCCATACAGGAAGATATAAGTTCCTTACAAGCAAGCTCCACTTATGAGCTGGTGCGGTTGCCAAAGGGAAAAAATACTTTGAATAATCGATGGGTGTTCATAGTGAAGCAGACGGATGATGCTACTCACCCTCAATATAAATCAAGGCTGGTAGTTAAAGGCTACGGTCAGTGAAAGGACGTAGATTTTGATGAGATATTCTAGCCGGTCGTCAAGTTGTCATCTATTCAAGTGGTGCTAGCGTTAGCTGTAACCTCCGGTTTCTGGATTTAAAATAATAATAATAATTTAGTTAGATTTTATTTTAAATAAATTTTTTCTTCATTTTTATGAGAGATTATTTGTTATTTTTGAATTTTGAAATATTAGTTTTAGAAAATATTAAAAAAATCATTCTTAAATGTTGATCTTTTGATTATATTAATGGAGTTTCTTGAAGCATCATAAATAGTTGAACTTCGAATTTGTGTTTTGAAATCATTAAGTTATTTTGTTTAATGAAAAGGATTTATGGAATGGATATTATCATTATTTTTTGTTTTTTATTAATGTTCTTAACATTTTGTATCCATAGGATTATTAAATGGATAAAAATTTCTTTTGGGATTATGACTAATATGGTTATTAGAATTAATTAGATAACTAGTTGTCCTTGGAAAATTCATGAAGCTTCCTCTTAGTTCTTTGCCTCTTGCTCCTTTGATTATTAACTAATTATTCCACCCACATGACTTGGGAAACAAGTCCAATTTCTTTTTTATGGAAGAGAAATTAATTCTTTCTTTCCAATCAATTTTTTTCCCATTTCCAATTCCAAACAAATCAACAAATCAATTCCAGCCACCAACGTCACCATCACCAGCCATCCATCTTCGTGTCCAGCCCCGTGTCCGGCCGTGTCCACCATTACCACTACCATGTCAGCCTATGTCGGCCTTGGATTCGACCCCGGGTATCCAATTCAATTCCAATCTGTATCCTTATATTTACATCTATTCCCTGTATCCGACACATTCGGACACGTCCATAGAATTTTTAACCACCCTTCTGTGTCCAACAAATTCGGACCTAAAAAACCAAATCCGGACACAATCGACACCAAACCAAGGGAAGAACCTAACCCTAGATTTAATCTGACCTCGCTGCGTCGTCAGAGCCGTCCACCGCCTCTGCCTTCGGTTGACCGCGTTCCTCCTCCCTCAATCCTCCCTCCGCCGTCGTACGAGCACCGGCAGAGCCATTCCTCCCTCCTTCCACGCAGATCTCGCTGCTTGCCGCCAGATCCAGCTAATCCTTCAATTTGGAGCCGACGATGACGTCTTCCAGCGTCGGCGCCACTGACTTCTTCCCCCGGCCATCTCAACCGAGTTCGAAGTCCGGACGAGATGTGACTTCGATTTTCGTCGGGGCTGTCGATCCGCCTCGACACCGCGGTCATATCTGCCGTCGCGAACAAGCCGCCACCACCGCCGCTGTTCGACTTCCTAGAGGCGTCCAGGCGAGCGCTAACCGAAATCCCACTGTAAGCCGCTTCATTTCCCCTCTTTCGCTCTTCTCCGAGTCTTTTCCTTTCTTCTTTCTTTCGTTCCTCTTTCTTTATTCATTTGGTAAGTGATGGTTAAGTAATAATTTAATTAGTTTTAGTATATTATATATTCGATTGGTTATACATTAATATATTGATTATAGATATAATAAGATTTGGTTATTTTTTAATGAAGTTAGTTATATTATATATAATAAGTCTTTGGTTATTTTTAATTATAAGTTAAGCTTTGGTTATAAAATTTAAACTAAGTAATGGTTAATTGATTTAGTATTATTTTAATAAGGATAATTAGATTAATGTGAGTTAAGGTTTTGTTATATATATATATATATATATATATATATATATATATATATATATATATATATAGTTTTGGTAAGGAATTTCTTTATTTCTAATAGAATTAATTATTGGCTTATTTTCAAATATAAATATTGTGAACCTGGTTATATAAATTGGGGCATTGGGTTACAAGAATTTTTTTAGATTTCTATATTTAAATAAAATTATGGATTAGCTTAATAACTAGAATAATTCCTTTCTCTTAGCTAAACTTGATTATTATTTAGCTTAACTAATTTCTGTATATTTTTCTGTCTCTTCGCGGGCCTTTGCGGACCGGAATCTCTGTCTTAAAATTTGTGCTGAACTTTGATTCTGGACATCTTTACGTCGTTTCTAGCTATTTGGACTACTCTGGACTCTTTGGGATTGATTGTTACATCATTGGGGATCATCTAGAGAAGTGTGGCATTATACCTATTCTGTGTCGACACGTTCGTGTCGCACACGTCAACTTCAACCAATTTGAGGTGAGTACATTCTCTGATAATTTTCCATACTTTGATGATTACTATGATATCAGTGGTAGTATTATACTTGATTCCTGACACGATGGTACAGGAACTAATATTGATGGATTTTGGTCATGAGGTGTCGTGATTGGGCCCATTGTATTAGTAGAGGGACGAAAAAGTTTTAGTTGATTATGTGATCATACCCCACCTGCTTGTGCATAGCTCACCCCTACCTCTCGTAGTGTGTAGCCTGATCTTATTACTTGTGCATAACTCCCCATATATGATTGGTGTAGAAGCATGAAAAATATGCTGGAAACTCTACGCAGCATAATTGATGCAAAGCAGCGTAAACAGAGGACTTCAGAGCCTTCAAACATGCAAACAGAGCTTCTCCGCCAAAGCACAGTGAGAAATACAGGCTGAAGGACCATCCGCGTAAGACAGTACGTCCAGTCTGCTTCAGCGTAAACAGGGACTTCATCGCCTTTATGGCGTAAAACTCATCCTCTTTTCAATACAGCATTGAAGTGTACGAGGGACGCTTCGTATTCTCCGAAGTGAACCTGTCAGAGCCTGCAATGAACCTGTCAGAGCCTGCAATGAA